>JBBPCZ010000001.1:45663804-45679674 GCA_037974445.1 Brycinus macrolepidotus | reverse complement strand
ACACACACACACACACACACACACACACACACACACACACACACATATATATATATATATATATATATATATATAGGGAATTGTATATGTACATATTATTAGGCAATGTGAGAGGCCACATTTTTTCTCGTTATTTATCTGTCTGAGTCATGGTAGTGGTAAACATTCCAGATGTCTCTGGATAAAAAGATGTTTAGTTCTTCAGCAAGAAGCCATGTGGTATCTCCTTGTAGGGCATTAATATCTGTAGGAGTTTCGTGTTTGTATGTGGGTTTTATAAAACTGTCATCTTATCCTTAAACCCACTAATAGAACTGTCATAATCTCCTCAGAACCCAACAGAATCTGGTTTCCTTTAACTTGCCATTTTGCTGGTACATGTTTGTAGTGTGCTTGGCTAAGGAGAAGTGTCAAAACAGAACCACGCTTTTAAAAGATGTTCTGTACCCAGTCTCTGGGAATGGAAATCTAATCTCAGCAGCTATATACGACTTCTTCTGGAGTGTACCATGGCTCAGCGACTTGAAACTGCACTCTTCTTCCAAGGTCTCTCTTTGCTTGGAAGTTTCGGGGAGGTGAGGGACCACAGTAACACGTCTCTGTCAGTGATGTTGCAAGACGGGGGCTCTGTGTGTGGCTCGGACCACCAGGGGTATGTTTATCATATGAGCCTCATGCCAGGTTACTGGCAGACGTGTTTGGCCAGACCCGCACTGGCTCGAACCTCCTCACCCTGTTAAGTGACCCAGGACCAGTCTGGAGAGTCTGGCTTAGTTACTGAAGGATCGGCTGTTGACAGCAGCTATTCGTGGCCCTCACCCCTATAGCAGAGGTGAAAAAGACAAGGACGTGGCGTCTGAACATCAGTTCACAACCTTGGACTCACTTTTTCTTTTTTCACTTCCACTTACACATTTTGCAGAGATGTCAATCTTTGATTCCATGTGAAATGCATGTGATTATCAATACATCATTAAATCTCAGATTTTAACATATATTTGACTATTTTGGAATGATTAAGAATGTTTCTAAAGTGCAATCATAAAAAAGCAGTGTTATTTGAGCAATGCCTTAAAGGAAACAGTTTAGTTCCTTGAAGAAGCGTTTTTATAAATGTGATATGTGGATCTTTTAAATGTGTAAAGAATTTTTCACACCTCATTTTTTACTCCTCATTTACAAAGATGGTTCTTTTAAGATCCACTGAAAGATTCTAAAATTGGTCTTCTATGGCATCACACAAAGAACACTTTCTGGTACCCTTAGTTTTAAGAGTGTATCCTGAATACGCAAATGTAACTATAAGAACTATTGAAACAGTAGTGAAATATAAACGATAAACATTGTCAAACCATTAGAGCCATTATCTAGCATACTTCTCCTCTCTGCTGCCTCCAGCATCTGGGCCTGCTGACCGCTGTCACATGCTGTTCTGGATTTTGTGTTTTTTTTTTGGAAAATAGCTCAATAGTTGACCAAAAATGAGGACATACTTACCGAATATTATTTTAATCCGTTCTAACATTCCAAAATAGATGAAGTGTTGACTGTCATCTTCATACTGTTCATTTGTATGTCCCTTACACTTACACCCAGGCTGAGTGGTAATCGGCACTCCCATGTTTGGTAAGTGTTGGAACATGATGCAGATCTTGTATCCATAGCAGTGCGTACTGTGGGCGTTGTGCTGTGCAGCTGTGATCACACCCAGCACATCTGATCCCAGAGGCCGAATATATGGGCTGCTGTTCTGAGCCATGTGCTTCACTCCCAGCAGTAGCTATACACACACCCAACCCACGGCACACCAGTGTTGTTTAAGCAGTTTTCCACCGCTTGTTTATCCTTGTCCAAAGTATTTAAGGGGATCAGTCCAGAGGTCCAGAGCGTGCACTGTTTAAGGAGACAAGTTTAAGGCCAGTAAGCAGCACATATCTGATGTAACTCTTGCGAGTTGCAAGACAGATGTTGGTTGAGAAAATCGCAGTCAGTTACTGTCCTGTTACTCACGGTGTTATATAGCCGCTGCTGGGCGAGAAGGATTTCACCAGGCAACTCGATGACCTTTGCGAAGAAGGAAGTGTCCGTAGAAATCTATGAGCCTTTATTTACTGGGGAGCAGGCTGCATTCCTCAGAGGCAGATTCTGGGAAAGACACACATTACACACACGCAAATGCACCTCCGTGCATGCACAGGCACTTGTAGAATGTGCATATACAGCCGAAGAGTATTCTCTCCCCTCTGAACACACACACACACACGCATTGGTGATAAGATGGGCACACAGTTAGCTGAAACGCCAGGCCCCATATCAATAATGTGTGTTTGCACTGTAAATAACACTTCATAATGTTGCTGGGAGATTGCAGTGTTGCAAGGTTCAGGGTCATTCTTGTTTTCAAAATTGCTGCTCCCTGTTGAAATGTCACTATACAATAAACTGAAAAAAAAAAAGACGTAATGCACAGAGTGCATTATACAGCATGAATAACTGGATTGTGCATATATATTTTTTCATTCTCATCCCAGATAATGTTTGACACTCACAGTCACTTCTAATTGCCCATGGAAAAGTTCTGCTATTCCTTACTGTTCTCTGCCCTCATTACCTCAGCAGTGGAGCCGTAGCTGAATGTATAGTGAACTCAGCCAAGCAGTTTTTTATTGACGATGCAGAAAACTGTTGGCATTTTTTTTTCCGGACGTTTGCTTTAAGTTCCCTTGTATAAATCCGCTTGTAACTCATTGGCTTTGGAATTGTTTCAGCTTCTTAAATATTTGTTTCTCTTTGATCCTTTCTCAGATGAAAACTGGGATGACGACCAGCTCTTGGGATTTGAGCCGTGCAATGAGAACCTGGTTACGGGCTGTAACATCATCGATGGGAAGTGTGAATGTGACAGCGTACGAACATGCAACAACCCATTTGAGTTTGCCAGCCAGGAAGCTTGTCAGACTGCCTTGAGGAAGATCGAAGGTACACTCACTCCCTCTTTCTCCCCCTCACCGCGCCAATAACTAACTCAGAAGTCCATGCGTGCATGGTCATGTTTTAAAATATAGCATTCAGAATGTGGCGTTGAGCAACATCAAACTCCACTGACGCGTGTCAGGCTTAAACCATGCATTTGGACAACCCCCGGCTACTCGATTCAGCGAGTTCACCCAAATAAACATTACAGAGCTGATTAATGGTCTTGGAGGGAGCCTATTATTCGTCTTCTGTCTCAGGCCAAGCGTTGTGTGTCTCATTTCAAGAAGCACTCCCTCCCTTCCTCCCTTTTGAGGATAAATGGTATAATACATACTTCTGCCATGCTAAATGATCTGTGATTAACTTGGTATTTGGAACGGGCGTCTTTGTTAGTCCTGAGATGATCAGGAATGAATCAAATAAGCAATAATCTCCTACCATCGCTTTAGGAATAATTTCACCTATGATCTACCGCAGGGAATTAATCAGAAATGTAATCTAATGGATGAGCATCAGATTTAGCTGGAAGGAAATGTTGTATTCTGTCACACTGCGTCCATTGGCCCTATTTTCTGTTTGTCAAATATTCGTCCTGTTTATCTTGCCTCTTCTCCTGTAATTATATTAATCTGAATCAACAGTTTATTAACTAATTACTCTCACAGTTTGTCAGAAAGTGGTACCTAGAGCATATCTACCTGACTGCAGATTTGCTCTTGCTCAGCCACGGCATAACAACTCCCTTGAAGCCAAACATTTTTTTTTATCTTATTTTGATATGGTCCTTTCTTCTGCTTCTTCCTTTGCAAGAGGTGTGGTGGGAAGAGTGAATGTTTCTCTTTCCTCCTGTTTTTTTCCATGTCCATGTTGTTTATATGACAAGCTTCTTCAGACGTCTGTGATTAAACTAACAAATGGCTTTATTTGCCCAAAGCTGATAACGCTCCTTATAGGGCTATCAGAATGCAAATGTTGCGAAGAAGAATGTGCTCCCTGATGGATACACACTGCATTCCCCGCATGCGCCTGTGTGTTCAGCCCAGACTGGCAGCACACTGGCAATTAAGCTGAAAAATATATGCTTGTTATCGCAACAGTCCTAGCAACGGGTGATGGCCCTTGTTGTTTTATTGTGGCAGGTGTACTTACGTCGGCCCAGCAGCAGGCTGTGGTTCTTTTAAAGCTTTCCCTCCAGTGTTTTGTCTTAATAATAGGGAGCTGTTATGTTGTTTTGACTGATTTGGTTTTGAAGTCCTTGTCTGTCGCACAATTGTCACTTGTTTATTGTAATGTTGCGTCTAGGTTGGACCACTGTGTGCAGTTGTCACGTGTTTAGTGATATTGTGTCTAGTTTTGACTGCTGTTTTGCTGTATTGCTGGCAGGTCTGTGTTACTCTCTCTCTCTCTCTCTCTCTCTCTCTCTCTCTCTCTCTCTCTCTATATATATAAAAATACATGTATATTTATGTATATGTATATATATTCATGGTACTTTCACTATAGTATACTGGTCCCCATTGTTTTTCTCATAAATGAAGGATTCAATTTCACACCAGCACCACGCTACCCATCGTGCACTATCAAGCCCATACAGTATACTCACTCGCTTCTCTTTAATAAGCCATGTAAAGACTGCCCACCTTTACCAGCAACCCCAGAACATAATGGGCTTTTTCCTGCTTGAGAAAGTGCTTCATTTTTTTGGCAGTTGCATGAAAGTGAACGTGTTTTTCTTTCAATACCTCCATGCATCTGTTTGTGCTCAGTGTGCCGAGGGCTTTGGGGGGGCAGATTTTTGCGCTGTTGTAATGGTATGCACTCAGTGGTTATCATTTACATAAGAAAAACATTACTGTCGTGATCCATCAGCTTAGCCCATCTTTTTGCACTTGGAGTCTGAAGACATAGTGAGATCTTATTGATTTTACATTAAACAATTGCTTCTGTCACACAGAACTGGAACCTTCTGCATAATGCGATTAAACTCCATCTCGTACTCCTACGTCCGCTCCTCATTGCGTTGCTGACAGCAAGGGGGCGGAAAGAGACAGAACTGCATTTAAACGACTGCACATGCAACCAAATGGGAGCGAGCTGAAATGTGGGCTCATTTTTAAAGGTCATTCACCCTGTTTCATCGGAAAAAAAAAATTCCGTCATAGTGGAGGAATGTAATGCATTTACAGGGATCCTGCACATGCAAAGGCGTATGCTGAAGAGTAGAGCGGTAATATCTGTGGTGAATCAGTGTGTCATGTTTTGGAGAGGTGCGCTGACCTCTGGAGTCTGTGTAGCCTGTAATAATTCTAAGAATGAAAAAGGAAAAAACACCTAACAGGGCAGAAGGGCAGACTGATAATGATGTTCCTCAGCTTTCCTCAACGACCCTCTAATGACACCTGTTTTCTTCCAGACCATTCCCGCTACAGGAAATCAATCCTCAATAAAACTGGAATAATATGTTGACCTTTGATGGCTAACTAGATTTTCTCAAGGTGTGAAAAAATGTCAACGCAGTACATCACAGTCAGACGGTGGACAGTAATGTTTGACCTTAAGAGTTAAGTCATTCTGGTGCAGAGATAGAAATGTATTTCCAAAAGACCACTTGGAGATGCCAGTCAAGTTTTTTTAATCTGAGTGCATCTCCATCTTTTTGAGAAGATAGCATTTTACCATGCCATAATGAGTCAGCATTACTCAACGATGCGTGACTGCCAACTTACAGAGGAGACGAAAAAAAACAAGATGGAGATAGTGGTTGAAAATACAATGGAATGGGAATTTATGTATCCCATGCATGAATTAAGTCTAAATGAAGGGCATGAGAAAGTTATTTTGCTTTATACTTTTACTTGGATTGAGTGACTGCACCTCTTTTACCATTCAAAACAGGCCCTTTTGCAGCATCAGCCAGGGCTGTTGTACATACACTTTTTGGGGCCCTGGCGACGAGAGAATTTCTGCTAGCATTTCGACCTGGCTTTGGGGAGTACAGCGAGTACCAGGGTAATAAGAGGGCCATGGGAACCCTCTCTTAAGTGCTGGAGAGGGTCTGCATTTGAAATTAACATGGAGGTAAATGGTAGTCTTCCAGTGACCCAGTTTAGCCTTCTGACCCATAGGTTGGGGTAATTCTGTAAGCTACTGGAACTACTTTTAGAAAGCGACTGCTGATAGGGGAGAGATTAGGAACACAGTATTTGCTTTTGATATTAAGTGAAAAGTAGGTCTGGAAAACTTTCTGATAAAAGCAGAAAAACAGAGACAGGAATAGCACATCAGCGTGTATGCGTGTGAGAGAGAAACTACCTTTTAAAAGGCAGACCGTGGACAAGAGCTACAGATAAGAAGAGAGAGTCTAGGGGGATTGAAATATGAGACTAGAGTGAGAGTCCTTTTTTAGGGGAGAGCGAGAGGCAGGAAGTTTTGTTCTCTGGGAGTATGCTGTGCTGTGAGTGTTGGTTCCTCTGACCCAGCTAGGCCAAAGCACATTAAAGGAAATGCCTAGCATTCCTGCCGCAGAGCCGTGTCTCTGACGCTCTGGCAGGATTACAGTGAAGAATATTTGTTCTGGGGAGCTGGCCATGCTAATTGCAGGCCCTGTTGTGTGTGGGGAGAGAGCAGGCGCTCATGCCAAAAGCAACATGTTTCTGTTCGGCTCAACAATGTCCTGTTTTCAAGGAGAGAATGGAGGGGGAGGGGGGCGAGCCCAGCAACGGAATGCGTAAAAGTACTGTACTTTTCATTTCACTCTCGTCCTGTGAAACAGTGTGCTCAACGCATATCTGAAGAGGCCTGAACCGCGCTGATGTGAACTGTTCCCAGAGACCTGAATGCTACAGTGGGACATGCAGAGACAGTTAAAGCTTCATTAAAGTTTAAAGATGGCCATTCCTGTTCATTGGCGTGTACATTAATTGATTATTTGTGGGGGCAGAGTGTAATTAATCTTGGTGGCTATTGAAAGCTCTGTAAACAGATCCTCGGCATTCCTGCTGTGTGTTATTTTCTCCTCCCCTGGCTTTGGCGAATGAGAATGTTTGGGGACATCTGTCTTTTCAGCGTGAGCGTGCTCCACCTCCTCCTCACCGAAGCCAGAGATTTAGAGCCACTGCGGCTCCCTGAACTTGCTCACATCAGTTTGTCTGGGCGAAAGGACACATCAGACTAGAAGGAAACTAGAAGGGGTCCTCTTTGGAAACAAGTGATAATGAGATGTAGTTGTGTCACATTTACAGGGATGTCTCGACCCCCCTGTTAGCCCACAGCGTTGTCAGAGTTTTCCTCTACTCTCCTAAGGCACAGAATTAGTAATGTTATTAAGGTGCCATTGATTCCATCACCTCAGCTAGTTCTAGTCTGGGCCAGAGAAGTAGAGCCTATTAAGCAGAACTTCTTCAGAGCTTATCACCTAGAAAATTGAGTCAGGTTCAGTTAACTTTTAAATGTATCGTGTTTGAAAGCATGGAATGAACAAATCTAGTAGCACCATGAATTAATGTCTGCTTATTAATGGTTTTTGGCATTTTCTTCATTATGTTTCCAGTACTCTATGCAAGTTTTTCTTCTGGAGCTAAAAAGTTATTTTTCTTATTCTCTTTTTAGCTCCAGGTCTACAGACCTGCACCAGATTGATAACCTATTTGCAACAATACTACTAACTGGTGCTGTATTTGGCTGTTTCCTGAGTTCTCAAGAGAATGTTAGAGCTTTTGGCACACCATCACTTAGTTTCCTCAGAGGGAACAGCACAAAGGGTTGCAGTGTGATTTGAACATCCACTTAACTCATTTCAAAGCACTCAGCACAGATTGCCTCCACAGCCTGCAGTTCCCCATCACCACCACTCTCCAGAATGCTGCAAAGTCTGACGGCAAGCAAGGAAATATCTTGGGCACCAGAGTTTTCCTGCTTACAGTAAAAAAGGACTTGCTCCCAGAATCTTAATGAAGTCAGCTGGTGTGGGTTCTGAGAATGGCCTGAATCAAACACAAAATGACCCGGTCAAGGCTCTGTTGGAACCCAGGGGCACTGTGTCCTTTGTATACGGAGCAAAGTCAATCGAATCAAATTATCGGAAGTCTCCAATTGCAATGTGGCAATTTTCCAATAATTAGCATTGCCTCACAGTTTCACAGCCAGACCTCAGGGGTCATTATTCTATTTACTGAGATAATGCTATTGGCAGCTTCCCTGGAGTGGAAGTGTGCAGGCCACAGACCGACACAAGCATATCCAGATGATGAGATGGTTCTACCAGTCTGGCTCGCATCAGCTGCTTTGGAAGCTTGATTGTGGTAATCCAGAGCAGCTAGTATTCAGACCCACTGACCTACACACATGCTTTCATCAGCCTGATAATGGTATATCTTTGGGTTAGTGCGGGGTAATGACCAGAGGATTATCAAAGAAGCATTAATTGATACTGCCAGTTGTAGGTTTAATTGGGGTTTTAGAGTAACTTCTAAAGGGCTTTGACATAAATTTTCCTTGAAATGATCCTGTACTACAATGTGCTGACATATAGGTTAGGCCCGGTTGTCGGAGACGTCACAGTGGCACACAGCATTGTGGTTTAGTGGTGCACCCTGGCACAGAAAATAAGGGAAGTTTACTTGAAATAGGGCTCTTTAAAGGTTGACATTTAGACCAGTGATTGCTTGTGACGATTGCCTTCTTTCCTTTTGTTCCCTATGATTGCTACAAAACTGGCTTTTTTGTGATAAGCTCACTTTCCTCGTGGTTCCTCCTTCAGGCCAGAGATTACTAAGCGGAGGTGTTTGAGTGAACAATTTCAGACCAAAATAAAGGCAAGTTTTCCAGTATTTTTGAAGGCCAAGGACACATTTTGTTTGTGTGCCAGGCAGCCACTGACATTCTGGGGTTCCTGGGTAAGTCGGTCAGTGATGGCTGGTTCTGAAGGGGTGGTGCAACCTGCTAATAAAAATAAATCGCTCAGTCGTGATACTAGTTTGTCTTTCGATTGGACGAAAGCATCCTCCCCACCGTGTTGGTGTATTCTGACTGTCTAAGTCTAAGACAGTGGTGTTCCATAAACGTGTGTGAGTCTTTCCAGCGGACTTGCTGAGTGTTCATTATGGTTTTGTCGCTAATGATGTGTAAAATGGAGGCACGGTGTGTATTAAAAGTCTGTGTGGCTCCAATGTGTCAAGGCCCTTTGCAGATTTGCAGTCGACCTTCTGCTGCAGAAGTCTCTGCTTTAACAGTCACTGTGAAGGATCTGGATCTCTGACTGAACAGTAACACAGCTAAAGCAGCTTTTGAAATAATAAAAATGTCTTCTATGAGCAACATCATTCGTTTGTCTCTTTACACACTAATGCGTTCTCTGCATGAATCACTACTCAGTACAGGCTAGAGGGCTGCACATCTATTGTTGGCCATTATTATCAGCTTGCTCATGAGGAACTGGATGCTTCTGCTCTCAGAGTTGAGTAGAGATAAAAGCTGATGCACAGGCTCTATGACTCTCCCATGGCCTTTCCTAGTTGATCCCATTTAGCTAAACCTCAACGTGGAGCTGGCATTTTAACACTTTTACTAGGGTTGACCCGGCCAGTTTTTAGGCCTTTTTTTAATGGCAACCTCTCGAGAGGCAAGGTGACGGATGGATCGCGTACTGCAAAGTGCTGCTAGCATGCAATCTCCTGTCAGCCCTCAACAGCTCTGCAGAGGTCATCCTGGCCTGTTTACTCTGTACATATGGCAGGGTGAGGCCGCATGCCTGTTTGCGCTTGTTTTGACAAAAGCACGTGTGTGGGTTATGAGCGTCTGCGTGGGTTTGAATTTGAAAGAGAAAACTGGAGCTTTTTTTTTCTTCTTTTTTTTCTCTCACAGCATTTAATTCAGCAGCCAAAGTGCTAAGCAACTCGGAGAAAAAAAGGGGAAATGTGCAAAACAAGAGCTTATTGTTTGTTGACTGTGGAGGACCCCGGAGGGTCATGTGGTGTTTTGACTGGCAATCGCACTGCAAGAGAGAGAAGGAAAAGGCAGAGAAAGACACATGTCTCATTGCAACAAAATTTCACCGCAGGATGAAAAAAAGAGACAAATTTATGGACGTCTGCGCATGAATGTGCTCATTCTTGAGACGAGGAAGGAAGACACGGCAGAACATAGGCGCTCTGATTCCAAGACAGAAAGAGGAACTTTGTGCGTCTGTGACACTACAAATAGACAACAGGCCACACATTTAGATATCATGCACTTCTCTGGAAAGATGGTTTTAGGTATTAACCCTTTAAAGTCAATGCAAAAAGCTATTTCTGATCTATATCTTATGCTTCTGATCTGATCTTTTTCTTCTTCTTCTTCTTCTTATTTATTTGTATTTGTATGTAAAGAATGAGCAGTAACAAAACCAAAATTCATATATACCTTTTTGAACAGGTAAACACATGAATAGATATACGAGTCACACATCAGTCATGTCTGAAACTGACTACATGTTTCTTACTGCTAATAAGCAGTTGTTTGTAACTTGTTTACTTTTTCAGGACTCTTCACCCACCTCTTTGCAGAAACACACCACCTGACACAGCTTTCGAGGTCCCAAATTTTCTATATTGACCAAAACCCTTCTATCTCAAAATGTACCAAGTCCAACAAAGCATGAATGCTAGTGCTCTTGCAATAAGAAAGCAGATTTGTTTGTCAAATTGGGTCAAAACTGGTTTGCTACACACTCATGTAACTTTTCTCAACATCACAGAATCACTAGCAGACATATTCATGTAACACATCACATGTTAGTTACCTGTTTCAAACCATAATGGTTTGTGGCACAAAATTTGATTAATTTTAATAGAGGGGGTCAATATCGTCGCATACACAACAATTGAATGAGGAAGCGAGGCGGTGCCTCTTGACACCCACAATGTTATTTTGCCTTATTCATCATTCTGTCCCTGTAGATGCATTTCATTCTTGGTAGCGTAATTCCTACCAGTTTTCTGGCCGTTGTTACCGTTTTTCTGACAGTCTTTTTCAGTGCCTCAGTAGCACTGCCAAACCAGCAGATGATGCAGAAGGCCACAATACTTTGTCAGTTAGAGCACAATCACCAAAAAACCAGTGGCAACTGTTGGCATTAACTTTTGGAGTCTGTGGAGTAGTAAAGACTTATTTGCACTGTAATTTGTTTTGCGATGTAATTAGTTTGTTATGCTTTGGTTTGGGATTGTGTAAAGAATGTATAGATTTATTTTCTTTTCAGCAAAAAAATAAAAAATTATAATTTTCAGCAAAAATATAAAAGAAAATATAATAATGTCTCCATAACCAGTATCATTTTTGAGACTTTGATTGTTGACTAATATAGTGTGTGTGCAGTTTATTGTCATATCAGATATTAGAGATAAATGTAACAGGGGTGTAACAGTGTTTGTGAGCATTTGCAAACTGAGATGGAGAAATACACATTGTTGTTGAGAGTGAGTGAGAAGTGAATGAAAACAATTTGGAAATTGTAAGGAAAAACCTGTATTGGAAGGAAAAAGCTGTTAACAGTTTAGTTGAAACTGAGTGTTGTGCTGACTGAGTGATGGATTTTTATTAAGAGAGCTCAGAATTGAAAATGCTTCATAAAAAAACTGTACACAAACTATTATTGACCTTGTGCACCCACTTGAAGAAAAAGTCAGTGGTAAAAGAAGTGTCCAGTGGTAAAGGAAGCCTTGGTCATCTTTACACAGTGACAGGAAACACTGTAGCACAGCAATCAGCGATGCATGGTGATGCTTTTCACAGTGGCAGTCGCAGAAATGAATGAATTTTGAAAACTCCTCTGGCAGCTTGTAATGGATCACCTGCAAGACGGTTGGTTCCATAAGGTTAGTGGGAACCAAACAGCCAGTCTCTGCCAAAATATTCTCAGAATTGGGGATCCTGCATTTGCATCAGTTATGTATGTTCATTTTGACCTTAATCTGTATCTGCTTAATCCTTACTAGGGTCGTGGGTACCCGGAGCCTATCCTGGGGCCAACGGGCATGAGGCAGGGTCTCACCCTGGGCGGGGCGCCAGCCCTCCACAGGGCCTTAATGTGGACATTTGTGTTTTAAATCAAATTGGATCTGATAGAAAATAGTGCGGTGCTTCAGTGTTGGCTGTCCACATAGTTATCATGACTCACGGCACACAAGACATGTCCTTGAGCTGGAGTAGCAGAGTGCTCTACTGCAATGACATGATGTGCATAATTGTTTAAAAAAGCCTTTCCTCCCTGTTTTTCCAGAAACATAATCACACCAACAGGCTAATGGTTACGTGCATTACGTAACTGAATATTTGTCGCAGATCTCTCTGGGAGAACATGTTTGGGCTTATCGTCTGGAATGCGTGGCATCGCAAAGCTCCTTCAGTCGAGCCCCTTTTTCAAAGCTGGATTCATTTCTTTCTCTCTCTCACCCTTGTCCTCGTTCTTGTTATTTGCTCTTTCCTTCTCGCATTGTCTTATGCTTTCTCTCTCTATTCCTGAGCTTTCTGTCCCCCTTTCTGCCTCATTACGCATGCATTCACATGCACACACAAACAGTGTACCTGCAAAGGCCTTCACCCTGCCTTTTCGTGTGGAGGGCTTGCACAGTCAGGTGAGCAAGTGGACAAATGATAGGACTCCTTGCCCATAAATGAGTGTTTGGATGTAGGAGAAGAGAGGACAGTGATCTAAAACAAAAAACCCAAGCCAGTGTCAACCAAGGCTGTTCTCAATTAAATTCTATAGCTTATAGAACAGAGTCAGAGAGCAATTGACTGGCATATTGAATTTAAGATCCCTCCAGAGTCTATAAAGGAGCCACTCTTTCCTTGAAGCTCTAACGCTCCACCGCACTTTCTGCAGTATCTGTGCCCTGAGGGAGTGGATGCTCCCTTGTCCCTTTCCATATTTCAGCACTGCTGCCTAAAGTGTGTTTAGACGCACCATGCTTTCAATGTGACGACCATCATAAAGGTCAACGATATTGATTCACCGAGGCTGACAGACAGATACGAATGCAGCAAATGCCAGATAGCTTGTGATGGATTTATCTGTCTTTACGGAGCATTTACATTATGAATCTGACAGCAGTGAAATCCTTGAATGAGCTGACGTCTGGTCTAATTGACACACTCTGTAAGAGAAGATATGGAATAGCTCAGAGAGACTCTATTATTCCAGAGGTGGTTATCAAAAGCAATATTTCTCCTTCATCTCTGGGTCTTTAGGCTAGGCAGAATGCTCTACTGCTTACTTTCTGTTACTTCAACAGAGCATAAAACAGAGCACATAAAATTATTAACTGTCAGTACAGTTTTTAATGTTCTTGTTTTGTTGTTGTGAGTCTTTGTTGATAAAAAGGCACAAAAGTCTAATGGTGCTGGTCCATAATTGCAGGGAAATGCAGCGAATCATGAGGCAAAGCAATTTTGGGGTCCCCCACCAACCAACATTTTTTTCATGTTTAAGATTTTGCCTCGTCTGTGTAGGCTAAGAAGTCTGAACAGGCAGGGCAATTTTAATGAGGCTAACCAGTAGATTCTAAAAAGTGTAATCAAGGAACAGCAGAAAGTCATACACAGGGACACCGGACACTGCAGATTAGACAATAATCGGGAGTATAACTTGGGTAACGACTCAAAAAACACAGAAGGAGAATGACAAACTATGAAAGGGAAAAACAACTTAGAGAGATTTTGCAAGCCAGAGACAACAAAAGTGTATGGAACAGTGCTAATGAGTCTCTGAATTGGAAACAGATGAACATAATGAAGTAGGAGGATGTGGAGGTGGAGCTGAAATAATGTAAGAAAAACCACTACTTAGGAGGACGGTGATGTTGATCGATGATGGGTCTGTTTAGACAGTGGATGCACCAGAATTGTGACGATCTGCTGTTAACTGTTCTTTTGGTGCATATGGACAGTCCTTGTAAGCTTACTACACAGCAGCTGGATGGAAATTAGCTTGAAATATTTATTTGAACCCGGGACCTCGAGTTCCTTGGACGTCCTTGGGTTGGACTCGGGTTGGGTTCAAAATGCATGTTTGGGTTCTCGCTCCTGCTTTTTAGTTTTTATATTTTGATTTTACCCTGCATTTCCCCTGCTCTTGATTTTCTCCTTTTATTCTGTTTTTGACTACCGTAAAACTGTTTAATCTGATGGTTATAGTTACACACATGAGAATTTAGCACAGAGGTCCACACTCATGAGAAAAATAGGGAAAAATTAGTATGGTACTTGGAAGTGGCAGCAAATCTACCTCATCCCTTACCAACACACGCACCCCTTAAAAATGAGGAAAGGACAGGTGTTCCCCCCCATGAAGAAGCCCCTTAGCTGTGGGGGGGGATAAAGACATGTGATAGATAGACCCATTGGAGTGGTGCTTATCTGCTTGTCAGCTCCAGCTCTATGCCGTGTCGCTCCCCATTGATCTATGCGTGTTGAGAGGCCGCTGGGTTTGGGCGACTGTGTCCCGCCTCTGCAGGCTCTCTCGCTCACCCTTGCACCAAGTCGGCTGTGCTCCACACGTCTGCATCCATCACTGCCCCGCCAGCGCAAAACACCCCAGAGCAGAAAAAATGAAGCACTTTCAAACCAGCGCCCTCCATTTTCAGCGAGCGACGTGGGGGTGAGGACGATTGATGTGGTGCGATGGTAGCTGTCGGAGCTGGAGGCTTATGTCCAGACTAGACACTGGAAGTGTTTGTCCAGATTAGAGCCTAACAGTTAGGCCTAGACAATGACAAAAGCATGTGTTTGGATTACCTTTTTGTCATACACCAGATGCCCTTTGTTTTCAAAATACTATCCTTAAAACTGTGCTTTAGGAAAGACATAAACATTATAATTCATTAATATAATTCATGGAAAAATATCAATTTCTGGTATTTTGATATTAGCTTGCCCTACATGCAGTGTATGTTCTGTGTTTGGGCATACGTGACCTTTGACTGGGGTACTGGAGAAAGTCCGGCATATAAGGGTTGCTGTTTCTTCAGGGTCTTTTGAGGCATCTAGTAGTTTTTAGCAGCATAGGTCTCTGCTGATAAGTGAGAAATTTGAAAGGGGCTGGTGTGTGCAACTCTACTGCAGTCTTGGGGAAGCTCCAGCTGAGGCTCCCCGCAGTTTTAGGTGGGGGATCTTGTCCAGCAGTACAAGGGAGGCACCAGGCAGGGCTGCCGTCAGAGCCGTACACATCCTTGCTCATTAATACTCACTAATACCCCGCCATCATATTCATTCAACTGATAAGCAGCCGGCACAAGCTGTCCCACGACGTTTCTCTTCAGGCCACACACAGCCTGCAGAAACTCCCCGCAAATTGCCTCTGTGGGATACTCCCTGTTTATTATGCCCGCTGAGCTGAACAGATAAATTCTATGAAAAATTTTAAACACTAGCATGGCAACGGCCTTGCCAAACAGACCTGCCACTTTGTTTGAACCTGCAGCTGTTTGAACCGAAGCTGTGTTGATTTTCACTGGGAGCCCGGTGCGGAGGGAATCCGTTCTTATTTGTGGCGACATCTGTCTGTCTTTATTTGAGGCTGTGTTCAATTTGAGGTTGAATTCCTTTGAACAAGCAGAGCATCTCAGGAATATAGGACATTAAAGAAGAATGTGGCCACTGCCAGAAGCACAATGAATTCCCAGAGCGCCGCACTCTGTCGTCATGTGTGACCGATTTGCTCTTGACAGGAGGGCTTTTGACAAGAGAAAGCTGCTGCAGATTTTAATGGTGAAGATTAGGGGAGAGATGACGCCGAATGTCAGATCTCTGCCGCTGCACTGTGTGTCATGCTTATGAAGTGTTTGCATGTGTGTGATGCATCTTTATGTATTTGTTTGTGTGTATATTCAGGGTGAGCTGTATGTTAAAAATATA
>JBBPCZ010000001.1:45649189-45662983 GCA_037974445.1 Brycinus macrolepidotus | reverse complement strand
TGTATGTGTGTGTATATATATATATATATATATATATATATATATATATACACACACACACACTAGGAATCGATGTTCCTGGTGTGATTGTACCGCGGCTCAATCTTTCTCCCTGGATTTCCTGCGTGGAGCAGCACACAAGGCTAATGCACCTTGAAAGACTGTGGAGGCGTCGCTCTGAATGAGAAAATGTTGCCCATACGTTTTGAAAATAAAATAGTGTGCGTCTGTGAAAAGACCGCTAAGCATCTTCCGGCTTAAGATGACAGATAAATGCAGACTCCTGAGCAGTAAAGAGCACGTGTGTAATCAGGGGTCAACATCCACAGAGAAAGCTCAGAGGACTTTGAGATCATCTAGTTGTGACGGAGGAGAGACGGAGCTTTCACCGCAAAACTCCCTATCTTTTAAAAGCTGGGCTGGCCATATGCTCTTATCTTTCCCTGGCTACCTATACTTTCAGAGAAATCCTTTTCTGATCCCACGCTCAGACTGTGTCGAGACAGTGATTTAGAGGCTATTTGACACAGCTTGTCATAAAACGAGGGGTTCTGGTGAAAAAGATAAATAGAAGCTTGTAATGCTCATTTGAATGCCACAGATTAATGGTTTATGAAGATATTTACTGATTAACTCTGGCAGGAGGTATTTTTAGAGATTTCTGTGAGAGAATTTCTGCAAGAAGCAGGATGAACTTCAAAGGACTGGTGGTAGTGACGCTAATACAAAGCTTGATCACCTTAATGATGAGGTACGATGTGCGCTTGGGCTTAAGTGCTGTGGTGTTTAGTGAATAAAAAATTAGCTTGTTGGTCGTTAGATACAATAGTGACAGAAAATGTTTCCCCGATGGATGTTTTGTTTTCTCACTGTAACCAGGTAGATTTACTGTGTGTAATATAAAGTACAGCACAGTATGGATGGGATAAAACTAGGGATGTCAGGTACTGAATTAGAAACAAGTAATCAGTTGAAAAATAATAAATCAAAATGTACATTTTGGATGAACTGTCTTGATTACTTTGCAATTCGAATGATAAATAAGGACCAGGACATTGCAAAGTCGTGTTTATCATCATGAGCGGGACATCACAAATGCAAGTTAAATGTGTTCTGTTATAAATTACATATATATGATTATTTGAAAATAACTGATAGATTTCTCGATGACTAATGTAATCAATAACGGCAGCCCAATTAAAAACTGATACGGATGCCTGATCTGAAAGTAGGGGGCTGTTTGTGCGTGTCCACCGCCAGTCATGGTAAACCTCTTTGAGACCAATTCGTTTATCGTAAAGCACCTCAAGGCATGATGAGTCATCATGTGGAACGGAATTTGTAATACCTGACTGAAGCACATGAAAAATTCAAATGGGGGGTGGGGAGGATACATTAAGCTGCATAACCATCTGCATTACTGATTAAAATGTGTAGTGTTAGCAGATAAGAACAAGTTATTATTGAGTGATGGGTTCCATTTTTAGGTGCACAGTCATATTTAATGGAGTGGTATTGGCCAGACAATTCAAATGAGTACTGATTCTACAGGGAGTGCTACAAGATCTGGGGAGACCTATTAATGCAATGTTTTATTTAACACATTCAAGTAGAATGCTGGAGAGAGATTAAAACAGGGAGGTCTGCCAAAAATGGGGGTGGGGAGGAGGGGTAGAGAGCAAGGAGAGAGAGAGAGAGAGAAAGTTTGGCGTTCTGCAGGCGTTCTACGTGCACTAGCAATCAACTGATCCATCTCCGTCAAGCCACTTGCTGGGCTTTTATTGATATGATTAATTCACCCAGTGAGATTTTTTTCTCTGCTCCAGCTGAAGGTGAGGGGTGTGTGTGTGTGTGTGTGTGTGTGTGTGTGTGTGTGTGTGCAGCACTGCTCAGGAATGATTTGCGGGGGGGATTTGTTTCCATGCAGCAGCCCGTTCTCCTGTGAGCGAGGGATGAAAAGCGATTGATAAATGGATAAACTTGGGCCCAATTCAAGCTTTACATAGATCAAACATTTTAATAAAGTCAGCTGTACGACTCGGGCAAGGCTTTTCTTACTCCTGTTATGTGAATAGCCTGCAATAACTTTGTTGTGCTGTGCTTAGCATTTTCCAGGGGCGTTTCTGACAATCCCTCATTGGGAGCTAGGTGCTGCTGACACATGAATGCTGGAGTCTTATGTGTTCTCTACGCAAATTCTTCTCAGGCTCTTTAACCACAGTGGAAGCACAAATGTAATGCCACAAGCAAAAAATAGGCCCACACATGCCTGGCCACAGCAGAGTCACTGTGCTGATGTAACATTGTTTAGAAGGGCAGTAGTAGGATTCTGTTTCACTGGCTTATTACGTCATAGGAGATGCAGCTCGTCTCCAGTCATCATGAAGCTAATAAACTCATTAGATGAAATTAAGGTCTCGCCTGGCATTTTAATGTTTGGCGCGACAGAGTCTTGATCTAGCGTCCTAGATCAAGCCTAGATATACACTATATGGTCAAAAGTATTGGGACACACCTGTTTTTCAGGGTTTGCGTTGGTCCCCTCACTTCCAGTGAAGGGCAGTCTTAATGCTTAAGCATACCAAGACATTTTGGACAACGCCATGTTTCCAACTTTGTGGACACAGTTTGGGGAAGAACCTTTTATATTCCAGCATGACTGTGCCCCAGTGGACAAAGTAAGTGAGAGCACTGACCTGAACCCCATCCAGCACCTTTGGGATGAACTGGAACGGAAATTGTGAGCCAGGCCTTCTCGTCCAACATCAGTGCCTGAGCTCATAAATGCTCTACAGAAAGAATGGGCACAAATTCCCATGGAGACACTCCAAAATCTTGTGGAAAGCCTTCCAAGAAGAGTGGAAGCTGTTATAGCTGCAAAGAGGGGACCAGCTCCATATTGAAGTCTATGTATTTGAATGCAGTGTCATTGAAGTCCCTGTTGGTGTGATGGTCAAGCGTCCGAATACTTTTGTCCATATAGTGTATATCGAGAACTGAAGCAACAGGTTCTTCTTCTCTGGATTGTAAATTGCTTGTCATTGGGTGAAACATAAACTAAAAAGTTTTACTTTATGACTAATAGAACCTAAACTAGGCTATATGATCCAGTATTTCATATAGATGGGCAGCTGTTTTGGACAGAGGAAGAATGCAAATGAGTCTGCAGCAATGAACTGTGTGAAAACAATTCATTTGATTGTGATAACCTTTTAAAAATCAGTGAGAAATCAGTGCAGGTCCATAGGGACCGCTTACTTCCAGTGAGTACGTACCTCTGAAGTAGGTGCTTTAGTGATGCTCCCTCTGATTTATATATATCTGTGGTCCCAGACCAGTGGCATTTTAACGCCATTGGCTGAAGTGCCTCTTGTTTCCTTTGAAAAGACTCTTGACCTTAAACTAACCTGTGCCTCTCAATGCATTTCAGCCTGGAAGAGTCAAATATGTTTCATGTTGAATTGCGTGGAGCCATTGAAACATGTTTTATTGTACAGCTCTACATCAGTGGATCACTGCCCCTATTGGTGGCCTGAGGCTGTTTTTCGGGTTTTTGTGATATTCACTTGGTTTGTTTCACTCTGAGATGGATAGAGTGTATCATATTCCACAGTAAAAAAGAATTTCCAGCGGTCACCATTGGCACTGCAATTTATTCTAAGACTAGACCCAATTCTGGTTTGGAAAACCAGCCCAAAGAGTAATAAAAATAAACATTGCCTGATCTCTGCTTCTATATTACTGATTGTTATCTGTGCCTGAACTAACCCTTCCAAGTGCTAAAAATTGCTTTTCTTCTGTTATTTGCAGCACCATGTGTTGCAGGAATGATATGATCGTCTGTAATGAGAAAAGGTTAGAACAGAAAAATTGTTCATTCAATGAGAAAAGCACTTCTTAATGCTGAATTCCCTCATTTGGTGTAGACCATCGACCGAGACCCGCAATTTCATGTGGAGTCCGTGTGGAGTGCTCAGACCTGTCAAAAGGAACTGAACTGAAGAAAATTCTGATAGGTTTGCACAAAACAAGTAGCTTTTAGTCATGAAAGATGAAAGTATTTTTTTCCCCATCATATATTTAAGGTTAAAAAGGTTACATTTATCTTAATAGGAGTTATTTGTATTTAACAGCATGCAAACAGAAGTAATGCTTCAGAAATATATTAATAGGACTATTTTTAAACACATTTATCTGCTAATTGCACCAGTATGTTTAAAAAAGCAAAATGATGACTGTGAATATTAACGGGGACAGTGAATATTAACCACACAGATGGTCACACATACTTTCTCTTTCTATCTAACATGCACACACACACACACACACACACACACACACACACACACACACACACACACATACATATGCATTTTCTTTGCCTACTGTATTGCTTCTCTAGTCTTAACCCCAGGAACCACATAGGTGTGTTACTTTCCATATGTATTTATTTTCAATTCTGCATTTTGTTTTCTTTATGGTGACCATGCAGATATGCCCATAACATCAAAATGTTCATATTTTCCTTATTGCTGGAGACGCCTGGTCTCTTTGGAAAGCAAAATACATACACCCATGCATACACACCAAACCACACACCATCAAAGTACTGTAAATGCCATCCCATTCATACAGACCCTACTAATGTCCATTTCATGGAAAGCCCCTCCTCCGCTCTCATCTATTGTCAGGCCCGGTCATCGCTCTCCTGCCACGTTTAATAACCTTGTGGAGTGTCGCTAGCCATGCACACAGTTCTGCATGGCTGCACACGTAACACCGGAGGAGTACAGGTAGTGTCGCTTGAGCACCTCAAGGACGAGCAGAAGAACGGACAGAGACACGGAGGACAGCCTGAGGGGGAGACAGAGATGGAGAGAGAGAGAGTGAAAGAACAAGGACAGAAGGAACGGCAGAGCCATTGGCACGGGCGGTGCATGCCATTCACACAGTACAGAGTCTTTGGCTTGAGCCGTGCTTGTCGGGAAGTCCTGTTTGTCACTTGCTGAGTCAAAATTTTGAGATCTTTTCGTTCACTTGCTTTGTGGTAGGGAAAGTGAAGCATCTGCTAGGTGAGCCTGTTTGGTAAATGCAAAGCCCAGCATAAACGAACATTAGTTAAATAAGCCAGATCTACATTCTTTAACATAAAGGTTCCTAAGTGGTTCTTGGCCTGAACATGCAGTTCTAGTAGAAACTTTTAGTTGATGAATTGCTAGTGTAGTTGTGCATATATGCATTTAGACAGATATACCCAGCTCTGCAGAGGTTGATGCACTGTACACCTACCTACAAATGGTGGGAAGTCAGTGCTTGTATTTTGGGCTTAATTTTGATTAGACTGTGGAATGCAAATATTCCACACCGGTCTAGTCACAAGTTATATGACTAGCATGCTCATCTATGTGTTCTCTCATTTTTTCCTGCCTTTGTTCCTTTTTTAGCAACTAGCTAGCAGATGACAGCAGAGTAGGAATGAAGCAAAAACATCAAAGCACATTATTTGAATTTATGAATTTTAAGCTCTGTTCCAGTCCAGCCAGTTTTGAGGTCCATTCTCTATGTTCTGTCATGCCTTACTCTGGATGAAATTGAAAACGTTCACACTTAATACATAAATGAATGCACTGACACACATGTTTTGGTGTGTAGCATACTGTGTTAAGTTTAAGGGTTATAGAACAGTTTCTTTGCACCGACTTTTTTAGATGCTTTGCTGAGTGTTCAAGGCAGTTGGTCCTCAGGACTGGACTTAAAAAATTATGTTTTATAGAGCCAGTTTTGTAAATGAGATGTAAGAGTGCGAACCTTTTTAAAGGAACAGACCATTAAAAGATTTTTTAGGAAACCAAATGAAACTGTGATGTGATATTGTGATATCTTCATTGTGATAAAAGAGTAAAGATCTTGCTTCTGCACCTCTCACTTGTAATCACGACAAGTTCTTGCACACTTGTAAGGTCAGGAACTTTATGATAATTCCGATAGCACATGAATGCAGTGTATTCCTCATGTTGGTGAGTGTGAAGGTGACAGTAGAGCCTTATCAGACTCGCAAGCTTCCCATAGCTGCCCCGCCACACGAGGGTGCTGAACGTGACCCTTATCAGCCTCTAATGATGTGCAGATGAGATGGCTGCTGCCACCCTCTCGTCTGTTACTGCGATAGAGAACTGCGTTCATCACGTCTTTCCCCAGCCACCTCCCCTACCTCTTTGTTCTGCATCATCATCCTCATCATCTGCCGAGTCATTCTTGGAATGCTACTCGTAATAGATTGGGTGAAGCGATATGCAGCATGCTGGCCAAACGGCTGACTTTTCGCGGAAGGAAAAAGTGAAGTTAAAGCTGAGCAGTAATGCATATTGCTGTTATGAGCCTTTCTGAGGGAATCTGGGCCTTGGCAGCCTGAGCATGGAGATGAGGTCATTATCCCTGAGCTTCTTTTCGTTTCCTCACCCACCCCCTCCCCTAAATACCCTCCCCCCTCCTAGGTTTTTCATGTTAGAAACACACTAATCTTTCAAGTCATTTCTCCATACCGGGTGGCAATTTCATCTGGACTACATCCTTGTTATTTATTTCACTCGCTCGGATGAGCACTTTCATTTGCCATTCCATCTGAAGCACTCATCTTACCAGCTCATTTCAGCTGAGCCGGTCTCTCCCTAACACACATACCCACACTCGCTCTCTCATGCTGTTTTTCTTCTGGCAGACTGGTCCTCAAAGCTTACCAAGACTCAAGCAGGCCAGGATGAGAGATGAGCAGGAGAGAGAGGGAGAGAGAGAGTGAGAGAGGGAGAGAGAGAGAGAGAGAGAGAAGGTTTAGGTTTGGCCTTAATGGCCAAAATGTGGCCGTTCCCGCTGTGTGTGGGTGGAGCGCATAGCTGAGGATGGAATCATCCTGAAAGCATTCCTTCCTTTCCTTTGCTCCATTCCCTCCTTCTTCTCTGCTTGACGGCGGGATGTTCAGTTTCCCAGGCCTCGGTGGGGGCAGAGAAGCGGATGGGCCTCCAATTAGCATCTTTCCACTGTTAGCACACTAATCCTATTCCGTGTAATAACCCCCGTGGTTTTGTGGCAGCCCTGGCTGGCCAGAATGCGATGTAGAGAAAGAAAACATGGGAGGGTGCATATACCTTTTTCGCTGTCCATTGCAAAACTGTGCTCATGAGGAAACCTCCAGAGAAAGATGTGTTTACAGTAGAGATAACAGCGTCACACCTCGTGGCTTATATCTTGAGCGTTTCATTATACGGTAGGGTTTGCTCCAGTCAAGTGCATCTATAATACTGAGATTTCCATCAGCTTGTAGGTGTTGCCTGTATGAGATAGCTGCCTCAGAGCACTTTTGGCCAAGCAGCGCTGACCCTGAAACTGTGATCAATGCATAGGTCCACTTTAAAGTTGAAAAAAGGCAGGGAAAATCAATGGTGTTTATTAAGACAAGCCGCGATACAGTCCAAGGGAACCACAGCAGACAGAATGATGAAGTGCATGGGCTTGGCTTTTGTCTTGGCTCCTCACTGCTGGGTTTCGTAAAGTACAAGAAGTCCAGCTTTCGCACTTCTTTTTTTTTTTTTTTTTTTTGCACACACTTAATCCCCTGAGGAATTCGGTTTTGAAACCACACTAATCTTATTACATATCTGAAGCAAAAATGCAATTCACACACAAGCCCACGATCTCACACGCAAAACACAGACATCAGACACGGATCAGTTTGATTGGGGTTATTTTTCTATTTTTCTCTGATCATCTCGCAATTAGACTTCGGTCTTCCGAAGTGCCGTGTCATTAAAAAAGTGCCGTTGCTGGGGCACGCTGCTGTTCCGTGTCTGTGTGAGGAGTTTTATCTCAAAGGAATGTTTAAAAACAGCTAGGGAAAGGTGTTTTTGGCTGGCTAAGAGATTTTGAAGAAATTGCTCGGCTTAATCCAGCCTTCGAGTTGGTTATAGGCTCAAACACACGCCGCACATTTTTGCAGAAGCCGAGCGTTTTTAATAAGACAGAAACTCACTAATCCGTCTGGCTCCTGATGAGCCCCACCCATCCACACATACGCAAACACACACACACACTCATACAAACTCTCTCTCTCTTTCTCTGTCTCTCACACACCTTCAGCAAGGTCACACTAACTCGGAAGCAGTAAACCTGTTGTTGAAAGTGTCAAGAGAGAGAGTGAGAGGAAGAGAGAGAGAGAGAAAAAGAGAGGGAGAAATAGACAGATACTGACTCACCGGTTCTCAGGTGTTGCTTTCAGTCTTTATCACCTTCCTAAACCCTTAACGGTAATGCAGCCTGACAGGCATGCCTACACTTCTCAGCTCCCTGCAGGGTTTGTCGAGCTGTCCTATAGGCGCTTTTGTGCTATTGGATTTTTGCCGTTATTGGCAGAAATAAGTAAGGTTCTGGATCTGTGGTATGGATTTTCCTGATCCAAGTCAGTGCTTTTCACATTTTTTTTTTTAACAGACACAGAAGGAGGGAAAAAAGAAAAAGGAAGAACAGATAATAACTCACCCTTAAGCTGCACTTAAATGAATAGATTGGTCAAACATCGCATTTCTTTCCCCTCTTCCACAGATCGTCCAAAAGTATGGAGAAATCTCTGGCTTGTTTTTATCTATGTGGCATATTTTTCTAGATTATAGAGTGTCATATAGTTAGGCCTGTCACAGTTATTATGTAATCGCCTAATCGCAGTTATTTGAAATTATATTCATTATTTAAGCTGCCTGCACTCATTTTACACATTCGTCCGATTTCACAGTCATCTTCATGCTGCAACGGGCAGAATGAGAACTGGGTGCATTGGGTTGAGCCAATTAAATGGAAATAAAAGAGAGCAATAAATACATTCATTGAGACACATCATGGGCCTTCCAAAAAAGCAAGAAAAGTTGCAGCATTTGGCAAATGCTCTTATCTAGAGTGATATACATGGGTGCTTTGTAGTCCACAAGAAAACATGGCCCTCACACTATTAAACCTAGACTTAAAATTAAGAGCTGCCAGAAGACTAAGATTCTAGCAGAGATGGAGGGTTTTTTGTTTCTTTTACACCTAACGTGGTGCTAAAAATGCTGAGGGCCGCATTTGTTTATTTGATAGCTGTGTAGCTAGTTCTACCATTTTAGCATGTATACTAGCCAAATTAGTGCTGCTTATATTTTACCTCTAAAGAAAATGTTTTCCTTTGTGTACCTGTATGTTAGTGTGTGTGTGTGCGTGTCTGTGTGATTCCATGTCAAGTGTTACTAAAAGGCAAGCTAATCAGCCAGTTGGGCCTCTTTAGGCTTGTACGTTGATAATTGCATAAAATGAAAAGAAGCGACATAAGCACCTGTAAATCTGTCTAAGTGGCTTTATTACTTGTTGCAGTTCGAGGTGAGTTTATGATGATTCACACATTCAGGCTGCACCTTGCTATTTGCTTGTTAGCTTCACTAGCATCATAGTTCCAGTACTACAGAAGAAACATGATCTACAATAGATCTGAATGCTAGAAATGTCTTGGATGATCAGTTAGGAAATGTGTAAGAAGAAGTAAAATTTGATCTAAAAAAAATACAGTATAACAAAGCTTAAATACATTTTCACCATAGACAGTGTGTTTTATAATGCAGTGTTTCTAAGGTTTGATGAGTTGAAACAGACCAAAGGTATCAGCAATATCTCTTAAAAATACTATGGAAACCTATAAGTCAACAGGACCGGTTATGCTGACTGTTCTTTAAGAACTGACATCATCCATGATGTCATTATTGTGGCATTTTTTAAATGTATTTGACATGATGTTGTTTTGCCTTCCTTTACTGAAATACTTACCTAATGGCTTGTAAACTGGTTTTGTGCTGTAGTGTGTTTGACTGCAGCTCAAGGGCAGGTCTCCCACTTAGTTTGTTGAGTATGTTTTGGTTTGGTTCTGTGCTCTGGGTGAGGACCCTCGCTCGCTGAGTCTGTAGAGTGATCAGGTCTCATGTTGTACGTCGCAGACATACAACATGACGCCAACAAGTTTCTTTTGTGTCTCACGCACCGTACACGGCCCTCATTCAGTGCCTCGTTTCATTTATTTAATCAGCACTCCACACACACAGCCACTCAGCAGTAGGGAAATTAGCATGATTTTTGTGTGCCAGCGCCGTCTCCCGCAAAATAAAGCAAATAAACACACAAATAAGAGTGGGGTGCGTTTGAGCGGAGCTTGTCGGATGCTCTGTATGCAGATCCCAGGCAGAACAAAGGCTGAGAATGAGGACGCATTATTCATGCAAAACTCCTGCGCCTGACTGCCGGAGCCCGATGCACATTGATCCTCACCCCGCCTGGCTACAGGTCAGGGAGCTGCACATCGCTCTCTACGTTCTCTTTCTTTCTCTCTTTTCACCTTGCTCTGTCTGGTTTTATTGGTTTTTTTTTCGTACTCTCTGTTTTGCTCTTTTTGTCTCTGTCTATTTTCTGCTCCGCTTTACTTTTTACAGCTCTCCTGGCTTCCACCTCTTGACGCACTTGGCTCTTTTCCCATTTGGTGATGTCTTTGGTTCTTACCTTCTCTTTTATTTTTCCAAACTCTTTCCAATAGTGGTTTCATTATGTATGTACTACCTTTTTTGGTATGGGGTGAATCAAAAAAATGGTAGTGTACAATATTTGTGGTATCAGGCATACAGACATTAGTTGGGATAATTTTCACTGTTCTATTAAAGAAGTATTCGGCATAATGCATTTCTTCATAATAATGATTATTAAGATGTCAACAAATTGGTTCAGAATGGATTGACGTGAAATGTGGCATTCTGGAGAAAAGCATTCTACATTTTTTTACAGAAACAACCGTTTATAAATATGCTGCCTGGTGCCTGAGACGCTGTTTTACGATAGTTTTGAGATAAGGTTTTAGTCTAAAAGATGTTTTATCTATTCATGGTGGAGACATACCTGCAGGGCATTAGGAAAAAAATTTAAATATTTTTTGGATGAGTCACTTTTTTACCTTCACTTTCATTACATATAAATTCAGAAGACAGAAGAAGGTGTACTGGATGTTTTGGTTAACAAATTAAATGACTCTGTTTGCATTGTAGACACTGTAACCCCTAAGAAATCTGAGTCTTCACAAAGTTTCTTCACAAAGCATCATTCCACATCAGACCACTCATAATGACTTTGTTTATACCTCAACTGTTGAATACTGAAGAAATATCTGTAGAATTCCTCTTTAAAAACACTCCATAATAATCCTAAAAGTTATAACCTTGAAAGTATGAAAAGGAACTCTTTTGCGCCAAACCCAAAACCATTTAGATTTTGTGGGTATTTGTGTGTATTTATCTTCTTAGATGTTTACTTTAGCCAGACATTATGGTCTTGTTTTGGCAAATGTACAAAAACCATAAGAGCATGTTGTGGTGCAGAAACCACATTGCTCATTGCATAGGGAATATTGTCACACCCCTACTCTCCACTTTTCCCCTTTTTATCCTCAAGTGTCAGACAGACAGACAGACAGACAGACCGTAGTCCAGCTGTCAGCAGGATGACAGTGTCAGCCTGAGAAGATGGAGCTGCATCTGCACCCTTGGTGGCAAACTGATGCACCTTTTCGAACGCTCCAGAGAGCACCCCACCCGCCTCTCATGTTACTGTCGCCGAATCGACAGGGAGGCCTTCTTGGGCCATCTTCGAATCATGTCCTCTGTATTTTTTAAACGAATCTGTATTCCCACCACAGATTCTTTTCTTGACATCTGCTCTTATATTCTACAGATCTACAGATAGGCGGAACGTGTAGAGAGAAGATTGACCTGTTTATGATTCCAGCTGTCAGCCCCATGCCTTTGGTGTCAAATCCAATGCTCCTACATCAGTAGCTGTCAGTTTGTGGTAGAGCTTGCGCCCAGCAGTAATCTGACCAGTGTTTCCTTCTGCAATACCTTTTCTCAAAGCAGTTAACCTGGCTAAAGGTAGTGTTTGTTCCTCATCTCCCCACAGAATGAGCATTTAGATGCTCTGTTAATAAGATACACTATATGGACCTGTTTTTCAGGGTTTGTTCTAGGACCCTTACTTCCAGTGAAGGGTAATCTTAGTGCTTCTGCATACCAAGACATTTTGGACAACGCCATGCTTCCAACTTTGTGGACACAGTTTGGAGAAGAAGTTTTTCTATTCCAGAATGACTGTGCCCCAGTGCACAAAGCAGGGTCCATAAAGACATGGTCAAATGAGTTCGGTGTGGAAGAACTTGACTGGCCCACACAGAGCCCTGACCTGAACCTCATCCAACACCTTGCGTCCAACAAAAGTGCTTGGCCTCATAAATGCTTGACAGAATGAATGGGCACAAATTCCCAGAGAAACGCTCCAAAATCTTGTGGAAAGCCTTCAAGAAGAGTGGAAGCTGTTATAGCTACAAAGGGGGGACCAACTCCATATTGAAGTCTATGTATTTGAATGCAGTGTCATTAAAGTCCCTGTTGGTGTAATGGTCGTGCGTCCCAATACTTTTGTCAAGCTAGTGTAGTTAACACTCCGCAGCTGTAACTTTCCAAAGGAAAAAAGTTGATATCCCTTCTCCGTGAGCACCACTCATATCAAGCACACTAGCTGAGGACTTCTCTGGTGACCTGTTTTTGGCTTGAAGTTGATATAGTGTTGTCCCAGAAATTGCCAGTGTAATCAGAAAACATCAATAAACCAAGACACAAGGTCTGAATTTTCAAGTTGGAAAAAAAATCTTTAGGGAGTTTGCTAAAATACATTGTTCACATGCTCAGGGCTGTCTCCTGTTATTGTAATTTAGAAAACCTTTTGCTTTTTAGAATTTCTTTCTGTTCAGTCATCATGCAATGTTCACACAAGGGCAACTAGTGTTTTTAAATGGCATAAGAAGATTTTTAAAAGATAAAAACTAGTTATAAGATTTTCTTGTTATATTTCTTCTCCACATGAAATTCTATACTGTTTTTCATCAAGCAACTCCATCTTTGCTGTCATGCTGAAGAGATTGGCAGTACAGTGGAGGCCTCTGTCAGCATGGAGGGCCTGGTAATGAACAAACAGAGCAGCCTCTCTGTGGGCTAATAAAGCACCTCTCCACAGAAAGAGAGAGAGAGTGCTGCTGATGGAGCTAATGAGAGGCTGACAGTGACAGACAGACGCTCTCCTGTTCACCACGGTCCTTGCACTGGCTGCTGTGACTCAGCAGTGGTTGGGTCGTTATTTGCAGTGGCATGGTGGGGAGCAGGTCTCAGAGCAGCACAGCCGGGGGTAGCACTCGCTCTCCAGACGGATCTCAGTTCTGCCTGCTGGAGCAAGAGGTAGAGGCACCATCCATGTGGACAATTCCAAAGTTCAAGGATTTACAGGGACGGGGCAGTGCCATCCCTGGTTACAGGTGGACCCCCCTCCATTGCCACAGCCATTAAAAGAAAAGTGAAAAGCCTGACTGCAGATCATATTGACAAATAAACAGACTAGTAACCCAGTCCTTTGCAGTCATTAATTCCAGCTAGCCACAGTAAAATAAGGTGAGTTGAAGAAATGGGGGTGGATATGAAGAACCGGTTCCTGATTGGTCAATAGCGAAATATGGATGAGCTCCTACATAAACAGCGCTGCTATTGGTATTTATGCAACGTTAATGCATTTAAACATAGCTGTCGTTTTCAAGTGGTTGATGCTTGATTGGATCAGTGGGAAGGACAGGAGCGATGCTCTGCACATCACTTTCCAGACATTTGTTGGCCAGACATTTGTAGTAATGGCACTTTCTTATATATA
>JBBPCZ010000001.1:45605532-45630412 GCA_037974445.1 Brycinus macrolepidotus | reverse complement strand
ACACACACACACACACGCATACACACACACACACACACACACACACACACACACACACACACACACACACACACACAGGTTCTCAGACAGTGTGTTTGTTCTCCAGATTTCTCTTTCAGACAGTGATGTCACCCTCCTGGGGAGCAGATAAGGGGCTGATTTGCTTTGTCCATGTGAGAAACTGTGTGAATGTTACTAGGAGTGTGTCTGTGAGTGAGTGTAAATGTGTATATGTATGTGTGAATGTTTGTGAGTAACCCTTTCTGTTCCCAGCTCCACAGTTTGCTGTCTGGTATCTCTGTTAACCCCTTTTGTTTCTGTTACACCCCACTGACATTCACCATAATAGCCATGGGCTTCTGTAATTTACTGTGGCGAATTCTGAAAATAAGCAAAATAACTTTGACTTTTGTCACTAGTTGCTTTAGTTAGTTTGTTTTTCAGCCGAAAAATCCCAGTTTTCCATTAGTAACAAACAGTTTTGCACATTTCTACTTTTAACTCTTTTTATAATCGACGTCTCAAACGTCTCAAACATCTTTTTATAATCGACGACTGTTTGATGTGCTGTAATGTTTTGTCAGAAGAAACAGATGAGCCGAAGTGATTCTTGTTTACCTAGATCAGGATTGGGTGGTATGACGTCACTATGAAAAATACAGATGGTATGACTTTCAGTATCACCCCCACCCACCACCCCACCACCCCACCACCCCGTCAATGAAATGAAAATACTGTTACGTCAAAGTAATGCCAGCATGGTTGACGAATCTGACAGAAATGCCCGCGTCACTCTCCTCATCCCCGTCAAAGAAACCAAAACACTTATGTCGAAGAAGCGTGGTCAACGAAACAAAACCAAGATTGAATTAGTCCAATTCAGTTCCTGCAAGAGGGAAATAACTTCAATAATATAAAATGTTTAGTTAAAACAGTAGTAAGTAACTCTGAAAATTGATTGGATTCTCCAAGAATGTATGAGAATTCTGTTCTGGTCTAAAAGGTTAATGTTAGAGCCACTTCTGCCCTTTGTTTGCTCATAAAAACCGCAACTTGCCATTTTTGTCACGCTGGTCGCCTTGAGTCCACTTATCGTGGACTCACTGCATTTCTAAGGAAGGGAGGTAATGTTATTTACGAGCGAATACACAAACATGCAACTGTGAATTGGAGCCCCTTTCTGTTCTGCTCTGATGCATTTATGTGCCTTGGTCTCGGCGTGTCATTAGTGATATTTTTAGGAGCCTGATTAGCTTTGTGTGCTGACACGGGCACACATACACACCCCGTTCCACCTGTCATCTCGTGCTCACCCAGCCTTGCCGTACAGAGGCCAGTCATTACACTAATGTTTGCTCAGAGAGGGGCTGTCATGCTGAAGAGTATGATTGGTAGTTTATATAAGCCACTCCAAGCCCTGTGGACAGAACATGCTGTGTACGTTAGACGTCTCCGGTGACCTTTCCATGCTCCACAGATGCATAGCTACTATTGCTAGGTTGGACACGCTTAAAAGACTGTTCGATGAAAATCCAACCCAGTTTAGACTAATGAGAAACTGTAGCACTCACCTAGGAGAATATTGTGTGTGGAAGGTCACGTTCAAAATACATGTGTGTAACTTTTGACTTGTAACAATGACATGTTCCATTAGCTACAACAGCAGAGTCCAGCATGGATTTTTAATTCAATATTCAAGATTTAAGCATCTTTATTGCCATGCGTAACAAGTACAATAGAGTGCTACCAACCCGTTCACTCCCACACTATTCCTTCTAAAGCATAAAAAAATAAAGAAGTACATAATAAGTACAATAAAAAGCGATTAAGCAGAGTTATGTGACTAAGTAGGAGCTGTTATACTATGGCAAGTGGAGCGAAAAGATGCAGCAGAATGACAGTACAGTGTCATTTACTACATAACAGGCAGAGTAAAAGTGCAGTACAGTGATAATAATAACTTCATAAATAGTCACAGTAAGGTGGTTCCCAGTTTTTTGTTTTCGTTTGAAGAAAACTACACATGACTTTTCTGTGGTTTCTCTACAAGGGGGGCTATTAAGATGACTGTGACTTGAGTGTATGTCAGGTGATAAGAATGAGGTGGTGGTGGCCTAGTGGGTAGGATACTTGTCTCTGGACCAAGAGGTCGTAGGTTTGAATCCTACCTTCAGCAAAACCACAACTGGGTTCCTGAGCAAGACCCTTAACCCCAAGTTGCTTCAGGGAGACTGTCCCCTGTAGTTAGGGAACGGAAGTCGCTTTGGATAAAAGCGTCTGCTAAATACAAACGTTAAATGTTACACAGAGCCCGATCTGAAGAACACACAGACAGGAACCCACACCAGCAGGAGCTCACGAATGTACATGGATGCAGCTTTAAAAACAGGAGGTGAATGAGTTTATTACCAAATGATGTTTATTTACTAAGTATTATTTAATATATGATACACATTTAATAAACTGCAGCAAGCCATGTAAGTGTGTGTTTTGATGACGCTTGCTGGTGAAGGCATTGCGATGTAATCAGTATTTCTGTTTTTTTTTTAAACACAAAAAATATAATTATGATAAATATACTTTTTTTAAATGATATAATTATTATTAAATATAACTCATGATTAGTAAAGCTGCTCCAACCTTGTGACAGAAGCTACACATGAATGCATATGTAAAGCATGGATAGGTCAGTTTTATGGTGCCAGCACAGAATTTCTTCTTTTTTTTTTGCTTCATGGACCTGGTGGATGCATAGTATATAGCAGCTATTCAAACAGTAAGCACCGGAATTACCCCATTTAAGCTCGCCAATTGTTCCGTCACGAGAGACGCGGGGAAATCGGATAGCATGGGGGGGGGGGCGCTCTTTTAGAGGGCACGGCTTGCATTAAGACACATAAACACAAACACACTGTTCTGAAGCGAGAAGATCAAGCAGTGGGCCAGACTTCCAAAAGATTATTAACCTTAAACTGCCACGTTTGTTTGCCGGCTTATGTACACACCGCAACATTTTCAGTCTTCGAGTGGCAGCGTAAACAGGCTGCTTCGTGGCACTGCAAGAAATGTGCATGCCCCAGCTGCTCCCTTTTCAAAAGGAGCCGAGCGAGACCCAGCTCAATCGGAGGAGGTAAGGGATATTAGGGGCCAGGTAGATTACGAGTCACTGCCGGGCTAGCTCTATTACAGTTGTGCTGTGAAGCCTTCAGTGATTGACAGAACGTTGTACTTGCTCTCCACTTGTCATTGCTTCCTCCACACACTCACCTCCCGGTTATGCTTTAAGACACTGCCCATCAGATTAATGAGGGCACCTCGCCACCCTTTGACATCTGAATTTTCTTGTTGTTACCTTTCAGATAGCTATAATGACATGTTTTGTTCATCTAGAGCAGTTGTTTTCTCATGTTTTGGGTATATTTTCCTCACATTGACTTCATGTTTATCAAAGTGTCCTCCTTAGTATGCAGACTAGGTTTTATCAAAATAATGCTTGGACAATTCTTTTAAACTGTTAAGCACAGATTGAAAATCATTTGATTCAAAGGCTGTTTAAAAGCATTAATAGTTGATGTGTTGAGTGTTGATACGTATTGACATTACAGCAAGAGGCAATGTATATGGGGTATGTCAATATTTTTAAGTTGATGCTGTCAGTTTTGCAAAGAAAGCTGATCAGATCTTAACAGGGTTCTGTTTAATAAGTAAAGTCAATACAAACCAACAACAAAAGCATTTTTTCGTCTCTCAGTGGAGTAGCCACTATGCAACTACTGATAAAGTATTCAAAAACGTTTGCATAAAAGCATTTTTATTAAGTTTGTGTTGATTTGCTGGTGTTGCGCAGAGGATGTGATTTGCATGGCCTGAGCTGGGGCGAGGCGCACCTGCAGCTCTGCGCGCGTTATCGCATTATTTAGTCTGTAGCGCAAGCAGCTGCAGCCAAAACAAGCCAGCCTGCAGCATAGGGGAGGGCTGCAGGCGGCTGGGGGGGCAGCGGCTGGTGGGCTGCATGATGCCTGAGCCACAGGGGAGGAGAAGAAAACAGAGTAGACCCCCTTCCCACCTGTCCCTAGGCCTGCTGAGAAAACGTTGGCTATTAAGAGCTGAGAATAGCCGTCACTTTAAGCTTCAGGCTTCAGGTTGTCTTTGTGATCCAGAATCTCACCCTGCTGGTGTTTGCACTTCATGTCATGGTGTTAAGGAAATATGTGGGTGTTTTCTGGCTGAGCAGTGCTTTCCTAAAGTTTGAGTGGGTTTTTTTGTGCATTTTAAGAACAGAAATATCCAGACTACATAGGAAAACTAGACAAAAACATGAGTTCCCTTAAAATAATGCCCCTGAAGCACTTAAAAGTTCTGTTTCAGTTTTTTAAAAGTGAAAGGCAAATCCATTTCTTTTTGGTTCCTAAGTTTAAGTCAATTAAATGTAAGCCAATAAAGATTAACAGACGATACGTTGTGTAACCTTAGCATTAAGCATACTTTTTTGGTAAAAAAAACAACAACAAAAAAACAAACAAAAAAAACCCATTTAAATAAATAAAAATAAACATGAATAGAGGAAAAAAAACAGAAACTAGAAGCCAAGTAACTTGATGGTAACTACATTTAATGCCAGGGTACCCTGAGGAGGGATTTGGAAATAGCTGAGAAAACACATTAACATATATAAAATCAGTATTTTATTTTGTGCATGTAAATTATATATATAAGCATCATATATAAGGATATATAAACTCATATCTCTGAAATGCTACCATTTGTCATGAAATTTTCTCAAAATGGAAAGGTTTGTCAGGGCGTAATACGTATCGCACATATGTAAGACCACAAGCCCCGATAAGCTATAAAAACAAAACGACTGTGTGTGTGAGTGTGTGTGTGTGTGTGAGTGTGTGTGTGTGTGTGTGTGTGTGTGTGTGTGTGTCTGTGCATATGCTCGTTCTAATAGGCTTAGTTTACAGGTTTTTGGTTTGACTCCCAGCCTTCGACCCTTTAGCTCCAGTTCAGTTTCATTTCCACTATACATTATGGGTCTAAACGAGCCTGGACGAGATTTGCCTAAGTAAGTACATTATGGGTGATATTATGCAAATCTGTTCCCAAGTGCAGGTTGGCGGGTTGTGGGTTGTAATCAGCATTATTTGGAGTCTGTGCTCTGTGTTCACAGCACAGGAACTGCGAGGTTGAGATTGGAAGCTGCTTTTAATCTGCAGATGGAGAGTCTTCTCACAGAACCAGTATCATTGAAGCGTGCTTCCTCTCGCTTCAGATACGCTCTGTCTGAAGATAAGCTTGCCGTGCATGTGTTTATGTCTATGTCTGTATCTGTGTGTGTGTGTGTGTGTGTGTGTATGTGCCCATGTGAGTGACATTGCAAGCACTCATGTGAAAACGAGCATAAATAACTATTGACATGTTTGATTTACTTTACCCGGATTCATTCCTCCCATACAAACATATAAATGGGACCAGGCGTTTGTAGAAGCTACATGGCTTCCTCCTCATGCTCTCCTCAGCGCTCTTAAGACTGCAGTGGTGCTCAAGTGGCTCAGGAAGGGCAACTTTCCAGCCACTGACCATTGGTCCCTGCAGGGGAGAGGGAGATAGAGTAGCATGGGCAATCAAGAAAGAAAACAGCCCTCGCTCACTGGAACTATGCATGTCGATCTCTTGATTGACACAGGAGCATAGAATTTTGAAGAAAAAGTGAAATGCTTTGTGTTTGAGGTGCAAAAGCAGTTGGTGTAGCATGCTGGGCAATACTGGTGCCCTTCACAAAGCAGACTGAGACTGATTTCCCACCTGGGGAGAAACCAATGCTACACCACTAGGAGTCCTTGGACAATACTCCTAACACTACATTCACCTTCTGTAGTGTTCTGTAATGTGACTAAATTGTAAGACACTCTATAGAGCGTCTGTCAAATGATTTAATGTAAGTGCATAAACACAAATGAATGTGGTCTGGAAATCTGGAAATCCCACATTTCAGGCCAGTTCAAGGATGTTATTTTGATACAGTTCAGAATTAATTTTACACAGTAATGAATATGACTGTCAGACCTGTTTATTCAGTAGAGGACCAAAGGATGTTTTGTCTTTTTTCTGTTTAAAAAATAAGAATTTTGCTTTGGCCAAAAACAAGCACATGCTTTATGCTTTTTACACGCCTAGTATTAATATTAGTTTGTCTGCGTGTAGTTTTCTGTTTATTTGAATTGGTTCCAGCACATCAGGCCTCAGTGGTGCTGGTGAAATTTGAAAATTAGCCAGTTGGCTAACACTGGCACTTTTACCTCCGGGTTGTTTAATGTGCATTAATGAGATGCATGAATTGGAGTGTATTACTTTTATTAAGGAAGACGTTAGATTAATACTCTCTGGCAGTAGATCAGACTGCTGGAGCAGTTGCTTGAACAGTACAGATATAGATCAGCTGTAAGAGGATAGAGGTAGATTACAAAGCAAGGTTTACTGAGACTAGAAATCGTCACCCGCGGCACAGCAATTACATTGTTTTTTATTCCCATCTATGGTTCACCTCACCAAATGCATTTAACTGAAACAAAATTGCAGAGGGAGGTTTTTTTTTTTTTGATACCCGCATGCCCTTGGCACTTCGTGGTGGATCAGCGGTGCCAAATGCTGTGACTGCACAGACTGGTGCAAAAGTTGATTACAAAGGTGTTTATTAAGGTGTTTTTGTGCTGAATTTAATTACGCCAGGCCTACTCTGTAGCCAGAATTGGGTGGGTTGTTTTGGACCCCTGCCTTCAGGCTGCATGGTGTGCCGCTTATGGGATTACGGCTGAGCAACTCAGAGAGACTACACAGTCAGCAGCGTCCATCTCATGCACTCAGATGTACTCCTGCAGGTGGTGTTGGGAAATTTAGGTTGCCTCTGCTGACACCTGAATTTACCATGTTTAACTCTTTACACCCTCACAGCTATCACCAGATAACAATAACAATAGCTCTCTATTGAAAGTAGAGATTTTAAACTGCAAGAAACTGTAGCTGTGTAAGAAAATATAAAAAGATATTCTATTAAGATCTGAATTTGATAAAAAAAAAAAATGCACTGTTGTATGTGCTTGTGAAAAAGGTAATTTATGGTATTTACATTTTTTTACATTTTTGATGGAAACAAATGAAAAAAATGCACACTTCAAACTGTTGTTACAGAATTTAAATGAAATTCATTACCCAACTTACTTTGTGCTTCATTATGTAATTCTATTATTACAAACACATTATTCCATACACTGTAAAAAAGAAGATGAAGCTCTTCAGAGAACACAAGATGGCAACATGATGCATTGCGAGTTTTCTCAACAGCTGCTTTTCTACTCATGCTTACTATGTCAAGTCAAGTAGGTTTATTGTCATTTCAGCCATATACACAGTACAAAACAATGTCCCTCCAGGGCTGTGGTGCAACACAAGAAAAAAAGCAAGAGGGAGCATGAGAGAAAAACACAAGAGTAACAAAACAACAGGACAAGACAACATTTAGTGCAGTCAACAAAAGCAGCTACAGTTCAAGTCTGTATGCAGTATTATGACAGATACTGTATTCTAGCAAGCTTTCAGAGGGGGGATTTTTTTTAACAATTCTACCCATTTCTACATGAGTGTATTTTGCTTGTGCATTCCACACTAAAATTCAACAGTCCATTACTTTGTATTGTGAATTGTTCTTGCATTTGCTCCAGGCTGTGGTTTGACACCAGAGCAGCTAAATATCTCGTCGTCAGTGAGGCGATGTACGTGTTGATGCTGGTTTCACTCGGTTCAGTGTGTAAATGCATTGTGTTAGGAGAAAGAAGAAGTTCAGTTCGGGTGTGTGTTTGTTTGTGTGTTTGTGGGTACAGTTATGATTCAGTTCTGAGTGAAGAGTCTGGTGGCCTGAGGGAAGAATCTGTTACCCATTCTGGCAGTGGAGGCCCATATGCTATGGAACCTGTTGCCACATGGAAGAAGGGAGAGGAGGGTGTGTGAGGGGTATTTGGGGTCATCTACAATGCTGGTGACATTGGACTGAGCACATAGCCCTGGGCCCCTGTGCACAGCATAATGGTTCTGAAGATGTTGCTCCTGATCCTGGCAGACTGAGGTTTCCCAGTCAGGGAGTCTAGGATCCAGTTGCAGAGAGAGGTGTTCAGGCCCAGCGGTCTCAATTTCCAATTCACATATTGTGGAATGAACTGAAGTTCATTCTCACATAAGTGTCATCTTTGTCCAGGTGGGTGAGGGCCAGTTGAAGGGTGGGGGTGATGGCATCATCTGTTGAGCAGTTGGGATGCTCCACAAGGGGTCTTTTGGGGGGGTTGGCAGCTGTGATTTTATGTGCCTCATGACGAGCCTCTTGAAGCACTTCATGATGAGTGTGAGTATGCCGGGATAGTCATTGAGGCAGGACACTGATGACTTCTTTGGCACAGGAATGATGGTGGTGGCTTTGAAGCATGTTAGAACGATGGTGGTGCTCAGAGAGATTTTCAAGATGTCTGTGAGAACATCTGCCAGCTGGTCTCCGCATCCTCTGAGCGCACGAACAGGAATGTTGTCTGATCCGGCAGCCTTCCATGGGTTAACTCTAAGCAAAGTTTTCCTTACATCAGCAATGGTCTGGCAGAGCACCTGGCCATTTGGGACAGTGTGGTCTTCCTTGCTGCCGTGCCATTTTGCGCTTCAGTCCGTTCATAGAAGTGATCTGGAAGGGAGGCTTCATCATCACAGGCAGGTGGAGATGCCCTGTAGTTGGTGGATCCCCTGCCACATGTGCTGTGTGTTCCCAGTGCCCTGTAAGTGGTCATGGATTTTCTGAGCGTGTGCGCGCTTTGCTGCTCTGATGGTCTTGGACAGATGGCCCTTGCTGCTCTCAGTGCAGTTTATCACCTGATCTGAAGGCAGTTTCTTAAATACTCAGCAGCTTGCGCACCTCTGCAGTCATCCACAGCTTCTGATTGGGGAATGTGGAGGTGTGCTTGGAGACAGTAACATCATCGATGCGCTTGCTGATGTAGCCAGTCACCGACAATGTGTGCTCCTCTAGGTTGGTAGAGTCGCCGTAGGTTGTTGGAGACTAGTTTGGAAACTGCTGTGAAAACTATGGAAATTTGTGTTCAAATGTATCACTCAGTTGTGTGCACTAAATCCGGTGAAACAGGACTCTTTGTAATAAAACATGCAGTTGGTTATATTACTGTAGCTGCTTTTGTCGACTGCATTAAATGTTGTCTTGTCCTGCTGTAAAGTGAAGTGAAGTGACTATTTGTCATACGTGAACACACCACAGCACACAGTTAAGGATATGAAAATTATCCCTGTAATGTGATTAGAAATAAATAATATTTTATTTGCAGTCTAACATTACATGAACAATCAAATCTTAGTTGGTTAAAGAAATGAACTTTAGTGAAGACCAGTACAAAAGCAAACAAAAAAACCTCAAAAATATGAATGCCTCAAGTTGCCTTGAGTTGTCTCTGCAGTTTTTTACATTGTTATTTACGCTGAATGGATGTCAGTAATAACTGTAAACTTCTGTGGATTCAGAACCTGCTGAATTCTTATCGTTCCTTGCATTCTCTGAATGCGTCAGGATCTCTTCGGATTGTTGGGATAGGTTTTCTTTGCAAAGTATGAACTATAGAGCAGCTCATTGATAATGTCCTTGACAATTCAAATTCAGCAACTCTTTCTTAGCCTCTTCTGGATTACTGTTCTGAGGACGTTCTGGATGGTATTGGGGGAGTGTTCATGTTTGTCCTTTTTGTATGAAGCACATTCTGTAGTGCCAGAAGATTTCGAGGCAAAGACGTTTGCATAAAACTGTGAAGCAATTTGCTTCAGTTGTATAATCCTTTGTGATGGAGGAAGTTCAGAAGCCAGGCAGCCACTTTTGTCAAAAGAAAGGCAAAAAGGCTTAGGAATCTGAGCATGAGACTCTTAGCATATTTGTGCAGAGAGATGCTCGTGGTGGAAATAAGCATAAGCCATGGTGCCAGAGTCCGAACTGAGCATTTTTGCACCACTGGTGAAGTTATGCCCTTTAGAAACAGGAATACAGATACAGGAGCACCAAGGCCAAATTTCATATGCTGTGTCTCTGGTTTGTTTGTTTGTCTTTTGTTTTGTTTTGTTGTTTTTTATCATCGAGATAAAAGGCATGTGGAACTGAGCAGCTGTTTCATTCCTGAGAAATTTCCACTTGTTAAATTCAGCGTTAGCCCTTCAATTCATGGCAAAAATGAAATTAACCTTCATTTCTCGATTTTAAAAAGAATTACTTATCATAATAATCAGTAGATTTCTCAGTTAACAAAGCATATTGACCTATTCACAAGAAATTGTATTTCAGAAACATTCTATTTATAGGAAAAAGTTACAGTTGTAATTAACATCTGTTAAAGTAACAAGAATTTATTAAAAGTAATTTTGCACATTACTGTTAGTCGCAAAATGAGTCTTAAAATGTTTCCATTTGTCTTGAAAGGTACCCACAGTTTATAGGGATGCTGGCACTTTCAGACTAAAACTGGAAAAAAGGGGAAAAGTTACTCTGTGTCCTTATAATAGACAGTATGACATACTGACATAGAAATTATAGCCTGTTCTTGTTTGTTGTGCCTTTTTCCTTTGTCTGACTGATACAGAATAGGCAGATTCCGACTCCAAGGCCAGTTCCCTCAAGCGTTGTTGATGGGCTAATGGTGGACCTTGGTGCTGCACGGCAGAAAATAACTGTCTCGTTTATAAATAACCGTGCCTGTGAGGCTGAGAAATCACACAGTGAACATCTGGAAGATTTGGGATGCCTACATTTCCACCCCTCATGTTCATCTCACTAATTTCCCAGTATTACCCTTCACCACACTCTGCCCATTGCTAAACTCATTACACTCTCTCTACCTCAGGCCAACCTGGCCGTTTATCAGTAAGATGCGATGTGCTGATTATTTTCATAGGAGGAATGCATGGATTGTATGGTATTCCAGACGTTTGTTCCTTTTGGGATAATTCCCATTAATGGAATTATCGGAATGGTGTGGTGAAAAAATCTTATTAACTCAATTTTCCATTTACCCCAGATCGGCCAAGACATGTTTGGTCTCCAGATTTTGCTTCTTTAGTTTAGAGCTGGAGCTACAAAGCCAATGTTAGAAGTCAATGATCATCTTAATTGTTTCTGTTAACATACCCCCAAAACTTTGAATAAAGGACATCTGATGAATTTTGTAGTTTTTTGTAGCTGGGCAACAATCAGTAACTGTAAACCTATGCACCCATATTTATTTCTTATTAAAAGGCGAATGAGTGTAAGTACAACATAGTGTACCTAATAAACTGTGTAATACAAAAACATTGAGCAACCTTGAATTTTATGATTTTTTATTACATTTTAAAATGTGAAAATATTTTGATTTCTAATATATGTATGTATAAATGCAAATATTAATGCAATAAATTGAATTAAAATATTTTAATGGATTATGCTAATAAAACCCGATTTCCATTCCACCTGCAGAAAGGGGTAAAGCAGTGATGTTCAATGAAATATTGACTATAAAGTCAGAACCTACGAATATGTGGTAAAAATAGCCAGTAAAGGATGTTATTGACACCAGATAGAATTGTATGGTGAGGTACCCCTCTTCACAGTTGATGCAGCTTGTTTTATATTCTGTCTGGGTGAGTGTAGGTCTGTTGCTATCCTTCAGCACAGCTGTATTTATTAGCTCATCTTTAAATAATCTGTTACTGTGATCAGCCTCTGGTGTTCAGTGTTTCATAGATTTTGTCCTCCTGTAGGCATACACAGCAGTCTTTGAGTACCTGTTGCATACAGTACAAAGTGGAAACAATCCAGTTAAACTGTCTAATAATAACATTGTTGACACCTTTGTGTCATACGTGTCTGCTTTTCATTATGAAGTCTCAGAATTGTTCTTTGTCAATCCTTGTCACAATATCGAGGGCTCTGGGAGGCCAAATCCTTAATGCGTTTCTATACGAATGATTATAGCTTAATTCATATTCACTTCTAAGGATCAAACACTGGGGAACCTGTTATTTTCAGACTTTTTGGAATGGGTAGCGGCCTGTAAATAGCATGCCAGGTAGTTTTCATCTATAGCAGTCATCAAAGAAGTGGGATGTAGAGAAAGAGAGAGATAGAGAGAGAGAGAGAGAGAGAGAGAGAGAAGAGAAAAAGCTTTGATAAAGAAATTCAGCAAATCTGTGCAGCCGTCTTTATTGCCTGGTGGCGTGCAGTCTCTTATTGTGCAATTCACTGCACTTCTTCTAACTGACCAAACGAGTGTTTGGAATTGTGATGCAGTAATGGCAGACAGTGCTGCTTCTTTGAGGTATCCTCAGATTTATAATTAAACCATTTGCTTTGAAATTGTCAGAGGTCTGTCAGGAAAAGCTGTGCTGAATGCAGGCTGGCCTTGCAGCAGTGCCGAGGCAGAGGATTCCTGATGCAGAGGATGTTTTCAAGGACAACTTCAGCGTCATCCATCACGACCATAAGGAACAGAGGGACATAGTCTGACAGCGATTTCTGAAAGTGTTTTGTTTACAAACCCTATAGCTGAGCTTAAGTTCTGATGCTGCCGTTTCTACGTAATGGTGCTGAAATTGTTTGGGTGTGACATTAGAGGAGATAATGGCTTTTCAAGCATGTGCGGCTCTCCAGTTCAGCACAACTGCAGCCATCGTAGCACGCCGGCTGAAAGGTGAATTATGCACCTAGCGTTGCCATGGTGACCAGCATGGACCAATTCCATTGCTGGTCTGAAAGTCAGCTGCTAAAAGCTCTTAAACACAATGTCCATGATAGAGAGCGCCCATGTGTTCCCCCTTCTGTCTTTGCCCCTCTCTCTCTTCTCTCCAGCCCATTTGGTTTTGCACATGGGGTCATTATACAGGGAGGTAATGGCATAAGCAGGTAATGGATTGTGTGTGTTTTTTTGCAGAGACCAAGCCGGCCTGTACCTTCAGTGGGGTGGAGTACCGCGATGGTGACATGTTCAGGATGGACGCCTGCCGCTTCTGCCGCTGCCAGGGCGGAGTGTCTGTGTGCTTCACAGCGCAGTGCGGTGTCCTCCACTGCGAACGCTACTACATACCTGAGGGAGAGTGCTGCCCTGTCTGTGAAGGTGACCACATGCACATGTCAAGAGTTCTATCGTGATTAAGAGAATGCTTCAGTTTGGAATTAATCAAAACTGTTGAGGTAGCAGAATTGTTTTTTTCTATGCAGTGCTAATAGGCATTGTAGAAGATGCTAATTGCATTAAATGTATAAGAGATTTTTCTTGCCGGTGGTGTCAGTATAAGTACTGACTGAGTAACACACTATGCAGGTGAAAATTACAGAAGTGAAGACTATGTACAGTTGCACTCTAGATAGGCAGTTGTACCATGATAGTCTCTATTTCCAAACATTTGTAGACACCCATTCATCCACATTCTTCTGAAATCAACAGGGATATTAACAGGAGTTTGGCCCTCCCACTTTGATATGCCTGTCATGATCATGAAAGTTTTCCTGACAATGAATTGTCTAATAAATAACTGATGGTTGATATTAGCTGCCTACTAATACTCGAAGGTCAAACGTTTTGCAACCATTCTATGGAAACTATAAAAAAATAACTACAGCCAGGTGAGGTAATTGTTATTGTGACAGGCCTGCCTTTTACTGCAGAAACTGCAGCCTCTACCCTCCTGGAAAGGCTTTACACTAGACATTGGAACATTGCTGTGAGGATTTGATTGTATTCAGCATACAAATCATGTATTAGATGATTAGTTCTGGATTGCAAACACCATTCCACCTCTCCCAAATCAGTTGGATGATAATGTAGTTCCACTGCTCCATGGCACAGTGCTGTGGAGGTTTGAGTATGTGCAGTAGACACTCATGCAACTGCTACACATCACCTCATTTTACAGGCAATGATTTTCTATGAAGATTATTTGTACTGGAATCACTTATCGATTTTTCAATAATTATTGATTACATGTTTTTAATGGGAACAACTCAATCAGAAACAGCATTTTTCATTCTTAATGTTGGTTTTATGTTTAGACGTTATTAAGTGGATTACAAAAGCGGATGTGATTTAATGGCCTTTTATTATATACTCGTGCGAAGAAACTTAATTACTGACTCAGAGCTGAAACCTGGCACCATGAGCAATTATGAGCTCTGATGTGAAAGAAAAGACAGCATTAGTGTTAATGAGCATGTTTTCAATAAAGTCTGTATAGTCTTTTGTACATATAGTTTACCACCAAGTACATTATCAGTGTCAGTCAATGACTATACAGACTTTATTGTAAAAGTTTATGTAAAAAAAAGTTAAGCTTTTGTTCAGACAGTGACAGTATCTGAAATGAAACGTGTGGTTACAAATGGATTAATGCACACGTGATGTAAAAATTTAAGTAAAAGCTTAAATTCTGCAGTGCACAAAAATTACTGTCAAAAGGACTTGTCCCTTCCAAGTGTAATATGATCAAAGTAACCAAACTCAAACTGTAAGTACACTATATGGACAAAAGTACTGGGACACACATGTTGTTCAGGGTTTGTTCTAGGCCCCTTACTTCCAGTGAAGGGCAATCCTAGTGCGTCAGCATAGCAAGGCATTTTGGACAACGCCATGCCTCCAACTTCATGGACAAAGTTTGGGGAAGAACCTTTTCTATTCCAGCATGACTGTGCGCCAGTGCCCAAGGTAAGCTCCATAAAGACATGGCTGGATGAGTTCAGTGTGGACTTGCCTGGCCTGCACAGAGCCCTGATCTCAACCACATCCAACACCTTTGGGATGAACTGGAACGGAGATTGCGAGCCAGGCCTTCTCATCCAACATCAGTGCCTGACCTCATAAATACTCTACAGAATGAATGGGCACAAATTCCCACAGAAACTCTCCACAATCTTGTGGAAAGCCTTCCAAGAAGAGTGCACAAAAGTATTCTTTATGGACAAAAGAATACTTTTGTCCATAAAGTTTATGTCATCAGCAACAATATGATAGCCATCTAAACAGCCCTTGAACAAGATATAAAGTGCTCAGTAAGATTCCTTCCTTTTAAAGCAGCTCCCAAAAAAGGGAATTAAGTTTATATCAAAAATTCAGGAAAAGAAAGAGTTGTCCCCTTATCACCAGTACAAACACAACTACAGTCACAGGACTAAACAGCTCAGCCCCTTTGTGTGTACTGTTTATTGTCTGGCTCGAATTGATTCACATAGTGATTTTCCAAGCAAGAACACTAACAAACACTTTTGCCACCAGAACAAGCTGCTGGAGCAATTAAATGGCAGCGGGAATTTTTCAAAATGAAGTGCATTAAGAAATGCATTAAAAATGAAGCATGAGGGAGAACCCTGACGACTGGACTTGGCAGCGGCGCGTGATGAATTCTTTGCATACTTTTTATTCTCCCAATTAAACAAGCGTCCTAGGTTAATTAGTTCAGGGAACTGCTTGTTATTTTACTTTGTAGACAACCAGTAATAGTGTGCCTGGGAGCATGTAATTTCGATTGCTCGGCGTCTCTCCTGGGTAGACATTTCTTCCCACCATATTACTGTTTTCTATTAACTTCTTTGCTTGCTGATATTAGACTTATCAGATTGTGTTCATGTGGAGATGAGGTTTCCTAATGATTCTGCTGCACTGTGCTTAATTAAGATGAAGTTACCATTATGTCCACCCCCAATATTTGCTTAGTGAATTTCACCGCTGTGAAATTTACAAGCGAGCAGCATGTCTAAGCTGCTAAAAAAAAAAGTTACATTTTCGTGCTTATAAAGAGTGGTAGAGGGCCTGCTAACAGAGCGGGTAAGCCCTATGCTCTGCTGCGTGTGCATCTCTGAGTGTTTTTTATGACTGGAGAGAGAGACTCAAATGTAACTTTAGGTCTGCATTTTTTTTATTGGTTTGCGTCAGTGTGCATTTGCCACCCCTTTAAGTCTGCGTTGTTATAGTGTTTTGCACTGCAGCAGTAATGCTTTGCCATAGAGCAGAGGCTGTGTGCAACCAATAGCAAGACTGACTCATAAGAAAAGGATGCAATGCCATGGATCAAAACCTGTTCAAACGGCTGAGTTGAAGGCATTTGAAGGAAAACTGTTAAAGATACTTCACTCTGGCTGTGTGACCCACTCCAGACGCACTGTATTTGATGGGATTGTCAGTGCTGCAGGTGAGTGCTGAATGGTGTATGTAAAGCAGTGTGTAGTACTTTTCGAGTGCTTTTACTGATGCTGTTTGCGTGCTCCTTTGTATAAACTTTCAGTGTATGAATCCATAAATGTTCCCTTCTGCGCTATTATTCAAAACTATTACTCTCCCTCCCTCTCTCCCTCTCTCTCTCTCTCTCTGCAGATCCTATCTTCCCAGCTCTAAATTTTGCAGGCTGCTATGTGAATAGTCAGATCCTGGCTCATGGTGACCACTGGCGTGAAGATGACTGTACATTCTGCCAGTGTGTGAGTGGAGAGGCCCGCTGCGTGGCGGCCGCCTGCGGCCATAACTGCCTCAACCCTGTCACTGTGCCCGGAGAATGCTGTCCTGTGTGTGAGGGTAAGGACTGGGCATGTTTTTAGGTCTACATTATATATTACGGTAGAGGTGGCTGATATGGCAAAAATGTTGTATCACTGTATTTGCAAGAAATGTTCACAATCCACCATTTGTTGCAATATTTATTTAAAAATACTTGAAAAAGTGATATTTTACATCAAATTAAACAAGACTGATTATAGTCTCTCTGTAATGAAACATGCAGTTGGTTAATGTAAGAACTACCTACACCCTGAGATGCTCAGAAAAGTATTGTGATTTATATTTATATTGTGATAAATGTTGTAATTTTGTTACATTTTGAATATTTCCCAACCCTATATCAAAATGCCTTTTTAATATGAAACAAGTCAGTAATTTCAGAGGCCTTTTAGAGACAGGGGCAGATCCACATGCTCAATCTGTATATGCATAAAATCCTTCTGGGTGATACTCTATTGTCTGTCACTTATATCAAATTTTATGTTGTGGCTCTTGGATGCTTGAGTTACCGAACACGCTCAGGCATATTCCGCACTGCACCGTACTCAGATCATACACCTGTATTCGATCTGTAAAGTATCTAGGATCAGCTGTGAAGCATTAAGCTTATGTCTTTGTGCCACTGTTTTTTCTTTCTGTGATTGTTCATGACAAAAATTCACATGTTTTCAAGTTTCATGTTTATGACTGTGTGCTCTTGTACTATTATGATTGGTCAAATGAGAGTGTGCTGAGATCAGTTTGAAGAAGAGTTTAAAAAGGAAAAGTAATTCATTTTTACTAACTGGTCAGATAGGCTAAAGCTGCGTTTGCACTGTGTTCTGTCTCCAGCTGAATCAGACTGCACATGCTGATTGAAGTTTGTGCATGTTACCTTTGGACAGGTAGAACTGTATCCGTTAGCACAGCGGTTCTCAAACTAAGCCCCCCTTTGTGGGTAGTAAGTGCCACTGCACCCTCTATGCTCTTGTTATTCTGTCTTGTATGTGCTCATTGCACTGTTACTCCTCACTTGTTGAATCCAGTCACCTTTTGGAATTCAGTGTTTTGCATTTTTTGTCAAATTATTGTTTTGGTGTGAAGCATTGTGATGCTGCACCTGCTGTGAGAGTCAAATTCTGTTATCATGATAACCCTCGTGTGTGTGTGTGTGTGTGTGTGTGTGTGTGTGTGTGTGTGTGTGTGTGTGTGTGCGTGCGAGAATGTGTGAGGTTGTATGTGCATGCAATCGTGTCTTTCTGTCTCCCTCTCAGTTCAAACAGTTTCATTTCATTGTTTCTAACACACTTTGGGTTTGTTTGTAGGTCAGTGCATGTGTGTGTGTGTGTGTGTGCGCTTATGTTTGTATGTGGGTCAATTGTTACTAGGTCTCACCAAGTACAGGGTGTGTTTACTTTCTGTGGAATGTTTTTAGATGTTAACCCTTTAAACTGCAAGCTTATTATTCATTTGAGATTTTATTATTTAATATTTTTTATTTAATGACTAACTACTAGTTGTTAAATACTATGAAATAATGTAAGATATGTTGTAGGGCTGGCACAAATAATTTGAATTCTAGAGTATTCATTATTTATGTTGGTGTTCGGGTTTCTTGCTTAGTATTGGGGTGTTTCAACTGCGTTTGCTTCTATTACAGATAATAGTACACTATGTATTGTATAGCCATGTTGTAGCTCTAAACATCATGTCATACCCTAGTAACAATAGCAATAAGCAGAACCACCGTCCCTCTTATGATTTAACGATTCCTGCATTATTGTCACTGATCTACATTGAGTTTATTAATAATAAAGTGTATCGGTTTATTTATATTGTACATCTTATCTTGCACATTGGCCATGGGCCATCAGGTGCACCTACCGTGTTGGTACGCTTCACAGGTGCTGACTGTGGTGCATTTGTTGCAGCACACATTTTTCAGCCACCTACGCAATCAGCCGTAACATTTATAACGCTGATAGGTGACGTGAATAACATTGATTATCTTGTTATGGTGACACCTGTCAAGGGGTGGGATATGTTTGCTGCAATTGAACAGTCAGTTTTTGAAGTTGATGTGTTGGGAGCAGGAGAAATGGGCAAGAACGAGGATCTGAGTGACTGTGACAAGGGCTAAATTGTGATGGTGAGACGACTGGCAGGTCTGGTGCAGTATGCATTACTGGCCCATTATGCAGTAGTTTGTATTTAACAAAAGTGATCCAAGGAAAGATAACTGGTGAACCGCCGACATGGTCATGCGTGCCCAAGGCTCACTGATGCGTGTTGGGTGCGAAGACAAGCCTGTCTTGTCTGATCCCACAGAAGAGCCACTGTAAAACACAATGCGGGTATGATAGAAGAAGTGTCAGAACACTTTCTGTGACCAGTCAGAGTGCACATGCTGCCCCCTGTCCACTGCCAAAAGGGCCAACAACAGTCATGTGAGCATCAGTACTGGACCATGGAACAATGGAACAATGAGTCACATTTTCTTTTACATCACATGGATGGCTGGGTGTGTGCACGCGTCGCGCTATGGAAAGAGGACAAGCCAGCGGAGGCCGTGTGATTGTCCGGACAATGTTCCTCTGGGGAACCTTAGGTCATGGCATTCATGTGGACGTTACTTTGAGATGCATATACATTGGTGTGTATTGTAGGAGTATCTACTAAAATGTCCAGTGGGTAAAGACAAGGTAGGCATACTTGATAAACTACAGCTATTACGCAGTCTGGCCTGTAGAGGTAAACACTCTCATGCTGCAGTGATCTCACCTGACTGCTGAATGAGGGCCATGGGTAAGAGCTTTGCATTGTTTTGTAATTTTAAGCTTTCATTAAGCAGACCCTGGTATAGATTTTCTCATAGACATTTGGGAATGCTGCCTGAGTGTGCATTTTTATTTTGACTTATGGTCTAGCAAGACTCTGGTAGGCCGTATTTAGACACGCTCACACAGACGCGAGCGCGCACACACACACACACACACACACAAGCGAGGAGAGGCAGTTGACGAATGACTGGCAGTTATGTCAGATGATAAATGTCTTTCGGTATTGGCAGAAGCCAGAGAAACGGAGGCATCTTCTCTCAGCTCTAGCTAGAGGATATAGATTTGGTATCAGCACTGCATGCTATCTGAATTCTCAACAGCTTCACTCTGCACATCCATAGTGCCTCAGTGATTTCTCAGAGAATTGAATGCAAGCTCAGAACATCGTCTGCTCGCCATTGTTATCAGTTCCCGTTTTTTATTATCAATTTAAATTGCTTCTCAATTCTGGTACACCATGCACTGCACATTTGTATGTCTCTCTGTTCAATGTTCACCGTATCTGATTCATCAGGTAATTACCATCTAGTCTGACTGAGAAAAAAAAAAAAACACTGTAATAAATATAAAGCACCTCTGGTGCATTTGTTGCCTGTGGTCAACGCCTGTGATTGTTCCCTATAATAGTGAACAGTTGTCATGCTGTCCTGTCTGATGTACTTTGCATTCACCTTCCTGCTGGTGTGGATGCCTCGCTTTCAGTTCATCAGACAGAAGTCACTTGAGTTCTAGTGGCATGCACTTTGTGGAGAATTGTCAGTTTCACAAAGCCAGGAGTGGGTGGGTTAAACTTCATTCACAAAGAGAAAGAAACTCATTCAAACAAGTATAATTCTAGAGGGGAAGCTATTTAGATGTTGCTGTGTATATTTCACTTTTCACACTCTGTATCGAGGCATGGTTTGACAAGGTATGTTGTTGCTTTAGAGTGTATTCCACCAAAGGTTCTGGTGAACTTTTTTTCAGTGGATTGTAATTTTAGTGCATAACCATCATCAGTTCTCACTGAAATTGCTGGCAGGAGGTTTTTGACGGATACCAAAATGTCCTCATGAATCTGGCTTTAGTTGGTCGCCAAGTCTCTGAGGTGCTTTAAATGTTCACACAAATCTGAGCACTACCTGGAGTTCCTAGTTCTTGAGATCGAAAAGTATTGGCCTAATGTTGTTGGAAAATGTGTGCTGAGGCAGTAAACAGTAATAAGGAGTGTAATGGCTTAGTTTTGGAGCATATGATGCTGCGTCTAAAGCTCCTCCAGCGCTTTGTTCGGTGTGATTATCGGTGCTGCTCCTGTTTAAATGTCTGTGGGCAGGTGTAATAGGGTTGCTGTCTGTCTGCTCTGCTCTGTTCTCCTCGGGCCTGCCTCCAATTAAACATCCACGCCAGTGCAGCACGCCTCTCTACAGATCAATACATCAGCTAGGGAAAAAAAAGAGTTGGAAAATGAATATCACACTGCGCAGAGGCCACATCAGACATGTTCCTGTCCGTTCATAACCTCCCATTATAATCAGGATGCAAAGAGTCCAATAAGAGCGCCATATGGCCCCGGGTCATTTGACCCTGGCAGCTTTGCTGAAAAATTGCAGAGGGAAGGAAGGATGGAAGAGGAATAGAGGAGAGGAGGATGAGCGAAAGAAAATAGCAGCATGCCTGCAGGCTTCCTATCCCATGTGCAAGGGCAGTGCAGTCTCTCTCTGTCTCTCTCTCTCTCCTTGTCTCTCTCTCTCTCTCTCTTTCTTTCTCGCTCATTCTCTGTTCCCCTCCTCTCTTTTAGCACCCCGTTTTCAATTAATCTTTTGTGCAGCTGTCTTTCCGTGAAGCAATTAGAGGTGTGGGTCTGACGGACTGTGGAGTGTGTAAGTATATATACTGTATGCATTCTCTCTCTGACCCCCCCCCCCCCACACACACACACACACACACAGCTCTGGCGAGCCAGACTGGCAGGCAAGTGGAGCCCCATCGCACCATAGAATATTCCATACGTACACTACTGGAACTGCATTCTAATCTAGTCCTTCATGCACCTCTTTTTCTTCCTCACCCACTCTCTCTGACTCTCTCTCTTTTTCTCTCTTCCTATATCTCTCTCTGTCTGACCTTTTTTCTATCACTTTTTCTATCACTCCCTCTCTCTGTCTCTCTCCTTTGTCTCTCCCTCTTTTGCGTGCTCCTTCTCTCTCCTTCTCTTTGCGTCTCTCTCTCTTTTTTCTCCCTTTCTCATCCTCCCTCTCCCTGTCTCTGTCTCTCTCTTTCTCACTGTCCTAATCTAGGTTTCTCCCCTTTCTTCTCTTCCTCTGTTTTCCATTGTTGCTGTCATGCTCTCTCACTCTTGCCTTCTTGCTCTTCTTTCTTTCTCTCTCTCTCTCTCTTTCTCTCTCTCTGTTTTGCTGTCTCTTTCTCTGTCTCTCTTTCTCTCAGTCCTTTGCTTTCTCTTTCTCAGATTCTTTTCTTTTCTTTCTCTTACTCTTTCTTTTGACTTTTCTTGCTATCACTTCTCTCTCCCTCTCTCCCTCTCTCTCTCTCTCTCTCCCTCTCTCCCCCCCCCCCCCCTCTCTCTCTCTCTCCCCCTCTCGCTCTCTCTCTCTCTTTCCCTCTCTCCCTCTGGCGGATTTGGATCAAAGGGAAACGTGTCTGGCTGCTGCTCATCACTCTGCTCTGCGGAAGCTTAGGGAAATACAATGTGTTTTTACACTTTTACGCAGTGTGATGGTGCTCAGCCCTCTCAGGAGCCTCCCTGGCTCAGTAATTGATATGAACTAACCTATACTTCGCTGTAAGACAATGTGTATTTGGATATATCCCCCTGCGTGGCTGTGTGCTAAAGACAGCTGTTTAAATAATGATAGCCCTCGCTGCATTTAAAAAGTCTATTCACCGCTCTGGGCTCAGCCCTGTGCACTCTCGCCGTGTGCTCTCGTTTCTGGAAAAGCTTTCTTATGGAGAGAGGGTGTATTGATTTGCAGGGCGTGCGCTGTATTACGTTACCTGTGTATTGAATGCACCGTGCTACACCGTGCCCTTCTGACCTTGCTGTTCTTATTTATTTATGTATGTATTTATTTATTTATTTATTTATTTATCTCCATAGCCATAGCTGGCTCAGCCCATTCATTGTGATTCCAAAACAGAGAGCTGGGAATGGAGGAGGGGACAGCAAGTTCCCTTTGAGCCCCCCTACACATGCAGGACTGCCATGTGTGGCCCCATTATAGCATTGGGCGGAAGGAAATAAAGCAGGGCCCTAATGATGTCTACTCTCCCTCTAGACAGATGTCTTTTAAAAATAGCCGTACCTGTTGGCAAGGACTACAGAACTCTTTGTCCATTCCCCCTTGTTCATTTACATGAGGCATGTGTGTGCATGTGTGTGTGTGCGTGTGTGTGTGTGTGTGTGTGCGTGTGTGCATGTGTGCGTGTGTGTGTGTGTGTATGTGTGTGTGTGTTTGTGCACCATGCTTTGGGAAGTGGTTGTGTCTCAGAAAAGCCATTTTACAGCTTTGGCTGCCAGCATTGTACATTAGCCGGCACCTGGGGAGCAGGTGAAAGAGGTCACAGTGAGGGAAATGATAGGTTGCTCAAAATTGCATCCACACAGACTCTTGGGAATGTTAGTAAAGGTGAGTGTGTTGGTGAGTTTGTGCGCGTTTCTTTGCCTGTGCATGTATTTATGAGTCTATGATGCTCGGGTTAGCCTCATACAGTCAGGTATACAGAGGTCTGTAAGTGTTATTTTTCACCGGTGCGCTAGAAGCATCTATGCAATAAAGAACAAAGTCATAAGCCTTTTGAAACCACTTCTGACTGCTGGTGCTCATGCCATTATATCAGTGATCACTAGCCCTGGTCCTAGAGTACTCCTTCCCTGCGTTTTCCCTGTAGTGCTCCATTATACCCGGAAGTCGGATATTTCTGAGCCGTTACTCCCAGTTTCATGTCTTAATGCGTCCTATTGTTCCTACTTGCAAAAACATAGATGCACGCAGTAACTGTAAATCATAGAATTTGACAAGCATCTTAATAGAACCTAGATTAATGCTGCTCTGGTACAGAACACGTTCGTAAAAGAAAGCAACAATAGTTTTTTTTTTCTAAAGCTGCTGATAAGGGAGAATACTTACTGTCCATTGTGCACACTGCTGGTATACAGAGTCACCTGACATTGCAAAAATGTTAATATCCCTGGTCAGATGACATGTTACAGGGAACAAATTTAAAATTTGGATTTTTCTGCAAATTTTAGAGAACAGTTCCTTACTGGGTAAAACTTATTGAAAAAAATAAAACAAAATTTAAAATGTGCCATAATGTTTGCACAGGCCAAATTGTTCAATTAGGCAAATAAACAGTCATTGTGCATTAATATGTGCAGATCTGTGTGCTCTCTGTAGAGATTATGTTCTTACTTGTAACTTAAAAAAATCAACTAAATGTGTCATTTGACCAAGGTAGCCAAACTTTTTCGTACAACTGTATAATCTGATCTTTTTATAATTGTAATTTAATTGCCTGTCAAAATAAAACCTCACTTCTCTAGAAAGGTATCTTTTCAGGAGAAAGGAAAAACATTTAACTTTTTTAAAAATGTAATTTAATGTAAAAAAAAGACAAAAAACACCCACTTCAAAAGGTACTACTTTAAAATGCAGACTTAGTACTGAGGTATTACAGTTTTTCTGATTTGCTCAAACACACTTTCTGTAATCTCCTCTCTTTTTCTCAAAACAGTAAACACAAACTCCAACATTCAAGCTACATTCACAAATCCTTTGATTTGTCTTGTAAAATTAAACAATTGGTTCAAAATTATCTTGTCTTTACTCAAAACCAAACACGGCTGTCAGACAATTCATTCAATCATTCATTCATTCAATCATTCATTCTGCCTGAGTATCAACCCTTTGGGCCGGGTCAGGCCACAGGAGTTCATCCACATCACAGGCACTGTTCTCCTGTGCTGGGCAACAGGGAAAGAATCCTTTGACATGCTGAATCCAACCTTGAAAAGAATCCACTCCATGTCATCACACACTGCATCCATTGACTGGAGGAGATTTTCCCCGGTGTAAAGGTTTTGGTCATATACTCTCCATTGCCATGCTGAGAAAAATTCATCAATAGGGTTTAGGAAGGGAGAGTATGGTGGAAGGCATATCTTCATAAATTGCTGGTTATTCAGAAATACTGCAATGTACAGACTTGCTATGTGACTTTTTCAGTAACTTCTATGATCTTTGAGATTGTGAATGAGGGATTGATTGAATCATGTACACAATAAGTTTTGGAACACCTGACCATTACACCATCAAGGACTTTAATGACTTTGCATTCAACTACATAGACTTTAATATGGAGTTGGTCCCCCCATTGCAGCTACAACAGCTTCCACTCTTCTTGGAAGGCTTTCCACAAGATTTTGGAGTTTCTGTGGGAATTTGTACCCATTCATTCTGT
>JBBPCZ010000001.1:45565067-45583831 GCA_037974445.1 Brycinus macrolepidotus | reverse complement strand
TTGGGAGAAGGATGCTGAGGATGGAGCTGCAGGGAAGAGGAGGAGAGGAAGGCCTAGTAGGAGGTTTATGGATGTGGCGAGGGAGGACATGCAGGCAGGTGGTGTGAGAGAGGAAGATTCAGAGGACAGAAGGAATTGGAGACGGTTGATCCGCTGTGGCGACCCTTAATCGGGAGCAGCCCAAAGTAGGAGAAAGATTGAAATACATCTTCTGTTCCCCCCATTTAGATTGCCATTTACAGCAGTACAGATGTCATCAGTTTTCCTGTCATGTTTGGTGCTTCTCATGTAACAAAGCTTGCATAGCCCTAATGAGGTTGTGTGATTACACCTAGTTGTAAACTTGCTAATGGGTGTGTGGTTACTGCAGGTGACTTTGGCAGTCTACAGATGCCATACTTGGACGGAAGGGCACCATTGCCTAGTGAAGATCCCAGCCTTCACTGGGCCTGGGTGGCCCTGCCCATCCTGATGATGGTGCTTACTGTCGCCACCCTGCTGCTCGTCAATCAGAGGAAGCAATGGATCCCTGTGCCTTGCTATCGTACTCCCACTAAGGTATGTGCATCATAACCACCCATATACACTATATGGACAAAAGTATTGGGACACCCGACCATTACAACAACAGGGGCATTGCAATGCTTTCACATGCAATCCTTTGCAGCTAGAACAGCTTCCGCTCTTCTTGGGAGGCTTTCAACAAGATTTTGGAGTTTCTGTGGGAATTTGTGCCCATTCATTCTGTAGAGCATTTATGAGGTCAGACACTGATGTTGGACGAGATGTTGGACTCGCAATCAAAAAGTGACAAAGCAGGTTTGTGACTAGGTTAAATGTATACCGATTCAGAATAGTCCAACAATCAAAAATTTCAACCAGCAGTGAAACTAACTGTAAAGAGAGAGAGAGAGTTAATGGAGATAAATACGGAAGTTGACATGCAGTGTCAAAGCACTGTTTTTGAAAACAGTAGATATTAATACATGCCATTTTCAAGTATGTGTACCACTGAAATGGTATTATTTTGTGCAGGTCTTAAAAACATATTTATCAGAATCAGAATCAGAATCATGTTTGTTGGCCAAGTATGTGAGTGAACACATACAAGGAATTTGATTCCGGTCGTCTCTCAAGCACAACAGTATAAAACAACAACAATATGTAAAGACACAATGAACAATATACTGCGCAATATAATATACAATAATGTACAATAATTTATAAAATATGTTCAATATTTAAAAAAATTGATTTTTTAAAAATTGTGCAACAAAGCTGCTGACTTTACAAATGTTCCTTTTACAACAACAGTAGAGTGTAATGGGGTAAAATAGCCTTAACAAAGCACCAGAACTGGATCAGGCTTTGGATTCATTAAGATATACCTTGATTAGCTCTGATATCGATCGTTCAAATCACGCTGGGACAGGTTTAAGTTTGGTCCCAAAGTAGGAAAGGGTAATTAACAAGTTCACGTGTTTACCTGTGTGAAATCTCACTGTGTGTGTGTGTATGTGTGTGTGTTTGGAACAGCCCACTTGTCTGAACAACCAGCTGGTGTACGTGGACTGCCAGAAGGGGACAAAGGTTCAGGTGGACAGCTCGCAGCGCATGCTCCGCATCGCCGACCCGGACTCGCGCTACAGCGGCTACTACAGCATGCCCAAACACAACAACCTGCAGGCAGACAACTTCTACCAGACTGCGTGAGCGGAGAAGACCCAGAGCAAGTGTAAGAGAGGGAGAGAGAGAGAGAATGAGAGGGAGAGAAAGAGAGAGAGAGAAAGAGAGACCAGGGTCTGCTGCCAAAATCAAGTGAACACATTACCAGCCGCTACGAACTACAGTGATGGACAGTGTAGAGACCCTGGTAAAGAATAACAATCATATTACCCATGTTATTAGATCGTCACTCCAAGACACGCCCAGACAACTGACGGTCTCATCAGGACGGGATGATGTTACCAAGCCAGCCACTGCGGGGAGTGTATTTATTTGAACCAGAGAAGCTGACAGCTTTCCTAGAATATTTTTGTGCATTAGAAAAAAAATGTGTGTGTGTGTGAGTGTGTGTACGCGCGTGCGTGCTTGGAGGTTTATGAGATCAAAAATACATATTTGGGATTAGGACAGACTGGTGGGGTTTTTTTTTTTGTTGTTGTTTTTTCTCCCAAAAGTGATATTTTTTGTGCATTCCTGCTTTTTTTTGTTTTGTTTTGTTTTGTTTTGTTTTGTTTTTTTTGAAAACGAGAAAGCTATTTGAAAACTTTCTGAAGAAAAGAGAGAAACTCTTCAAGTGCTTTGCGCGAACGCTGAACCAAAGCTTCTCTGCAAGAGCCCCCCCGGTGTTGGATGAGAGGTTGGAAGGCGGGGAAAGGAAAAGAGAAAGGAAAAAAAAGCAGCGAGGAAAAGAACGATTCTGGCAAAGCAGAGTTGAGGCCTGAGGTGCGCTGACCCTTCCCTCTTCTCTTGGCCAGCCGGTGCGGCCCGCTTTGGCTGTTCTTCTTCGGAAGACGAACGGAAGACGACTGAGAGAGAGCAGCTCAGTGGACAATAGCTCTTCCTGCTAGGTGGATTTGTGTTGGTCTCTTTGTAGTATTTCTGCTTAGATGTACAAGCGTTTTTGCCCCTTTTCACATAACGGTCATCGGCTTCTTTATTTTGAGACAAAGGGCAGATTCTCAGACTCTTTCTCAGACTCCAAGCGACAATATATTTTGCGACAGAAGGGTCGTCACATGGTATAAAGATAATATAAAAGGTAGTTATACTGGTTTGAGTCTATGCTACAAGTGCTGCTTTTTTTTGCTTTGATTCTCTAAGCCTTGTTTTCTAGGGGTCGAACTATAATAAGTATTAATTACATCCTCTAGGAAACAATGATGCAAGGAAACAGAATCAAAGGATACGATCAAACAACTTTTAGCAGGGTGTTTGGAGACGCAAAACGCTCTTTAATGATTTTCCTTTCTTCGTTTTTACTGATTATGAACCTGCCTCCTCCTCTGGAAGCTTCGGAATGTTATTGAAGCACCTTTTGTTCTCTGTTTTTCCTTGCTTGGAAAAAAAAATGCAGTCTACTTCAAAAATTGGCTTCAAAACAACCTACACACATTATAGGAACATTTATGTACATATTAATGCTACGGCGAAAAAGACCTGAACTATTGTGTGAGTATATATGTGTGTGTGTATGTTTGTGTTAGCATGTATGTACGTGTGTGCACACAAACGCACATGCATGCACACATTTACTTTGCTTCACCTGTAAAGTTCTCTGTTTCATTTTTTTTTTCCCCTATTGAATGTATTTATGACTGAGAAAAAAAAAAAAAATTTTATCCATGGAGAACCGATGATGACAGGCATTCCATTGCCTTGCTTGTTTGGTAGTAAGTCAAGAGAAAGACAGACGAAAAAAGGCAGAAAGAAAAAGACGAACATCTCATTCTATCGTTATTTGTTTCTTTTATTTTTTGTAATTTTGTTTATCTTCGACTTTTCTCTGGCCCTGGGCCTGTTTGTGGTCTGTTCTTCAGCTGAGTCTGTTTGCTTCTGCTTCTGGTGTCCTGCAGCTCACTGTTTCCTAACAGGTCCCATATGTTTTTGTACTATTTTTAACACACCCTCGTTGACCGGTCCCTATTATTTCCTCTTTGGGGGAAGTAATGCTGGTGTAAAGGCTGTTTTGTGATTGCACCTGTTTGTTAGATAACTTGGAAGAATGAGGGGTCAAGTCACACAAATAGACTACTTAACCAGAAATCATGACTTTTCTTGTTACGTTAATGTAATATAATGTACGTCTCCTGAACAAATGGCCCTTTTGGGTTTTCTTTTTTAGCAGAAAACAGCCAAGAATTAGTTAAAATAAAAAGATTTAATGGGCCTACAACATGTTGTCTGAATATAAAGCTTTACGAATCTTTTTAATGAGAATGAAAATGAGAAATAGTGAATAAAATCACTGTTTCTTTCTTCACTCTCTTGCGTTGGTCAGCACAGACACATTTAAACAGTTAAAATATGACCACTGTTTCATGGCTTCTCTGGAGGAACATTAGACCAGCAGTGTGTTATCACTGTTCATTCCAAGAACCTCTCCACTGTGGGTTTGAGACAGCTTGAAAACCACTTGCTATGCAGAAGTCAACAAAACAGTCTCTAAAAGAAAAGTCCCTGATAACATGCAGATGCCATGTTTGGCCCCTTTTTGAAATAACAAAGAAAAAAAATCACTAACAGTTCTCTAAAGTGGAGAACATTGGAATTCATGGCACATACAATACCCTACACACTGTAATCCTTCATCATGTTTATTTTATGTAGACGGTTTGGTATGTGTGTGTCCTGAATTTCAGCCAAGGACTTTCATTTTGGGCATCCCAAAACATTTGCTCAATAACGAATTATCTCATTGAGACTAGCCTAGAGTTAGCCTATGTATTACATTGTCCTCACTCTTTGAAGTTATCATTTACTGTCAAAAATCACTTAAACCAGAAAGAAGACAAATGCTGTCTGTTTCTTGTCGTTCCTCCCCTTTGTCCCTCTAATTGTTCGGGGAAGTATTTGAGGGTGTGTTAAGGATAACACGAAAACGCTGGGATCGAGTTGATTGGTCGTTGCTCTGTTGTTCTTGGTCACGGGTCCCTGCAGGCTTCTGAACTACTGGAACCTCGGCAGACATAAGCTGTTGAAGAGATGGGGGCGGGGAGGGGGAGGGGCTGTACACTTGTGATAGTTTGTCTAGGTTGTACTTTAATTCTCTCGTCTGATAATGTTTGTAGAATTATACATTTTGGCACTTTTATATAGAGAAATACGTAACCTTTGTGTTTCTTTTTCTTTTTAATTTTTTTTTGTTGTTGTTTATTTCATTTTCGAACAAATTCTTTTCATAGAAAAAGTTGCCCTTTTGTTTTTTTTCCTAAAGACCTTGTGGGACCCTGAGGGTAGCAGAGTCGGTGCGTTCGCTCGCTCCAAACTGAAAGTGGGACGGTGTAGTTAAAAGGAAAAAAGAAAGTTTCCCCTTATAGTGCATGATGAGGCCAGATCTCTGATGGATTTAAAGCAAGTGTTATTGTTTTGTTTAGGTGCACAGAGAGGGTAATGTGCCCTTTTATAGATGCTGGATAAAAGCACATTAAGGCCTCACCCCGGCAAATGTGCATAGCAATCGTGTACCACACAAACAGGACGACTCATTGGAAGTTGTCTTGCAGTCATGGCAAGTCTGAAGGCATTACTGAGAGATGCAGTAAACAAATAGCGTAATGGAGCGCTGCGAAGGATTGTTTTGTAGAATAAACCCACCAAGCCGCATTGCTTCTACAAAGTAAATATGACAGACCTTCGCGAGGCGCATGCATAATTAATGAGCGGCATTCTAATGGATCTGCCGCTCACTTTCAAGTTCAAATGCAACATTGCTCATGACAAAGCAACTTTCTTTCCTATTTAGCCGTTCCGAGCGGGCTTTTGCTTTTATACAATGACGACTGATGAACGCCACTGATTGCTCTGCTCACGCTCGGGAGCGTCTCGCAGGTAGAAGTCTTTTAATTTTTTTTTTTTTTTTTAGTGCATTCTCCAAGTATTGTTGTAAATACTTGAGTGTCACTCGCCAAAACAGAACTTAAAAAAAAAATGACAAAAAAGGTTGGAAAGAGGAAAAAAATATGAAAGATTTAATTTATTGTTTTTAATTACCTTAATAATTTATTGATGAGCTGAGAAATTGAACGTAGAGGAGTTTCAAACAAAGACACGGCTGAAATCGTGCAACTCGTTTTGTTGTTGTCCTGGTTTCTTAAGAGTGCTTCAAAGTGACTGAGTTGAAAAAAAAACACAGTTCATGCTTTTACATCCTCCCTATTTTTCTTTTCTTTTCTTTTTTTTTTTAACATTGCTATTTCCATCTGAGAAAAAGCTAGGGGGCTAGTCCTGTGTTTCAGTAAGTAAGCTTAATGAACTTGGAGACATTTTCTCTCCTAATCTCCCTTCTTTCTCAGTCAGTCTATCCACAGGAAAAGAAAAAAACACAGAGCCCTTCTCGAGTTTGTATACTACTGTTCTTTTATGCTCATGTAAAAAGCAAGACTTGTCAATATTGCTGATGATATTGCAGATTTCTAAAGAGGGTAGATGAAGATTTGACTCAGAATTCCCGTAGCACAGCAGATCTTTTTTTTTTTTTTTGAATTTTCATGTATTATTTTGTTTGTTTCTTTGCAGCACAATAAATACTTTTTAAACAGTTGATCCCTTTTGCTGGTTTGTTCATACAAGTGTTTGTCATTCTTGCTTTCATTCACTGTCCACCCGTCTTGTACATCCCTCACAGAGGGACTTCCCTCACAAACTCCTAGTGGTTAGGGAGTTGCCCCTTCGATCAGAAGGTCGTGGGTTCAAATCCCAGTACTGCTAGTGGCACCACTGAGGTACCCTTGAGCAAGGTACCGTCCCCACACGCTGCTCCCCGGGTGTTGAGTTCCTGGGTGCCCGCTGCTTCACTTGGTGAATGGGTTAAATGCAGAAGAAGAATTTTATGTTTACGGTGTGCCGTGGTGTGTTTACGTATGACAGATGGTCACTTTACACAATATTACACACACTTTACAGACCACTTTATGAGGCCCACCTACCTTTTAGCCCTAAACCTCTGTAGAGCATCTGTTGCCACTTTCAGAGCATTGGGCTTCTGTAGACCAGATATTTGGACGTTGACAACATAGTAGAGACACTGGCCTAGTAGCACATTGTGGAGTGTTATACACTGCTTGGTTGTGAGGGGTCCACCATCCAAAAATATCCAGTTAGGAGCAGCTCTGTGGTCAGAAACGGCCTGCTGATGGAGTACTAGAGCTGAGGTTCCCAATCTCACTCTATACACCTTTTGTGCTTTGTCTCAACTAATTAACAAGCTCCTCTTCTGCTGGCTCATGTGAGACAATACAAAAATGTGCAGAGAATGAGGGTTGACAGGACTGAGATTGGGACACCCAAAGACCAGAGGATCAGTCTGTAAATGACCACAGACAATAACAAGAAAGTACCTAATGACACGGCGTGTTCAGCGTATTACTTACCAGCTGAAGGTCAAAAACAAAAAAACATTTTAGATAGTTGTTGTTTTACAGACTGTCAGCAATTCTAAAAACTGTATTCCAGTGACCTCCCAATGACTGTGGCTCTGAACATATGCCATGATGATTCCCTCAAGAGAGGACCCTTTGCTCCCGTCATGGCAGCACAGCACACACTTCAAAAGCACAGCTTGAAATGGGAAAAAAACACAAGTAAAAACAATTAAATTGTTTAGCTGGAGGCTTTGAGGCGGGATTGAAGACAGTGTGTTTGGGAAATGCATGCATGATTTACACTGAAAGCGTTTGCCCTAGTGTTAGGAGAGCATACAAATTTGAATGACTTGCAAATGTCACTTCTAGCATCTTGGTAAATGTCAGGTTGATTTCAGATTGGTAATGTACTTCTTCGTAAGTACCCAGCTGAACCACAGAGGGGAGGCAGAGAGCTATGAAATGTTCTCAACCCAAGCACCTGCACAATCTGCCCTCCTCCAGACTGAAGTGGCAGTGGCAGGGTAAGATCAGAAGGAGCCTGTGAAAATACACACATACAGTTAGGCACTGATGGTGGATGAGAAGGCCTGGCTCGCAATCTCCGTTCCAGTTCATCCCAAAGGTGTTAGATGGGACTGAGATCAGGGCTCTGTGCGGGCCAGTCAAGTTCTTCCACACTGAACTCAACCAACCATGTCTTTATGGATCTGGATCATGCTGGAATAGAAAAGGTTCTTCCCCAAACTGTGTCCACAAAGTTGGAAGCATGGCGTTGTCCAAAATGTCTTTGTATGCTAAAGCATACTGTTGGTAAAGGGCACACCTTGGAAAACAGGTGTGTCCCAATACTTTTGTCCACATAGAGTAGCTAACAATTAATGGAAGCCAATACATTACCATTTAGCATCTTAAATCTGCCTGAAACCAAATCAAATAAGTGTAATGTACATGGTTTCTGACACTGTAGGACTTAACATTTTATATAAGAGCTTATGAAAATATGTTGCACAGTTCAGAACAGTTGTAACAGTGCAAGCCTTTAGGTTTTGTCTGTACTTTATATATAAATCCCTATTTATGGATGAGTATGTCATACATAGTCAGAAACCACATTATCCGGCTAATTGAGATGACTTAAATCAACGCAGTTTGGGGCAAACATGAGAGGATTTAGCAATGTGCTTAGGTAATGTTTAAGATAATTCGCTTGTTAACTGCATTAATCTTGTAGCCAGACTACATTTTGAAGAAGGGGGAAATTGTGTAAATGTGACTTTTCACTGAAATAGTCCTTTGGGTGCAGTAGGATGAGGAAATGGAACAGGAACCATGTACAGTGCATGTGTACGTCTGTGACCTATCGCACTCTTTCACCACTGGCCGCCCCATTTGCTTCCAGCAGAATGAGGATGAATCAAAGCCCAAAAAATTGCTTCCTTAGTGTGACGGTGGCATTTGGAGGAGCTGCAATGCAGACAGAATTTAAATCACATATAAAACACCAGGTTGCAGTTTTGCTGTAAGGACGTGCTACAGATGACTTAATTGAGTTCAGTTTAATGCTACGTGACACTGTATGACACTGAGCAGAGTAGTGATCCACAGAGAGCTGCACCTCGAGGCAGCTGAGCTCCCTGGGGATAGTGTGAATAGTGTGGCTGGACTGTGCAAACATGCAATGTTCTGCTGGTCCTCTGTTAGGCTCATGTGTTTCAGGGTTAGTTAGACTCAGTTTCACGCTCCATTTCTCTGTCATACAGCTCGAAGGTGGAAATATAGGCCAAGGTACGCAAAAAACAGTGCTTTCATTTGCTGGGAGAACTGCAACATGACAAAAATACACAGGCAGAGATGATGCTCCCTCCAATGCATATGGTGTATAATATGTGTACTTATTATAACTTATAGAGGCGTTAAATATAGTATAGGGATTCATAAACCGCACAATTTCCAAAATGCTTGGAGTCGATTGTAATCAGGTATAATAATATTAAAAATGTGTGCATCCATTTTTGTGATATATATGTATATGTTGTTTTAATTCTGTATTCTCCTTCAGTGCATATAGTTATATTGTTTATCTAGTCACATTTATGTATTCGGTGTATTATAAAAATTATATATTGAATATTTAAATTATACTGAATCATGCCGAAATGATTACATCAAACAGAATCAAATCATAGTAAAATTCGAAGAGTTTCTGACAAATTGTCATTAAATAAAAACTTTGAGGTCAGAGATTTATACCCCAATAAGCCTAATCGTACATTGAAAATACAGGAGACCTATAACTTTTCATCCGTCCATCCATTGTCCTTAACCAGGATCATAGGGGGTGCTGGAGCCTATCCCAGCAGCCATAGGCCAAGAAACACTGTGAACAGTTCATCACAGGGCAGACGCACAGACAAACACACCTAGAGGACAATATAGCATCTTCGAATCACCAGCTCCCAGCCGAAACAGAGAGAACATGCAAATTCCACACGGAAAGGATTCAAACCCAGGACCTTCTTGCTGTGAGATGACAGTGCTACCCACTGTGACAGTGAGTTGAAATTAACTTGAAAAGAGTAAAGCAAAGTGGTCCCTCATAGTCATGCGGGAACACACCACAGCACAGCACACAGTGTGAACAATGTGAAATCCTCTCTCTGCATTTAACCCATTCACCAAGTGAAGCAGCGGACAGCCAGTGATGCAGCGCCCGGGGAGCAGAGTGTGGGGACTGTTCCTTCCTCAATAGTACCTCAGTTGTGCCGCTGGGGGTCCTGGGATTCGAACCCATGGCCTTCCAATCATAGCGGCAACTCCCTGACCACCAGGCCACCAGCTGCCACAACGATCTTTGTATAAAAAAAGATCTTTGTATAAAAATGTGAATGTTTCTCAAATCATTGGTACTAAAGTAAGCATCCGTACTAATATAATCACATTTCCTTTGATGCGTAACAGAAAACATTAAAATTACATGAATGTAAAATAGCTGTGTGAGACAGTGCTGGTCATTTCTATTCATTGCTCTCAGTTGCATAAGATTGCTTTGTTGAGCAACAGTGATATTTAAATGTCTAGATAATCCACATAATCCACATTTAAGTACAAATACTACCTACAATACTAGTCCATATGTGCCTAATTTTTTTTTCGGTGATGAACTATAATAACCCAGAGTGTGTGTGTGTGTGTGTATGTGTGTGTGTATGTGTGTGTGTGTGTGTGTGTGTGTGTGTGCGTGTGTGCGTGTGTGTGTGCCTGCTTGCATGTGTATTTGTACGACAGGAGTAGATTTTGCGATACAGAGAGTATGCCAGCCGTGACCCTTTTGACCATTTTCATTTTCATAATTGACCAGACAGGCCAGAAATGTCCATCAGCTAATCCTCTTATTTTGTCCCTAATGCCGGCTATGTCACAGAAGCTCCATGTTAATGTAACAAGCGGCTCAGCGCTGGCTGAAGCAAGACAGAGCCAAGGCCTGACGCTCCCTGCTGGCAAGCACTGAGCCTGTAACAGTTAAAGAACCCCCAACAAGAGCCTGCTTGCTGCATTACATCTGATTCAATTAGCCGACCCTTTAATATTTAATCATCACGTTCCATTATTGATAATTACTCGCATGGTTTGAGGCTCATAAGGGCTATGGAGGAGAGTATGAAGTTGTGGTCGTGCTAGGGGGATACGGTGTTTTTTATGGAACTAACTGGTTTAGGCTGCCTTGCGTTTGAGGCCACAGGACCAATGGGAGTAGCACTAATTCATTATGTGTGTTGTTTTAGCCTTAAATGATATTAGCTACAGTAGTTGCAACAGAACAGGTTCTCAGTTTGTGCCTGTATGTGGATATCTGAGAGGAGAAGACCTAGACCACTGATTTTCAAACTCAAACAAGGCTGGCTCTAAAGATTGATGATGGTCCAGAACATATCCAAAATCCACTGTGAACTACTTCGAGAAATGAGAACGGCTCTTATTCCAAAATGCCACATGCCAAAATGATTATTGTTTTCCAATCATTGAAGTGAATCAAATATAATAAATGTCAAATGTTGAATTTGAGGTACTGAAATTTTGCATATAACAGTATATAGAGTATTATTACACCTAATACTCATAATACTCTGAGGTATGTAGTAGTTTATATTTTTCTCAGCTACATTTTAGCCACAACAGAATCAGAAAAAACACATTTCAGTTATTGTGCTAATGGATGCACTACAGCTGTTTTTTGACCTAACATGACCTTCCGCTCAATACTCTTTAAAAAAAGGCGCCACAAGATGCCATGAGAGAATCATTTTAGTCCCTTAAGAACCATGCTTGTAAATGAGATGAGTCTAAAGAACTTTTTAATGTATTAAGAGGCTTCAAATAATTTAAAGGTTCTGTATAAATGTAAAAGTTATTCCAAGAACCATCCAGTGAAAAATTCTTTAAAGAACCAAAAAACGGTTTGTCTACGGCATGACTTTCTGGCACTAGAGAAGGAGTAATTTAACTTTGATTTTAATCACTATTTCACCAAAACAATAACAAAGTATTTAGGTTTAGATATAATCATTAATAGTAGTAGCAGTAGCAGTAGTAGTACTAGTAGTTCTAGTGGTATTATTATTATTATTATTATTATTATTATGTTCGGATTAGAACAATGCAGGTGAAGCTGAGGGATATGAGGATGCTCACAGGGAAATTGTAAATAATTTTGCAACTAAGGTCAACTCAAGACCTGTTAGCTGATTGACTAAAAGGTCAGTCAGTTATAAGCCCTTAAAAAGTTTTTCTGAAGTGTCATTCGTTTTTGTCACATTGAGTGCAGTGAAGATGGTAATAGTGAGGTTTAGTGTCGCACTCTACAGAGGATCCATTGCAGTGTGACCTAATGGCTCAAACGAACTGGTGAGTACAGAAAGCACGAGGGGATACACTGGAAAAAATTCAATCAATCTTGTCAAGTAAAAGCATCTTAAATGTTTGTAAAATATCTTTGTCTCATTACCACACTGTAAGAATATGATAAGACTATTCAGTCTATTTCTTGATCATTTTATTTAGACTCGTAAGCAAAATGTGCAGCAACTGATCCACACTTTTTTGTCCAGAAAGGCAAAGCAAAACCCACATGTGGCAGCAAAGGACATGTAGGAAATTTTAGCTGACACAGGAATGAAGGTGCACTGTTCTGCTGAGCAGCGTTTCTTGCACAAACGTCACCTGTGTTGAGGAGTCATCATCACACAGTCAGTGTCTGAAGCACGCAAAACAACATCTAGATAAACCAGAGGCAAAACAAATGCTGCGGACTGATCAAGTAAAAAAGGAGCCGTATTTGATAAAAAAGAACACCTTGCCAGCTGTTAAGCATGGGGGTGGATCTATGACGCTCTAGGGTTGTGTGACAGACAGTGACACAAGAAACATTGCATGAGTAGATGGTAGAATGGATTCCACTAAATGTCAGCAAATCCTGGAACAAAAGTGACAAAGTCAGTCAAGAAAGAAGACTGAAAAGAGGCTTCTACAACAGCACATTGACCCAAAACATACCTCAAAATCCACCTTGAACTAAACTAAAGTGAAAGTTTTTGCAAACCAAGTTTTTTTCAACATCATTCATCACCAAACTTTTGCAGATTTGATAATGACAATTTTATAACATGTAACAAGTGAACCAAATATGAAGAACCTGTCCACTGACCTTTGAATAAATGTGATATTACAGTTGCTGCAGAGGCTGTGTTCTTCTTTGCACTTCAAAAATCAAGAAAATGTGTAATTTGGCAATATGTGTCCCAACTTTGGCATACAGCTGCATATAGAGTAAGTAAAGCAGTAAAATCTTTTGACTTTCTTGCCTGCTTTCCCATGTTGAGAAATATTACAGGTATAATGGATATATTATAATATTATCAGATATTTATTTTAGCTAAGTTGTTAGCATATTTTTTGCATTGTAATGACAGCTGACAATTTTATGGAACAAATATTAAACTCACAAAAACAACTATCACGGTCACGGCCATGCCCCCTGTCATCCCGTTCACTGTGGCACTGAGCCTGGCACTTCCCTCTGCGCCTGTTTTCGTTGTCATTCTGTTTCTTCCGTTCACATGATTGCCTGCACCTGTCTTGCAGTCCTCTCTCTTCCTAGTGTCTGCTCCGGTCCTGCGATTCCCTCTCTCTTCCTATTGTCTGCTCCTATGTTGAGTTTCCCTCTCCCCCTATAAATAATAAGCTTGTACTTGAGTCTAGAATCCATTCACCATCATGCTTCCAGCATAGCGTGTCCATTCTGTTAGTCTCTGTCTGTGTGTCCTTCTCACAGAAGTTTGAAAGCTGTGATCCGGGCAGCTCGTCTGCTGCACTGAAGATGCTGGCCGACCAGGTAGGACTGAGGGGCTGGATCTGGTGTCTCCTCTGCATGTGCTGAAAGCAGTAAGCTTGGCGGCTCCTCTCCTACAGTGACCAGGCAGACATTTCACAGCTGGACCTGGTGATCCATGGCCTTTCCCTCGCTACATGATGCTGTGCTCTGCAAGGCAGTTTCTGTTGTTTTCCTGTTCACTGCAAAGCGACACTGTATCTGGGGTACCATTAACAAACTGTTTCTGTCTTCTAGCCACCAAGCTGCCCTAAAAGAGTTCCCATCTATGCTGCAGCACTGGAGCTCATTGGTTCACTTATTTAGCTGAAACTGCTTTAGCTTCTACATTTACCACCCAAAGCTGCCTATTTCCAGCTGTTCATGCTGCCTTCAGCAATCTTTGAGTTTATGTGGTTTTCGCTTCAGTTGCTGCCAACAAAACATGAAAGGTATTCCCCGCATATGTGTCTCCTTGAAACACACCATGCCATTATGACAACAACAGAAAATAATTAGAAGAAAAAACTCACAAACAATTTTCATAAGCAATACTCATTCACTTAAATTCAGTAGAGCTTTCATATGAAAGTTCCCCGGATAGTGTTGATGCTCAAGGTGTCAGGCCTCATGATGAGCTTTGTGTGGTTCCTATGTCACGTAGAACCAATGTTACTGTAATTTAAAAAACATGTAATAATAACCGCTACTGGGGTTTTAAAAATGTCACACACAAAAGCCCAATGAAGAACGAAACTGCCCACATTTCTTTTGTTTCGGACATTAGAAACAAACAGGAAAAACACAAGATCTTTGAACCCGGGAGAACTTTCAGGCTAGTTTTTGCCCGCAAGTGGGTGAGGAAAACCCACAGAGGGAGGGGGGGGGCCAGGAGAGCGGCCGAACTAACGGTGAGTGCGCAGGAGAGAAAACACCAGTTTTAGACTGTTTTTATTTGTCGAAATCAGATTTTACTAATATGCTCTGGGTTAACTAAGCACAGTTTGATGGTTTCCTTGTTCACACACTCACTTGAACTCACTTGAACTCGCTGGTGAGGTGGCAGGTTTAGTAGGTGTGTTAGAGCCAAGACACTTGACGGATTTGACCGGAATTTGGCCCCCTTAGTTTAGGCTACATTTTTCTGTGGCTGCAGTGCATGCTGTTTTCATTCACATGTCTCATTAAAGCAATGGAAAGGATCCTGTGTGGTACGTAATTATGAGTGATTAGCTCTCACTTAAACTCGCACACACACACCAAGCCAAGTGATCCCTCCTTTCTCCCCTACAGTGTTTAGTGCCTCAGCTGACTATCTCGCCTGGTGCCTCACGTCCCAAATCCCCGTCAGCTGACCCTGCCCACTGAGACTGAGTCAGTGAGTTTCCACCGCCTTTCTCACACACACACACACACACTCTCACACACTCCGGGAGAATTCAGACTATTCACATGATCACGTACGCTGGTCAGCAGGCACTGCTGAGCTACTGGCTGGACACACACTTTCCCAAAGTAGTGTAGTAGTACTTCATCCTCCACTCTGAATCTCAGTCTGTAGTGCACTTTTTGACCTCATTGCAACCCCCACTATAGGTATGAGCCGATACTGTTACTTCCTTCTGAAAATCAATAACAGTAATGTATCATTGCTGTCAAACCTTGCATCTCCAAAACATCCCCATCATTTTCAAGAGAATGAAAAACACTCTTATTTGTTTAAGTGTAATTTAACAGGATTTTTTCCCAGGATTTTGTAACTAAATCCTAACACAGCGTAATGAGCGGCTGGACTGAATGCGCTGCTGTGGTGCAGAGCATTTGGAATCATTACAGTCCAGTAAGCAATTTGATCTTTTGCAGTTTATTTAATTTATATTTGAGTGCAAAGGCATTCAGATATAAATGCTGACGTTCACATTTACTGGTTTTCAGTGTTTTCCCCCTTTTTAGATGAAGAAGGAGACTTTAACGAACCAATATAACAGAAAACTGAATTTGCAGTAACATATAAATCACTTCTCTGTTTGAATTCACTGCTTTTGTGATGTTGCAACTTAACATATGACCACATATTCGGCCTACAGCAGTTCCGCCTGCCCATTTATGTTGAAGTTAAAAAGAGGGTTTCAGACTGAACTGAGGCACAGTCCGGACCAGCCGAGCTGAACTTATGTCATTTATATGTATGTAAGCCATTTCCATTATAAGTCTCTTCCGTTTTTAGGGATAGAGGATTTAAAAGGGTTAAAAATAACGGGTATTAGCTAACAAAACGGCTACAGCAGATACTGGAGAGTCAAAAATCAAATGACAGAAATTGAGTCTGCCCCAAAAAAGGCAACATTCCTTCTAGCCAGTGGAAATCAATAGTAGGGTAGAAAAAGCATGAGAATGCTATGTTGAAGACATCATGCTTTAGTCGACTATAACAGTGCACATCAACAAAACAAATGATGTGTATAATGCATTTTGGGGCAGTTATGAAGCAGTGACTCCTTTACGATCACAGGAGGTTTAAGAGGGAAGGACGTTCAGTCTGACTCCATATAACTGTCACACTGAGGCAACATAAAAGTTACATATTATCAGGATGGTCGTAGTTCAAGGCTGCCGCCAACTCCTAAAGCAATCTCACCTTGAACACTAACACTCGCTGCAATACTGATTACTCCTCTGTTTCAGCTGCACACTGAAGACTGATCCTGAATGCAGGAATGATCCTGGTCCTGTGTGATAATCTTAAATAAAGTGTTAGATTTTATGATGTACTGCACCATTACACACTATATGGACAAAAGTTTTGGGACTCCTGACAATTACACCAACAAGGACTTTAATGACTTTAATATGGAGTTGCCCCCCCTTTTGCAGCTATAACAGTTTCCACTATTCTTCGAAGACTTTCCATAAGATTTTAGAGTGTTTCTGTGGGAATGTGTGCCCATTCATTCTGTAGAGCATTTATGCGGTCAAGCACTGATGTTGGACGAGAAGGCCTGGCTCACAATCTCCATTCCAGTTCATCCCAAAGGTGTTGGATGGGGTTGAGGTCAGGGCTCTGTGCGGGCCAGCCAAGTTCTTCCACACCAAACTCACCCAACCATGTCTTTATGGACCTTGCTTTGTGCACTGTGGCACAGTCATGCTGGAATAGAAAAGAGCCTTCCTCAAACTGTGTCCACAAGGTTGGAAGCATGAAGTTGTCCAAAATGTCTTAGATTGCTGAAGCATTAAGATTGCCCTTCACTGGTTTGTCCCAATACATATTACTGGGAGTTTCATCCATGGCTGGCAGTCCAAGAGGGCTCAGTTGGTAGGGTGGTGCGGTCTAGTGATGTTGTGTAAGCAGCGGTTTGAGAAGATGCAGTAGCGTTTCACAGCACTCGGTGGAACTCTCCCAGTGCTGGCAGCATTATATGACTGGACACAACTAAAATTGGATGTAAAAAAATCTAATTCCAAAGGATGTGTTTGATCATTCTGTTATTGTTTTTGTGCTCTCAGTTTTGGTGAACATACTCCATACTGTCAAAAAATTGCGTTCATTCATAGTATGCAATTGGTGCACAGTCTTAGGGCTATTCAGAACCCACACCAACCCTGTAGCCTCATCTGGATTGTTTTATTAAGACAATGTACCACACATAAAAACAGCCAAAATATATATTTAAAAAGTAATAACATGATGGCAGTACAGTTAAGCATGTGAGCAGCTATCATTACTGCTCCAGCTTTTATTCTTGGAAGTAACATTATGTTCCCAGAGGGTAAATATTTTCTATTGCTTATTGTTTAAGTTGCACCTTTTGTTCAAGATGAGAACTGGAAGCATAAATGTGTTGAATATAATTTGGTTGTGCCTATACATTACTCATTTTTCATGCATCTCTTTTTAATTGTTTGCTTTGAAGACAGCAAGCAACCTTTGCTTCCCTCAAGGAGTCAAAGTATGATTTTTCAGTCAGTAATAGACTGATGAATAGTAATAATGGTCGTCATTCAGTAATGAATGGCTATTGGCTCTGTGTGTGCCTCAGTGCTTAATCGTACTGATTTGCTAGACTTTGCCTAGTATTGGTCACTGCCAAGTGGTCATTGCGAGGAAACACCAGTCATCTGAGAGCCAGTCTCGTGTTTGGCAAACTATGGATGAGCACATGATTTTAGTGTATGTGTGTGTGTGTGTGTATGTGTGCGTGTGTGTGTAAAAGAGCAAGAGTGTGTGTTACATTACCTTTTTTTCCTGTATCCAGCAAGACCCAGGCTAGGCCGTGTTCTTCTTGCTGAAACCAATCATCTATGTGGGTGGTCTGATGAATTCTGTCCAGTTTTGATAGCTTTGCATAAGGAATGAATGCAAATGAGGAACTGACCTAGGCTTTGATTTGCTCTGGTGTTTACAGCACCACTCAGCCAGCGTTTTGTAACTATCAAAAGTGTGGAAGAAAGTCACTTCAGACAAAGAGATGTTTTACCCAGCCTTAGCCACAGAGTTAGGTCCTGAACCCTTTTAATCTTATATTTTAGTCATTGGATAGTCCCATGACACAAACCATTTGACTACTGGAACAGTCGAGAATATAAGTTTTATTCTTGGTCACGGCTGTGGGTAGTGATAATGTTGCATCAGTTGATTAATTAGACCTAATTACACAACAATTAAATCAAAAAAGGGGAGGCAGTATAATGATATAATAATGGAAATGCTGCCTGTAGTCTTTAATTCAATGCAATTCAATTCAATTCCATTTTTTTATATAGCGCTTTTTACAACCAATGTTGTCACCGAGTAGCTTTACAGAATCCAGGTCCGAGCCCCTAGTGAACAAGCCAAGGGCGACAGAGGTGAGGAAAAACTCCCTGAGCTGGAGGAAGAATCCTCAGGAGGAACCAAGGTTCAAAAGGGAAACCCATCCTCCTCTGGTCAAAGTAAAGTAAATGAATAGATAATCAGTGAATCACGTAAAAAATGGGAAGCAGTATACTTGTATAATAATGGAGATGCTGGCCGTAGTTCTTATGCTATTGCATGTCAGAAACAAAACCACTGATTGGATTATCAGCAGCAACTGTGAGATACTGTGTTGTGCCACCACAGTTATGACTGTTCACATATTTACATCTCTGTAAGCACGATAAAAATGTGGGTGTACCATTTAATTAAATTATCAAAAATAGATCTTTTACAGAAACATTGTCACTATTGTCACACTGAATCTCAGTATCTGGTTAATATACAGTACTGTGCAAAAGTCTTAGGCACCTGTGCAAATTGTTTGAAACCATTTATATCAGCAGTGGGTTTGTTT
>JBBPCZ010000001.1:45547908-45560793 GCA_037974445.1 Brycinus macrolepidotus | reverse complement strand
CTTTGTGCACTGGGGCACAGTCATGCCGGAATAGAAAAGGTTCTTCCCCAAACTGTGTCCACAAAGTTGGAAGCATGCCATTGTCCAAAATGTCTTGGTATGCTTGATTTTATATACCTGTGGCAATGGGTGTGATGGAAACACACTCTAAGTGGGCTAGTGAGTGGTTGACAAATGCAATTCTACGTGATAACAGCACCTACACTAGAGTTGGACCTGATACAGTGGTCAGTGAGAGTGAACTAATAACCTATAGACCATGTATAACATGTAACACGGCAATAAAAGTGTATGGTGAGTGGATGTTCCCTATATAAAGTTTCTCTTAACACAGGGCCTTAGAGCAACGCTACTTTCAATTAGATCACATTTCTTAGTTTAAGTAGTCATCAGGTGCTACTAACCAAGAAATAGAGTCCATGAAATTCAGCAGAGATGGTCATATCCCTATGACCAACCACCAGAATTGATTTTCTCCTTTGAGCGAGTGTCAAGCAGGTCACGCCTGCTTTTTCTGCTGAACTGCCTTTAAAATTGACTTGTCTTGCATGTCTATTTTCAACACAAACTGACTAAATTACAGGCTAGCTTCTGGTACAGCCTATAAGAAGAGAACTGGAGAAAAGAATCAATACTTTAGCTCCAGTGAGGAAAGGAGATGTCTCTAGTTTGAGAATCAGTAGGTGTTGTAGGTTTTTTTGGGGGCATCCTATTAATCATTAATTTCACTAATAAAAGAGGCTTAAGGGATTATATGTGTGTAATATCACCCTGACAAGGCTGATGAGTCTGTCTGCTGAGTTGCAGTTGTGTGTATGGGATAACTGATAAATCAGCAAGATGGACAATGCTTATCGGGAGTCTTACTGTGCCTCTGCGATGGAGGTGGATGAGGGTTGAATATTTGCAGGTTTTCTTCGTTCCTGAAAAAGTTGATGCTTTTAGAACAGTTGACGTCTCTTGCACATGCTTGTAGGCAGCGCTGCCAGTGATGTCTGGTCAGGCAAATGTGGACTGCTACTTAAAAAAGCTTTAAGAATGAGGAACATTTAAATCAATTCAATTCAATTTTATTTATATAGCGCTTTTGACAACCAGTGTTGTCACAAAGCAGCTTTACAGAGTCCAGGTCCGAGCCACTAGTGAGAAAGCCAAGGGCGACAGAGGCGAGGAAAAACTCCTTAAAGCTGGAGGAAGAATCCTCAGGAGGAACCAAGACTCAAAAAGGGGAACCCATCCTCCTGTGGTCGACCCGGAGAGAGAGAGAGAAAGAGAAAGAGAGTCTGTATTGGGAAAACTATCAATACAAGGCCTTAGTGGACAGCTTAATCACTGTTGGACAGATTGGCCATCTACAGCTAACAGAGTTAGTACAGTTAAGAGTCAGAAGAGGTAGTTTTTGTTGGAAGAGTAGCTTGAGAGCCTCAAGTCCACAACAACAGGAACAACAATCTCTGCCGGAGCTTTGAACAGCAGTTGCCCTTGGATAGGGGAGGAGAACATCCCTTTACAGTATGGCTGAATATCATCCCGATGATCTCCAGGCATACTTCCGCAGCAGATGCCTACATGCAGTTGAATGCAGTCCAAATTTAACTACAACCTATAATTACTTAGGTCAGGTTTACTGCTCTATAATATTTGCTGGTGTTTGTTTATTAAGCATTATTGGTTAAGAGTAGTGCATTAAGTAATATATCTGTTTAAATAATCGTAAGAAATAAACTGGCGTCCGCAATAATAAATGTGTTATTAAAAATATACAAATTCACATTGTCCTAATATTCATGCTGTTTTAAAGTATGCAAAACAAAGTATGTTAAAAGATCAAAAGTGTCTATTGATGTGACATAGTGAAAGCAAATTCAAATTTAAGTGCATCATTTGTTGTCTGTGAACTTCTGAGATTTTTAAAATAACTTAAAATAATGAACTGAAATGCTCAGTACGTGTACATTCTTTGACATGATGCTACATATATTCTTTAAAAAAAAAAAAAGTAATTAAAAAATAAGTGTTTCTTTCCAAATAACTCACACAATCAAACACTTTCATCCATTCATTCATTTTCTAAAGCGCTTACCTTAACCAGGATTTGGGCGCTGGAGCCTGTCCTAGTGCTCACAGGGCGAAAAGCAGAGAAACTCCCTGGACAGGTCGCCAGCCCATCGCAGGGCACACACACAAACAAACACATTCACACACACAATTACAAAGTCAGACACTTGTTTTTACAAGTAAAATTTTAAAAATAAACTGTTACACCCACTCCTCTTTCTTCTACAAACATGAAAAAGTAGCTCTTTTTACTCCAGTAGGCTTAATCTGATCCTAACCAAGAAACACTCTGTATAATAAAGCAGGTTGTTGTTTTTTTTTTGGTCCTGTGGGACCACCGTTTCAGTATAATTTGGTGGGTTTCTGCTCAAACACAACTGATTCAGTCTATTCATTAGCAGCCTGCAATCAGAGGGTTGTGGGTTCGAATCCCATCACTGCTAGTCTCATCACTGAGGTACCCTTGAGCAAGGTACTGTCCCCACACACTGCTCCCCGGGCGCCCCTCGGTGGTGGCAGCCCACTGCTTCACTTGCCGAATGGGTTAAATGCAGAGAAAGAATTTCTCATTGTTCACACTGTAAGCTGTGAGGTGGTTTGTTCACATGTGACTATAAGGGACCAATTTACTTTTCTTTGCTATAGTTTGTATGCTTGAGGGAAATCACCAGACTGTGTTGGACATCAGCCCTCTGGGACCAGACCTGAAGAACCCTGTAATACACTTAGTTACAGGTTACACATTTTGAACTCACCACCACATTGAAACATCTCTGCTTTGTGAAAATAACTGCAGTGTCTTATTTACAAAGGATTCGCTCAGAAATCACCACCATACATTTCAGCCTTAGGGAGATTTAGAAAGCCCAGGCATGTTCTCAAAACTGGATTCCCATGAAAATGCCTCCTGCAAACTTATTAGCTACGAATTAGCCATTTCATCTTATGCACCTTAACTAGGGAATCAAATTTATAATAACATAAGCCTGTGGAGCCATTGTTTCGTTTAATGTCGTTATATTAGCCTAAGCCTTTCAGAGGATTGTAGATTTAAATGAATGAATGAATTGTCTGTGATTCATAGTCATCAGATTGGTCATCTGCTCAGTGCTTTTTGGTCGGCCTTAAAGGGGACTACCGCCAGTTTTTCAAAGTGTCTGCATAATTGAATGGCTAATATGTAAGCAAAGCAATTAAGAGTGGTTTGATGTGAAATGCTCTGTTCTACAGAAAAGTACTGTGTCTGTTGTTCTCAGCAGTGACGATAAGAACCAGACATCCAAAGTGTTTGATGTCTCTTAAAGCTTCCTCTTAGAAAGCTGTTGCATTAAATGGGTGCGGACCATCTGCCTAATGTCTGACTTTGTTTTATTATGGTTTTGAGATCATATTTTAGCTTAAAACATATTTTTAAGCGTATTTATGGCCTGCATTTACGTGTAGGGCATTGTGAGCAAAAATAGTCTACATGTCAAATATTAGGGGGAAATTGGGGGAAATCCTTTTTAAGAAGTGACGTCTCAGTATTAAAACACAACAGAGTGTTCACGGTGAAAATGAAAAGATCCTAAGACGCCCTGCATAAAACTCTAATGAGACACTAATGGAGAACCTAAGAGACCCTAAATCTGATTGATGAAATGGTTCTACATGTGTGTAATATAAAAAAACAGCTGGTAAACAAAAAACGGCTGTTGTGCTAGTGCAACCTGAATCATATTCAAAACATGCTTTTTCTGACCATTTTTATGGATATGCGCTGCTGTTCCAGGTCATGGGACTGTGTTGCAGAAGAGCTTGGCTCCACCTACAGATGCTCTGAGCCGAAGACTGATGGCCATCGAGGAGGACAACGAGACTCAGGAAAAGAACTGCTCTGAGCCTGGTAATTCTGCACTCTTTTCTGCTAAGAGTCATCACACAACATAACACATCTCTGTATATTTTCCACAGTATTCACTATAGGCATGATTGTACCTACTAGCAGCCCAGTTCACTTCCTACAGTTCACATTAAACCTAATATCGACTGGTCCACACTTCTGTTACTCTATTAAACAAGTCAATTTGCATTGTTGTCCATCTAGTTTATAATTAAAGGCTTAGGATGTGAACTATGAATGTTAAAGTTAGTAATGCAATAAGCAATGAGGGACATGCATTAAAGTGATTTTATCACAGTTAAGGGTATTGTTTTTATACAACAGAAACCAAACTACATTAATAAATTATACAGTGTTCAACACATAATTGGACTTATTTTTAATAAAAATCATCATGTGTGTTAGCAGGAGTTGCCAAGTAATATAATGGTCAAGGATTATTCTATTAACACAAAGTTTTTATAAATTACATGCTGCATTAATACAGGATTCTGTTGATGTGTGTAGTTATATGTGTGAGTATATTGAGTATTTTACAGTGGCTTTGAACTTGACTCAGCCAATCATACTTTTGAACTGGAACTATCTGTTTCTTAAATTAAGATTTACATTTACTTTGAAAATGCAAAGTCTTTTGTGGCTACGTCTGATCTGTGCCTTTGATGTCAGCTCATCTTTTGAATCAAACTGGTTTTGGCTAAATTGTCCTCTTTCCTTCGGAAAATGCTCAAACGGCCAACTGCATCAGTCCGGCTCTAGTGGTTATTCCGCTAGCGCTGGAGAGCCAGTGTGCTGGGTGAATGCGATTATGAGCAAAGATTTGTGATCATGGGGGGAAAGAAATCTGCTGGAGCTGGAGCTGCCTCGTGCAGAGTATAATTGGAAGGGGGGGGGAGCTATTTTTAGACTTTCCCTTTCTCCAGCACTGCTATGACCCTAACAGTATCAAATGACTGTTTTTCTCTGTTACTCATCAAAAAGAAAGAAAAATGTGAGCCTGGAGGTTGAGGGGAGATGAAGACTCATGACATTGGCATATAAGGTGTGGGGGGAAGGGGGCTGGGGGGGGGAATTGAAGGGTTCAGACTTGTGATGACCAACCGTGTGTAGTGCAGTGAGGAGTGCAGTCAGACACCGCTGATGCTCCTTCATAAACGCTCTCAGTTGTCTTGTGTGAAGGTTGGGCTACATTTCATAATCGTTCTGATGGTATTGACCTTGGCTGTTGACTCCTGAGGTAGAGCTGGGCAATATGATAATGATTATTGCGGTGGTGATAAATTATGCTACAATGTAATGCGTAGCATGTTTCAATATGCGTTTCTGAGCATTTTGTAATATCGTCAGTATTTAATGAACAGCTGCATGTTTCATTACAAACGGTGCGTGATAAGACCTGTTTAAATTGATTTATTGGAGTGCAGGATGTAAAATCATTGAGAAATCATTTATATTCACAGATTTTGAGAGTATTTTTTGAAAGTGTATTTTAAAAATGTGACATATTGTGTGTCATAAAAATGTACTGAAGTACCATGATCATTTTTTCCCCCGTAACGTCCACCACTAGTCTAGTTTGTGAATTTCATTGACTGCCACCATCACCAAAATACATTATACTCTATACCCTGTAGTATGTTGTTGGGGTTAGTAGGCTGCAATTTGCTTGGCTGATGTTATTCAGAATCAGAATCAGAAATCTTTATTGATCCCAGGGGAAATTGCTTAAGTGAATAGAGATGGAACGTTATCAATAACTGTCAGCAAATATTCCCATTGCTGACTTTAGTTTATCCTTTCAAAGTGATGTCCAACGTATTGCCCAATCTAAAACGATTTAATGACTTAACCTGAAGGGGGCAGCACTTCTGTATCTGGATGATGGTACCTATGTAGGCATAAAGTAAAAAAGAAGCAATTATGGCTGAAAGCTCAAAATAAATTAAAGTCTGGGATCTTTTTCTTAAACGGAAGGTTAAAGTCAACATACGCAAGTCTGACTTTCCATGGAAGTGCATCGCTTTCCTTCGACCAGCTGAAAAGGAAACCTTCCTGTGTCAATACTGCAGGATCAGAACGGTCAATAAACACTAGCTGTTCTTCCATACCTGTGACAAACCAAACTACAACTGCTCCCTGAGGACACGCAGTTCACACTGTAAGTGATTTGTCAGAATATGGTAACATTACTCTTACAAAACCAAAGAGTAACCATGTTACACTACTAAGATTAGCCCCTGGAATATTCTCTCCCTTATGGTGACTTATTAAATTAAAATTTACAAAAAAAATACCATCTTCCCAACCATAGAAACAAATTCCTTATGTTATCCACTACAAAATGGCAAATGGCACCTCAGGGTACTCTACTTTTTCATATACATACACTGAAATATGCAAATGAGCTCACTAACCAATCAGAATGTTTCTTTTATTCAACTGTGTGCCGTAAACATTTTATCCAGATGTGTTTCTTTGGGTGTTTTAAAGTTCAAACGTATCTCTTAGTTGCTTATTTTGCCAGTGCACAGCTGTGTTTTTAACATATTGCAAAGGGTAATGCCACGGCAAAATGAGGCAATAGAATGACAGGACTAATATTTTATCCATACTGCGCAGTCCTAACGAGGAGTCATAGCACTTTCCCTGACCTATGGTACTGCACTGGTGAGTGTTTTGGGGGGGCTGTGTTTTTGCTTGAGTCAAGTGCAGCAGGGGCGGTTGTCAGCGCAGCTTGATAGAGTCTGCTCTTTCGTTTTTTGCTGCATGTGCCCATAATGAGTGTGTGTGTGATGCTGCGAGTGGGAGCTGCCCGGCTGTCAGGCCCACTGGCTCAGCAGTACGCCTCACACGCCTGTCAAGCTTTGAGTGTATAGATTGCGCTCCTACAGCTCCTGGCAAGAGTGTGTGTGTGTGTTTTTGTGTGTGTGTGTGTGTGTGTGTGCGTGTGTTTGTGTACATTGCATTGCATTGCAAGGTGGCGATTTTGCTGCATAATTTTGGGAAGTTAGCATTAATTATGTGCAGATTAGAATATTCAATAATATTATAGTAATATTCAGATCTACCCAGCTGACATGTGAGGTCATTTTTTTAAATTCTGTGCACTCATTTTTATTAAACATTTGGACACTTCTGGTCTAGTGTGTCGCTTTTATCCTTTAGATTCCACTACTGTGAAAATAGGTGCTCCTGTGACATTTATGCATTCATGTAAACAAAATTTAATTCTTTCCCAAATATTCAAATCAAATCACGTGGACTGATTTGTATGCACTGAATGTTTTTTGATCTGACATTTAATCAGACTGAATAAATTGTGAGGTCAGAGATTTACACCCTTAATGTTTATGTGTGTGTGTGTTTGTGTGTGTGTGTGTGTGTATATATATATATATATATATATATATATATATGTATATGTATATGTGTGTGTGTGTGTGTGTGTGTGTGTGTGTGTGTGTGTTTGCTTACCACAAAAGAAAGTGTGAAAGACAGGATGAGAAGGACAGGAAGAGAAGGAGAGAGAGAGAAAGATGAGATCTGTCCATCCTCATCAGCAGCCTGCAGAGCTGAAGGCCAAGTAGAGGTCATTTTGCCTGTCACAACTGGGAATCGTCTTTGTGTGTGTGTGTGTGTGGTGTATGTGTGTGTGTGTGTGTGTGTGTGTGGTGTATGTGTGTGTGTGTGTGTGTGTGTGTATGTGTGTGTGCTTGCATGCAGAAATCTTACCAGCTGAACATCACTCGGATCCCCAAAATAACTGTTCTCTTCACTTTGGGCTTGTAGAACACATGGACTTGAGTAGCCCAAGTGGAGGGTGGTCAGAGAGCAGTGTGTTTACTTCTTTACTTCATCATGACGCACTCGTACACTACGCATCACATGTTAGTGTAGGTGTTAAGCTGTGACCTGTTGCTCAGCTTGTGGGTATTTGGCCGCCCAGAAGATACACTAGCCCACTTGTGCCGTTAGCTAGCGTGATGCACGTCTGCACAGTGGCTCAGTGCGTTTGAAACTATCATGAATAGATGAATGATGGTATTATTAATGCAGAGTTAGCCGGGTAGTGATGTTCTGAGGACTTGAAAGGTTTTGCCTTCAGCATGTGTGACAACAGCGTTAATATTTCATCTCCCCCAGTAACTAGCACCTCTTTAAAAACTAGTTGTTTTACAGAATGTCTTTCTTTTCCTGTTTTAAAACACCGACATGCTTCCGGGCTGTCACCGGGGAGCTTTTTGTTACCGTGGCTTATCGTACTTGTACGCGGAGTTTGGAAAGTGCCGTAGTTGTGCAGCCGGAGACGCTGGCTGCGCTAGTTTGTGAAAGTACACTCTTTAAAAGGAAGGTTCTTTAATGGATCTTGAATGGGATGTATCAATTAGGAAGATGCAAAAGAATTATTTATTAAAGATTTTTACATGAAGTGGAGCTCAGTAAAACATTTAAAAGGTCCTTCACTCTAATGCATCGTACAAATGATACAAAAATCTTTAAAGAGCCATCATCTAAAAGGGTCTATAGGGAGCCAAAGTATTTCTTTTGACACCTTTGTGAATGGGGGTCCAGGTTATTTTAAGGATATGACAATAGGATGTGCTGGTGATTCTTATAAGGTAATGATAATCACATCATATCTGCACTTTACAGCGCGTTCCACTATGGAAAAGTTCAGCTTAAACAATTGGGCCTATTATCATTGACGACTTAATTGTCTTTTTTGTGTTTTTTTGAAGTTTGATTTAGAACAAAATATTATTGTACCATTCATCCCCCACTCCAGACGGTCCATATATGAAAATTACAATCGAAGGAAGTCCATTCATCGTATTTGCGATGTCAGAAATAACAGCATACTTACATTTTTTATATTTATGTTTTGAGCCTCCAGCAGATCATGCGCCCATTCACTTTGAAGTTATGTTCAGAGTGTTTCAGCCCAAACAGTGGAAGCACAGACAGGAACAGTGTGCATAGTAGGCAGTAGACATAATTGCTAAAGAGCCCCTAAGGCTCCCTCGGATGACGGTAGAAGAGGGCAGCACTAATTATCACTGTTATGTCACAGCTATTGCGGAGGGCACAGTGCAGTAAGAGAGTTGGAGAGTGTGAGTCTACACTAGGGAAAAAAATGAGACCTCGCACATTCACACCATCTCAGGTGTGAAGTGTTCACAGAATCGTTTGATTAGCAGCAAAAATAAACGTTTGGTTTAAACAAATTCAGTGAAAGATTTGTAGAGTATTAAGGTCTCTAAGGTGTATAAGGTGTCCAAATTTTCTATGAATCTGCAATGATTAGATGGCAGTTTGCATGGCGTTAATGCTTATTTTAAATTCTCCAAAAAAAACCCATCCATTCACATGCGTTCTCTAATAAAGTCTAGTCCAGTAGCATTGTAGTAGTTCAAATATTCTCCAATAAAGAATGTTGGAATCATTGAAATGCTAAGCATGGTTTGTCATTTGTAGTCATTGCTTGCCCTTTTTTTAAAAGTGAATACTACTGGGTTATTATCTGTTGACCTGGTGGTAATTTAAATGAGCAAGCTGTTCAAATAATCTCTAAGGGTAAGAGCTGCTACCTCTAGAATTCCATTCACTTTTAAATGTGGGGCAAACCTCTTTTGAAACAGAGAAAAATATGTATATAGAGAGAGGGAAAGAGCTGCTCTATTTGTTGGTATGGGGTTGTGGGCATCTGATTTAGAGTGTGGTTTAGAGGCCATAATGCTGATTGTAACCTGAATAAGCAAGAAACTCTTGAGTGTGTGCAGACAAAATCGAAGGGAAGGTTTATTTTTGGGAGGCTGTGCTTGTGTGCTTGTTTTTGTTCCTGCTGGAAAACTCTTAGGATGGATGAAAAAGTACATGGTGGAAAAACAATATATTGATTCAGAACAGTCCAAATTAAGAGGAGAGGGGGAATTGGAAAGAGTATGCAAAACATGTAATTCTGTAACAGAACTGCCAGTTAGAAATTCATATTTACAAAAAAACACTTTTCTTACAGTCTGTCTAAAGTGTATTATTAAATCCCCTACCACATACGCACACACACACACACACACACACACACACACACACACACACACACACACGCAGGGCATTTTGTGACATGACCAAAACAACGGTGCAGATCATTCTTCAGCTTCATTTGATTGCTTTTTTTCATAAAGTTAGTGTAGTTAGGTACAGAGTGATCTTTACCTTACTAGGCCCGCGTTATGAGACTGGTCATCGATAATCTAATTCAATAATAAATTTGAACTTGTTTTCTTGCTGAAAAAAATATTATGTGTGAGTTACGGGCATCTGTAATGAAAGAGGTTCAGTCTTGTGCCCATAGCCATACTGGATCAGTCAAAACAGGTATGATGTGCCAAGTATAGCCAGTCAGAACTTAAGTAGCCCATCTCAGTGTCCCGCCCACATGTCAAGTGAAGCCCGTCAGACCCTCTAACCTCACTACCTTTGCATTTGTGAGAGAGGTAGGTAACAATCAGCACAGGTATTTAAAGAAAAAAAGCCATTATTGTATTTTCTTACATAGAGGGAGCAGTGAGGACATGCTTGGCTTGATGAGTTGGCAAAAAGCACAGCTCATTCTGACTGAACAAGAAGTTTTTTTGGTGACAGAGCTTACTGTGTATGGGAGAAAACATGTCCAGGGTCGAGCTTTCTTTTTTTATCTAGGTTGCATTTTGGCGTTTGTAAAATAATTTTGGATATTCAGATTTGTACATTACAGCTTAAAGGCTGAACTGGTCCTTAAAAGACAAGAACCAGTCCTTAACAGACAAGAAAACCTCTGCAAAATGAATGAATGATAACAATGAGAAACATAAGATAATCTGTAATGCTGCTATATGCATGTGCTTATTGCACCTTATAGCATGAATCATAGCCTTTCGTTAAATATATATCAGTTCTGTCACGATTATGGGAATGAGAATAGAGAACAGGTTCCATTTGAGAACTGGTTCCAAATGATCCAGTCTGTCAGAATTGCATGTCTCTAACGTTATTGATTCATTTATTGATTAGAGCATGTTTTTCTATTGCACGTGGCAAAAACTCATGCATCATGGCATCAAATTCTGCGTCTCCGCTGCTGCAACCTTTCAACACAGAAGAGTCATGTCCAAAGCATGACTTCATTTCACAAACAAACAGGGAATCGGGTCTACTTGGAATGGTCTGTAAAATGATCGTTTCAAATAAGGGTGGGAACACCAGCAATATGTTGAAACATCTTTCCACTTTTTTGATACAGAAAATGGATCAGCAGTTGATAAGGGAGTCGAAGAAGAATCACCAATAATCAGAATTGATAATGGCATCGGTATCAATAAATTCTTGCCAGTTCTTATCCCCCTGCACAATTATTTGACAAAAAGAGTACTCGATTAAAAAAGAAATCAGTTAAAATGTACTTTCTCAGTGAATCGTCTTAGTGATTAGTGCATTGGCATTATGTTCCTGCAGTTTTTGATATTTTAAATGAAATTTGGCCCCATATATTTGCTATCTGTCCCCATGTCGGCCAGTAGTCTATATTAATATAAGCCCACAAAACCACCCAAGGGTTGACCCCTATAGTGTAATCCCTTAAAGTGAGGCTTGATAACTCTTATTGACTTGTAATCCCTTAGCAAAAATGTAGCTGATGTGCCGTGACACATCAATAACTCTGTGGAAACTGTGTGCCTAAATAATCACACAGCACCACACAGAGTTAAGTGCTCTCATTATGGGGGTTCTGACAAAACAAAAAAGGGACAAGAAAAGCTACAAAGAGTAGCAGCCATGTTGAAACCTGAATTTGGTGTGTACTTCGTCTGTTCTCCCACACCTGCTGCTGTGGAGGACAGAGCTTGATGAATTAGGTCATGGTTTGAATGGGAAGGCGTGAAAGGTTGTTTATCTCTCTCTCTCTCTCTCTCTCTCTCTCTCTCTCTCATATCATCCTTTCATAGTCCTTCACATTTATCACCCTTTAAGTCATTCACATTGGAACATCACATAGCATATTTTTTTAGTTCCGTTTCTTTCAAGAGACTTCAACCAGGCCTGTGCGTGAAAGCCCTGTTACTGGAGTCTTACACAGAGGAAGAAGAACCATGGAGACAGTGGCAGTTTGTAATGGTGGTGGTATTAATTATTGATTCAGCTTGCACATTTAATGGATCACCTGCCTGAGATTGGGGACTTGCGTCAACATAGAGGGAAGCAACTCATACAGTTTACTCAAACAGAAAGGTGAATCTAGGGTTTTTTACTTTCCTCACAGTACCAGATGTTGTACATAGCCTATAAGTTCCATATATAATGAAAACACAGAAAATTTGAAAAAATTAAAATACTGAGCCCCTGAACCTGTTTCTGAATTTCAGTCACCGCAAGTCACTGGAAGGCTTATGTACTTATATTTATTGCCGCCTAGCTCTACAGGGCCACGTCACACTCCTCAAGTGTCTTCAACCTCCTCGTAACTGCCCTAGAAAAGCTTTTGTAGTTTTATAGAAAAGGCAAAGAAAATATTTTTGACTGTCTTAATTCAAATATTTTAAAGTTTTTCAGACACCATGTCATTGGTTTCTTTGGATTTTCCTATGGTAATACTGTCGTTTCTCTTTCCTCACTGTACGCTGTAGCATATATCCACTTTTAGCATGTTTTTTGTATGTGGGTAGGGTGGGATTCTTTATGCACTGTCTGTACAGTTTGCTTTTCTTACTGATTACTCTCTTGTGAGCATTCATGATACAGGACTTGATTGGTTTGACACAATAGTGTCAGTAAGACCAGTAGATAGCGGTTACATATGGATATGAATGTATGTAGGTTTGTGTGTATGTCTTGGAGTATTTGTGTGTGTGTGTGTGTGTGTGTGTGTGTGTGTGTGTGTGTGTGTGTGTGTGTGTGTGTGTGTGTGTGTG
>JBBPCZ010000001.1:45528062-45539342 GCA_037974445.1 Brycinus macrolepidotus | reverse complement strand
CAAGTTTGATAATTGAGTTTAACAGTGTAGAGAGAGATTAACCATTGAGTGTACACTGATGCAAGATTCGAAATAACTGTCTACAAACTAGTCTTATTAAATTTAAATAAAAAAAAAAATGACTGATGAGCACATAATTAAAGCACATAATCATCACTTTGGTATAAAAAAGGAGCATCTTGAATTTAAGTGGAAATCTTTAATTTAAGTGGAATTCTTTGTATTGTTTTGCTTTGTTTTGCTTTCAAATGTGAAACCACGAAGTAGAGGAATTATGTACAGATATCATGCTGAACCTCGGTATGCATGGCCTCACTGTTCCCTTGTGTGCTTATAGTAAAACCCAATAAGATGTACACTCGAGGCTCAGTGGTAATGGTGGATGAAATGATGAACTCCAGCCCTCCAAACTACCGTTTCCCTGAGGCCGGCCTCAGGGTCATGATCACCAACCACTTTGGCCCTAAGACCCGCCTGCGCATGGCCAGCCGACTCATCATCAATGAGGTGTGCACCGTTCCTAGTAATCTGCAGGGATGTGAATGGGTAATTGTTCAAGGGGGTAGGAAGTCAGGGAGAAAATATACAGGCCAACAATACAGTGTTTTTTTTTTAACTAGGCTATAAAGTGTGACAGGTGCTAGTGTTTGTGATTGTGTACTATATCTCTCAGATGACTCACCTGAAGGTGCAGCCTCCATTACTCAAACATTATCTGACACAATAACCTGTCGTTTCCAACCACAGATATTTTAATTTATGTATAATAGATAGAATAGAATATATTAATGTTCTCCTCTTTTTTGTTGCTTTTTTTGTGCCACAAATGTCGTTCTAGCCTACTAGAAAATATGCTAATGTCTAACAAGTAAGCATAGAGCCCTCTTTATTTTTTACTGTTTAATACTTGGCAATAATAACTGATCCGCATATCCGTTCATGAACCTTGAGATACTCCAATAAAAAAATAAAAAAAATAGACAGAATGCGCTTTCTTAGTAGAAGGAATCGAGATGCCACAATTCAAACACTGAAATCGCTCTTAGGAAATTCAGAAGGAAAGTCACAGAACACAGCAAGCAGCACTTTTATGGTATCTTACTTTATAATAACATGCGTGTGTATGTGACTGCAAAAGAAAATTTAATTGCAATAGGAAATTCTGCGGTAAACAGAACATCCATTCATTAACTCTAATACTTTAATATCAGAATAAGTCAGAATGCCCAACCCTTGTAAGCGGCAGACTCAGCACTTCATTGTTAAGGATTTGGCAGGCTTTCCCAGCAAGTGTCCGAAGCATAAGCGTCAAGGGATTTAACTCGTTACTATAATTTTCCCCACACTGAAATTCAAAGAAAGGAATGTAAGGTTAATGCAGAGGTGGCACCTTAAGTCTTAAAGTAGAGGACAAAAGGTTTTTCCATTCACCAGAGTTTGGGCTTTGCAAATTAAGACCTATTTGACCTATTTGGTCTCCCTAGTCCACTGATTTAAACTTTTACTTAAATGTCATGCAAATGTTACTACACATCAAAGACTATTATTTACATTTGTGTTAAATATATCTGTTTTTTTTTGTTGGTAGCCGAGATTAAATGATGCAGCTTATGTTGCAAAAATATGTTGGTGTAATTTTCCAGTGTCATTTTAAAAAGCTTACTAGAGGCAAGATATTCAAAACTTCTATAGGTCTGTTTATCATGAAAATGGAAGTTTTTATGACAAGTAGGTTTTAAAAAGGTTATAAAAACCAATGGGAATCATAAAATTCTGGACTACTCAAAAACAAATGTACTTACACGGTTAAGGTGATGGGTAATTGACTAAAGAAGAACAGAAGTAGGCTATCGATTATTTGTTTTTCTGGCACTTTTTTGATAAAAGTCATTCAAATATTTAAGAACTACTGTCTAGTAATGTGAGTTAGAAGTAGCTTGTGGATTTTTTGAAACTTGTTTTTCCTGTGCCTGTTTGGGCGTACAGCAGCAGCGGCTGATGCAGGCCTCCAACGGGGTGGACAGCGCACTGGTGGCTGATGGAAAAGCGGACACCCTGGAGAATGGCACCGTGCCAGAGGACAAATTGACAGAGGATGAGGAGAATGAGCTGTCATCTCCCTTCACCATTCCTGGTGAGGAAGTCTCACACACACACAGACACGTCTTAGTGCTGTCACAGCGCAAAGTACTGGAAATTCACACCTGGATCACCTGCTGTCACGTCACTGATCATCGTCTGTAATTAGCTTTTTGCATGTTTTAATGTTGTGCTCCCTCGTCTGATCGACTGTGAAGTACAAGGCTAGCATATGCATTGCTGTGCAGCAACGAGAGAAAATCCCTGAAGAAAGGGATCCCAGTACCTATTGTTTCAAGATTATTGGCTTAACATTCATCGACTTTGTTAGAAGGTGCCTGCTCCGGTTTATGGGCTGCAAGGAAGTTTCACGTATGTTTGGAGCTGAACATTCACCAGAGCTCTTCATGGATGATTGTATTTTTGGTGCAGGTGAATTCTAGCATGGGCTTGAGCGCCTTGGTGTTTAATGTGAACTAAAAATGGACACAAGTAACTGGGTGCTGGTTATGTAATCACCTTTTTAAATAGTAAATATTCCTCAAAAATACCCGAATCCAGAATAGGAAAAAAAACCCGTTTTTATCTCAGCTGAATCTTGGGTTGCGAATGAATCCATGGCATGGCATTTTGAAAACCTGACCCATGTGAAGCGCGGGTAATAATGGAAAAAGGATATAAATAAAAATCATGAACAGACAGGATGCCATGACCTTAAGGCGTTTGCCCTGCGATCAGGAAGTCGTGGGTTCGATTCCCAAGACTGCTAGTGGCACCTCTGAGGTACCCCTGAGCAAGGTACCGTCCCCACACACTGCTCCCCGGGCGCTGTGTTCCTGGCTGCTCGCTGCTTCACTTGGTGAATGGGTTAAATGCAGAGAATTTCGTGCTGTTCACACTGTGTGCTGTGGTGTGTTCACGAATGACCGAATGATCACTATCACTTAAAAAGCATGAGCTAAGATAGCATCAGCGGTAAACTATTTGGTTGTCATACAATAAAGAAACCAAATGATTACTCACCCACAAAATAGATCAAGATGGCTGTGGCTTTTGTGAGTGATCCACCATCGATGCACTGCAAACAAGGATCTGTGTTGTATTACTGTACCTCCAGGGGGTGCTATGAACAGACTAAAGTTTATCATCTCTTGGCCTATCCTGGTGTTGCTGTTCTTCACTGTGCCAAACTGTGGCAAGCCACGCTGGGAGCGGTTCTTCATGCTGTCCTTCTTCCTCTCCACTGTGTGGATAGCTGTGTTCTCCTACGTCATGGTATGGATGGTAAGTGCCTGCTCGACACTTTCTGTCAGCTGCAGTGTATGTCCGTTTAACACTGTACTGTATCAATGTCACTGATACAATCTAGATTTCTGTAATTAGTAGTGTGTGTTTGTCATCATGTGCAGGTCACAATTATCGGATACACGCTGGGAATACCTGATGTTATCATGGGCATCACTTTCCTAGCTGCTGGCACCAGTGTTCCTGACTGTATAGCTAGCCTCATAGTAGCTCGACAAGGTAAAAAATCTTGACCTCTTTGTTTCCTTCTCTGTTTTATACCATTTTTTACAGTTCTGTTGTGTGTATGTGTGTGCACACACAGGCCTGGGGGACATGGCTGTCTCCAACACGATTGGCAGTAACGTTTTTGATATCCTGGTTGGGCTCGGAGTTCCCTGGGGCATCCAGACGATGGCTGTCAACTATGGCTCTGTGGTATCTGTCGTTCTCTCTCCCTGTCAAGTATACACACACCCACGCACATTCACTGAGGAGAGCTGGGTAAAGGCACTGCTTTGCTGACAGCACAGATGCAAAAGACAGTGATGGTGAAATTGTTTCTCTTGTCTCAGGTGAAAATCAACAGTAGAGGACTGGTGTATTCTGTTGTGCTACTCCTGGGCTCAGTGGCTTTGACTGTAAGTTACAGTAATATGAGCAACATACCCTACAAACAGGTGTTAAATTGGAATTTGGAAACTCTAAGTTTGCTGATGTTCATTTACTTCAGTACTGCAGCTAGCTAGGCAAGGAAAAATTAAATGTTTTGCTTGCTAATCATCAAACCTACACCATACATGTACCATTCCAACTGGCTAATCTGAAAAGCAACTTGTTAATGAAGGCCGGTTAAAGATAAAATTGCCAGAAATTGACTGAAAGTTTGTTTATGTGGCCTTAAACAGTAAACCCAACACAACATGGTTCAAATAAACTTTATTTCAACCGATTCAAGCAATGCATTCCTACACCTGTTTGACACAGCTTGAAACCATAAAACATGATTGGGCCTTATTTTTTCAGTGAATGTAGATGGACTGTAGAAGATGGTAGAGTATTCCTATCCAAATTACCTAAAACAGTGGTTCTCAAACCAGTTCTCAGAGACTCCCCCATCTCCCTGACATTTTTGTCCAATCCCTAGCAAAAACGTGGACCATTAGGGGCGTCTCTGAGAACTTGTTTGACAACCACTGATCTAAGGGATGCCTGAACACTGGTCTGAATTATTCAGACCCAGTTTAACCCGTCTAGAAAATGAAAATGTGAAATAATTGTTAACCTAATTTGCACCCTTTGCTGTGGCACAGGTCCTTGGGATCCATGTGAACAGGTGGAAGTTGGACTTAAAGCTGGGAGTGTACGTGCTCATGCTGTACGGTGTCTTCCTGAGCTTCTCCATCCTGATCGAGTACAACGTCTTCACCTTTGTCAACTTGCCCATGTGCCAGGAGGGGCTGTAGGCCCTGAATCTTCCAGCTCGCAACCGAGCCACTTCCAGACTAGACCTACCTACAGAACACCAGAAAACCAGTCAGATACACACCACCATTTTATTCTATTAGGTTTTATTGCAGAAGACCACAGTCTCCTGCAGCATTTTCCGTTTGCTGCGGAGGAAATGATGGGAACTACATCACCCAGAAGTCACCAGGCTGTCTGTGGCCATGGAAGAGGTTGTTCAGCATAATCGCTCCAGCAGTCCCAGGGCTTTAGGCCACTCTCTTTGGCAGCTCTCCTTCTGACTGGGCAGCCCTCCACCACTGAATTTGGGACAATCATGATCATACATTATCACACACAGCAGCATGGCATGTCTTCTTTTCTCCTGACAACGGGAGGGTGCTGAATTGTGACCACGCAAATATTTACACATTATGAAGACAAGGAATGCTGCCCACTGAAACAATGTGAATGCTTCATACTTACATTCTCTCATGTTTTGTTTTCCCCTGACAATGAATACAAGAAAAAATGACAATGAACATGTTGCACTTTAGATAATAGTGTGAAACCTCTAGGTTGCACAGTGATTGCAGTGGGGAGCGACATTAGTTCTTTCCAGGTCTGGTGCAATAAGGAGCAATAAAGATAAAAAGGATTCATTGTCTTCATGAGAGGTACTCTTTGCTTTGAAGCATGAAGGCACATAAAGACATTTGTGAACGCATCAGTGGATTACAGTATGACTTTACTAATGCAAACATGCAGTGCCACAGTATATCGACCACTGGAGGAAGATCTGTTCTGGAATAGTGAAGGCTTTCCTGTACGCTCATGGTTTGTAACGGGGTCACTGACCTTTGGACCAGTCCAGTTAACTAAAACGAGCCCAGTTAACTAAAGCTCTCAAGTCTTTCATCTTGTTTCAATCCAGTTCTGTTGACATGAAAGGATCTCCATAATCAGACATTTGCTCTTACCTACTGTGATTACACAAAGCATTCTCAGCACAGAGTGGACAGGCTTCAGGAGAGCTCTTCACTGCCCGTGTGTGGTGTGAATTACGCGTCTGCTACTACGACAAAAGTTGACACTGACCACACCGACGAGCAAACACAGCAAACAGGGATCCTGATTTTTGTTGTTTATATGTAAATATGATGTCAGAGATGATCCTGTTCGACTAGTGCTTCCTTCCAGGTATGGGGGAGTGGGAGTGGATGCAGACCTGTGACTGACACAGTCACGCCTTTTTTTTTTTTTTTTTTGATTCACTCCAGCTCCCTCATCTGGGTCTCTGTATTTGTCTGTGATGCATGATTTTGACACAAGAAAAGCCATTTTAACTAGCAAGGCAGGAGATCACTGTCAACCTCCCAATGTAAATGGCAGCTACCAATCCTACAAAAAAAGAAAGAAAAAAAAACAACCCACAAGGCTCAGGAGTTCCTAACCCGAGCAGAGGGCCGAGCTGTTTGTGTCTGTGTGAAACGTCAAGCTGTGGAAACGTCAGGTGTCGTTCAGTGCTATTGCTAAGAGGTGTCGTTACTGTTGTCTCTGTGGAAAGACAGGTCTTTTTCGCTGTATTTCGATGTGTGCAGTATATAACGACATATGCAATCTTAATAGGAGAGGACTGACTTAGGGCTGGTTATATTAAAACAGAGGGTCCCCGTGTTTGTGAAAGCTGCTGAAAATCGCCTGTTGAATAATGTTCCAAGCGCATGCAAATACTCCGCCATCTGTTCCCCTACTTTATTAGTGCTAGGAGGAATGGCACTTCTATTTCATGGCTGTATGCAGTGTAGAACAGTGGTGGTGTCGCGTGATTCCTGATTTTTTGTCATCGTTCTGTGGTAGTTGGTGTGTGTGTGTGGGCGTTCAGACGGTGCTCTGAATGAAATAGATGGAAGTGGGTTTGAAGTCTGAAGGCCAAATGAATGTCAATGGAGGCTTGGACTCATGATCTGAAGAAATAGTTTTTGATTTCATTTGATTTTTTATTATAATCATTATTTAGAATGGAATTCATTCTTGCACATAAATGCATAACTAATGTTTGACACTTGCTGTCCTATTATGCACTGGGGTTTTTTTTTTAATTGTTGTTGTTACTGAGCCAAGACTCATTTGATAGTAACAGTGAGCAGGTTCCTATTCCTATCTAACAATACACACGAATCATACCAAATCACTGTAGATAGAATGTTTGTGTTATCCTGCTCTACCATGGAGTCGACCAGTCCTGTGCCATGCCTGTTATTGTAACGGTTATTATTCTTATATTTGAACTGAGAGATGAGTATTTTTGACTCGAACCATATTTTATAAACTGTACTGCCTCCAGAGTGACCCGATTATTGTTTTATTCCTTTCGGGGAAAAGGGCCGCTTTAGGAGGCATCATCTTCGTTGCCAGTGGTAAAGCACTCTGACATGAACAGAAGTCTTGTATGCACAGAAAACAAAAACAAAAAACACCCTCTATATACCTCTTCAGGTGAGACACTTTAAGTTGAAGGAAAATGCTTTAAACTTGACTGTACTCTATGTCCATGCATGAAGGTACACACATACAGGAGAACTTCTCACATGCACAATGAATACACTTTGTTCCACACACACACACAGAGAAACCTGTTTTCAGAGTGACTGTGACCTGCTGCACTGTGAGAGGAATGGTGTGTGGGATCCTTCTTCCAAGCCACTGTTAAAAGGACAGAGACGTAAAGAAAATATGACATTGGTGTTTAACTTGAATGTATTGTCTTGCTATCAATGGATGTATCCAACCAATGCATTTTACTGTAAAGCAATAATCTGAGAAAAGAAAAAAACAATGTGTATTGATATTTGAAGCGTAAAGAAAATTGTATGGAGAACACAAATTAAATTCTACAGTTTATAAGCGTTTGATGGGTTGTGGTGTGTTGCTTTAGTGCTCAGTGTGGATAAAAGTGGTAAGCGCATCTCAAGCTATTTGTGAGACGTATTTTTCAAGTTCGCCAGATACGGTTTTTAAATTCGTTACGTGAAAATATTGCTTAAATCGTTTCCAACTCGACGTTAAGGAATATCCTCGCAACGTCAGACGCTGGTTAATTATACAGCTGCGTCAAGAGATAATGATGCATTCAAGCTGCTTAACATTTCTCGGCTGAACACAAATTTTGGACCACGAGTGGACGTTTTGACCCGGGTATGTGGATGACACTGTATTTCATAGTGACTGTACAATATCAGGAGATCAAAAAGTCTCTCCAACCAGAGGACACTTTACAGGGAGTTTATAATGTGCACAGAATTGACTAATTAGAACAGAGACCTGGATACTTTTAGCGTTGCGTCAATACCAAAAACGGTATTAAATACAGTATTGGTATTGGCACTAAAGGATACTGATACCATGACTTCATTCGTCACGATTTGAGGCAGACAGCAGTAAAATAAACACATACTGCATATACAAGCCATTTTTGAGACGTATTTTTCAAGGTCGCTCGACACTCGACACTAAAACTGGATCAGCAACTCAACGTTAAGGAATATCTTCACAACGTCCGACGCTGGGTTTTTATACAGCTGCATCGAGAGATAAAGATGCGTTAAAGCTGCCTAACGTTTCTTTCTCGGATCTTCTACGCCAGAGGTCCCTAACCACAGGGCCGCGGACCGTTATCGGGCCGTGAGTCATTTGGTACCGGGCCGCACAGAAAGACAATAAAAAAATATTTTATTGATTATCAGAGTCTGAAAGATCTTTTATTTTGGAAGAAAAAAAACCGCTCGTCTCGGTCACGTGATACGGTACATCAAAAAAAATACCCCAGAAGCTAGCAAAAATGAGTAAAAAATAAACGTCTTTGGGGAGCTTCTTCGTATTTTTACTCAATTTGTTTTTAGTTGTATCTATACCGGTCCGTGAAAACATTGTTTTGTTTTACTGGTCCGTGGTTTATAAAAGGTTGGGGGGGCGCTGCTCTACGCCTCTCAGACTTCGTACACAATTTCTCTGTAAGGATCCTACAGCTGAACACAAATTTCGGACTACGTGTGGACGTTTTGACCCGGGTATGTGGACGACACTGTATTTCATAGTGACTGCACAATATCAAGAGATCAAAAAGTTTCTCCAACCCTCAGAGGACACTTTACAGGGCGTTGATAATGTGCACAGTCTATGATCTGCACTATGTGGACAAAAGTATTGGGACACTTCTGCTTTTCCGAGTTTGGGCTAGGCCCCTTACTTCCAGTGAAGGGCAATCTTAATGCTTCAGTATACCAAGACATTTTGGACAACGCCGGACAAAGCCCGTTAAAAAGAAATTGCGTTTGACTTACAAACTGTCTATTAGACCAGGCCTATTCCTGACCCTTGTTCATACACTGTATGTCAAAAAGCCGTGGTGTACCGATTTTCCATCCTTGGTTCTCAAGTACACTATAAGTATTGGGACGCCTGACCATTACACCAACAAGGACTTTAATGGCATTGCATTCAAATACATATGGAGTTGCCCCTCCCTCCCCCCCTTTTCAGCTAGAACAGCTTCCACTCTTCTTGGAAGGCTTTCCACAAGATTTTGGAGGGTGTCTGTGGGAATTTGTGCCCATTCATTCTGTAGAGCATTTATGAGGTAAAACACTGGTGATGGACGAGAAGGCCTGGCTCGCAATCTCCGTTCCAGTTCATCCCAAAGGTGCTGGATGGGGTTGAGGTCGGGGCTATATGCGAGCCAGTCAAGTTCTTCCACACGAACTCTTCCAACCCTGTCTTTCTTTTTTTACCTTGCTTTGTGCACTGGGGCACAGTCCTGCTGGAATAGAAAAGGTTCTTCCCTAAACTGTCCACAAGTTGGAAGCATGGCGTTGTCCAAAATGTCTTGGTGTGCTGAAACATTAAGATTGCCCTTCACTGGAAGTAAGGGGCCTAGCCCAAACCCTGAAAAACTGGTGTGTCCCAGTACTTTTGTCCGTATGGAGTATACGCAGTATATATTTATTTTACTGCCGTCTGCCTCAAATCGTGATGAATGGAGTCATAGTATCAGTATTCTTTAGTGCCAGTACCAATACTGTATTTAAGTGCCAGTATTGGCACTGATTTTGGTGTTGAAGCAACGTTAAAAGTATCCAGGTCTCTGTTCTAATTAGTCAATTCAGCTCATTTAGGTGCACCCATTGCTGACACAGGCATTCACACAGCGTGTGTAATCTTCTCTGAAAAAGCATTTCCTATAGATTGGGATATTCTGGAGCAGCTACACATGACCCAAGGGTCACAGTGCCCAATGTCAGATATCCAGCCAGGGGCATAGGAGGGCTGTTGCTGCAGTGGGGGGTGGTGGGGGGGGGGTATATTCCTTGGTCAGTGTGGTAGTGCTTTATCCAGGGGTGTCCGGCCTTATCTGCAAATGGCAGATGTGACTGCAGGGTTCACTCCAACAAAATAGGACCACATTAGGTCAAGACTGAGACCAAGAACTTAAAAGGAATCAGGTGAACATGAAAACCCGCAGCCATAGGAGCCCGTTGCAGATGGGATTGGACTCCCTTGGCATAGCCATACATTCACATGTGTTAATGTTTCAGGTTTCTTAGGCCAGCATGGATTTGAATGTAACTTTTAAACTATGCTGAAAACAAAATGATAGGAATAAATAGACAATCCTGTTAAACATGGTTTGATCTACACTTTTTTTCCCCACAGGGCTTCATAATGGAGAGGCTTCTGCATCTTTCCACTAAAGTACCAACAGCACTGAAATATGTCAGAGGCTTTGGATCAAACATAAGATCAGGTAAACTCGTAAATAATGTGTAAGCATTATTATCAATAAAACTACTGACAAATTATTATTTAAAATTTTATTTAATTTTTTTTTTTTTTGTTATGTCTAAAATAATCAGGGCTTATTATAATATTTTGACAGAAATATAACTGATGATCTTGATTTTTTATTTTTTTTTTTCTTGAGCTCTTCTCTTGAAATTAGTGTATTATTAGAGGAACCAGAGTCTCAAAAGGCTTTATCCACACTAAATTCATCATTAACATGCTGACACACACGCTGAACAAAAAAACAGCTTGGCCAGCTCAAACTTGTTTAGCTAGTAAGCAGTTTAGCTTGTTGACCAGCTTGGGATGATTGCAGTTTGACGGTTTAACTTGTCTACCTGCCCGTACCAGCTTAACTGAATGACAACCACAGGCTATGTTTCACCTAGTCCAGGTGGATATCCAGCTGGTTTCCACTTTGACCATCTTAGACCAGCAACAACCTACACTGTATGGACAAAAGTATTGGGACACACTGTTTTTCAGGGTTTGGGCTAGGTCCCTTACTTCCAGTGATCTTAATGCTTCAGCAAGACATTTTGGTCAATACCACACTTCCAACTTTGTGGACACAGTTTGGGGAAGAACCTTTTCTATTCCAGCATGACTGTGCCCCAGTGCACAAAGCAA
>JBBPCZ010000001.1:45516736-45527962 GCA_037974445.1 Brycinus macrolepidotus | reverse complement strand
ACACACACACACACACACACACACACACACACACACACACACACACACACACACACACACACACACACACAGTGTCACTGAATTTGAGACAATAAATAAACCAGCATTTCAGAACAATGGGACAGTTTTGCAGTGTTACTGGTACAGTAAAGACTAAACCAACACAAACAAATTCAAACCAATGCTACTTTTTGTCAATTTTACCTTCTATTAGTCTCCTGCAGTAAGCTGGGGGAATGTGTCCAGTGTTAAGACTCCAGTTTAGACTCTGCTTTATCCTGCTGGCATAGTGCTCTATCAATGTATTTACAGGTATAAAAGCCACAGTGTTGAAAAAGTAATAGTCTGATGACACACCATGTGCATAAATGCCCTTGAGAACTCTAAATGCCTCAAATGTAAATGGGAAAACCCCAAAGAGTTTGCCGCTCCATGTCAACATTCATCGCTTCAGTGTAGAAAGTCCTGCTCTCTTTACCGCCAATTTCATCTCATCACATTTTCACTTAATCCCTACCCTGTATTTTCTATCATCTTCATTCTCTGGTTTATTATCTTCCTTTTGTTTGCCCTAAAGTGAGAGGCACAGCCAAAAGCCTGGCTCTTCAACAAATAGGTGGTAACCCACAGCAGCGGAAGGAAGTTGCGTGCTAGGTTTGTCAGCAGGGAGCGAGAAGCCCTTTCCAGTAACTGATCCCGCCGAGGCTGTCTGAATGATGGACTTGCGCCGTCCCTTCTGCTTCCTAAAGATGGATACTGTAATTACTCAGTGATTATCCAGGGAGCGGTCCCTCACGCAAAAGCCCAATGTTTGATTTGTGCATTCAGAATAGAACTCGAGCTGGCCAGCTCTGCCGTCCGCAGAAGGCTGCAGGAAATCAATGGTGTTCAAAGGTTTGGGGGTAGGTGGAGGAATACATTCTTAAGCCATGTCCATTCCCAAACACATTCCTTCGCCGAGCTGCATACGAGTCCTAAATGTAGGACTGGGAGATTTGAAAGCGAACAAGCGAACACTCTCTGCTTTGCTGGTTCAGTAGGTTTCGTGGATGCTTTTTGGGGCTTTTACATGTATTTGCTTTGTAGTTTTATCAGTCAAAAGTCAACAACCATTACTGTCCCCAAATATACTCTAGTCAGAGTTGGCTGCAGTGTTCAAAGGGAGAGCCAACATACTAAAGGCCATTTTAATTGAAGAGGACCACATGAGGGTTTACACACATCCATACTCATACCACACTGTCTGTGGGTCGTTGTTGGGATCCGGAGATGCCGGGGTGCTGATGGGCCGTTCCTCTATGGCACAGTCTGACTTCTTTAGAGGGGCAGGGTCAGCATGCCTGGGCTCATGGTGCTCCTCTACCTCCTCCAGTCTGAGACTAGAGACAGCCCTTACTGGAGTCACCATGGCGACCTCGCCACGGTGGTGCTGCGTGGCAGAGCGGCCCTGGACTGTCCCGGGACGGGTACCCGTTGCGCGGCCTCCGTAGGCCCAGTCAGCTTGCGGGGAGGAGGAGGAGGAAGGCAGGAGTGCCTCGTCTTTGGGCGGGGCCAGGGAAAGGCGGCGGGGGTCGACCGACAGGAGGGTGGGATCTCCGCTCATGGGCCTGGCTGACTGTGGCCTGTCCCGTGGGCGCCTCACAAAACCTTCAACTTGGCTGAGAGATCCTGCCTCAGCACGGTAGCTGTCAGGACCATTGGAGTGGAGGAGGTCTGCTGAAGCCAGGCTGAAGGTGCGACTCAGGCTGCTGCTGCTTGAGTTAGTCCCTCCACGAGGTCCCGAGTGCTGCAGGTTTGAGGGACGCCCTGCAGTCCCACGGTTAGGGAGTGTTTGAGACTGAGAAGGAGGTGTGGACCCCTCCATGGGCCGGACGCTGGGCTTGACGCTGTGTCCTGGTTTGGAAACTCGTCCGTCAGAAGAGGTCATTTTGACAGTTGGGGTGACATAACTGGTAGGAGTCTTAACTCCATCCCTCTGAGGTGCTGGTCGACCTGCTCTGGTGAAATAGTCAGTCATCAAGTCCTCTCGACTACCTGTCTGCACCTAGGGAAGAAAAGGGGGGGGGGAAGATAAATATTTAAACAGTAGTCACTCAAAAAGCCTCTGGCCAATACTGTAGTAGCAGCTCACTAGATTATAATATACAAAGGGCCAGAAACTCATTCTCTTTCAGGCACCTTATGGCACAAACATCTGTAACGCACTGTGAAGGCAACCTGTTATATATTTCACACAAATACAGGGAAGGAGATAAAGAGAGATAGAGAGAGATGCACATGCAGAGCTATGCTGATGCAGAGTGAGATAGTGTCAGATAAGTGTACTCGAAACCCCAAAAATGTTGCTGCCTGTCACAGATATGCCTCAGCACATGTCTGCGTGTTGGAAACATTTTTTTTCCAGCACTAAATGACATTAGCTAAATGGGCCTCAATTACAAAACATCAATGCACTTTAAGCCCAAGCCTCACGGAGAAGATCAAAACAAACATTAAATATCTGTTGAAATCAATTTGAAAGGCCATAAAACAGTAGCCACTATTGATTTTAGGTCGCCAAGTCTTGGCAAGATCCTGTTGCTATGCCATAACTGCCCCCAAAAGGTGCAGTCACAACTGTTTTGAAGTGTTTTTGAGTCTCCTGCACAGTGTCTTACGAAAGGGTGAGAAAGACAAGTGAGATTCGATCAAGGATGTGGAGGGGAAATTAAAAAAAAAACCTCATGTTTTTTGTAAACCATAATTTTCGCATTGTTGACTTATATTAGACCTGAGGCAACTCTGACACAGGGCAATTTTCCAAGATAGCAAGCAGCTGCAGAGCTCTCATTATTTATGGCTAAACCATCTTAAACTCCAGTGTCTCTAATGGCCCTTAACTGTGTAAATGAAATGCCACCTTGAAGACGTCATAAATTGCAGACGTTTCATTCTATTGGCAGTTAAGTCCTGGCAACAACGGCAGGGCTTAGCAACTTAGCAACTGATGCAAGCCTAAGCATGCCGAGGTCTGATTTCAGTGTAAAGGTAAACTTCTATGCCAGAATTCTTCTGTTGCCTCTGATGATAAAGCAATCATAAAGAAAGCAGAAAGATTCTGTTACATCTTAAAGCTTAGAGAAATATACGAGAAACAAATAGAGAGAGACAGGGAAAAGAGACGAGATGGACGGACAGAGATGAGGAGAGCGAAAGAAAAAGAAAAAGCACTCCCCAAAAAATAAAGCAATCCTTTTTTTAAAAAATGTTTTTAAAAAAGGATTGCCTTGGTTTCCTTGTATGTGTTCTTACAGTGGGAGGCGAGAGGGCATTGCTCTCCTGCAAGAATTCCTCCAGGGTGACCATCTCACTCCCCGGGGACGCAGGGCGGGCACGGGCGGGGCGCGGGGCGGTACGCTGTGTGGGTGGAGTCTCACAGGGAAGGGTGGCGCTCCGAGGCAGCTGAGAGGACTGACTGAGACGGGAGCCCTCGTGACTCAGCCCAACCACATCGTCACTAGACAGACTGGCAGAGCGGCCTTGCAGGCGCTCCAGAGAACCTACAGGAGAAAACAAACACCCCAATGTAAAACGTGAGAATCATCAAAATACACTGAGATGGAGGAGAGGCTCAGTTCACCAAGAATTCTGGATAAAAGAGGAAGGCTCTTATTTTGAATCTACCTCATCTTACAACAACAACATACACAAATGGCACTTCCCAAATACACTTGTCTTCATGAATTAGCAGCATTGGCACAGCTTGAGAACTGATTTTATCCTGACAATTTTAGATCAAAATTCAATTTAATGCATTATTACATAGATTAAACAGGAAAACGAACTGCTAAAATTCTCTAATGAAAGCATGTACTAAATAATCTTACCGCCTCATTCTGGGAGGGTTGTTGAGTAAGTTGCCGTAAGTGTGTCTGTGTGTGTAAGATACTGGTGTTTTGTGTCAACAGATGTTTTGTGTCTGGAATGTGGTGCTGGTATTTCTCCAAAAAATGTTTTATCCTCGTCTTTTTGTTATGGCTAACATGACTCTTTCAGAATCATTTGAGGTGTCTCATATGGCTAACATAACCTCAACAGAACTAAACAAGAACCAGCATGTACAGACTTTGTTGGGGCAAATAAAATAAACCCGAATAATATCCCATTACTAAGCTAAACTGAGATTCCTGACAAATGTAGAATGACGTACCTACATGACAAAACCCTAAACGGCAGAAAGCTGCAACATATTGATATAAAATGTGACGCAGAGTAAACTTTCGGGTTTCTAGTGATGATGTGAAAAAAGATCAAATATGATACAGTTGTGTTCTATTTCTGGGTAAATAAACCAAAAATGTTTCTCAACAGAAATTCTGCATATCCGAAATACAACGTCCTGCTGATCTTTCATTTAAAAGAACATCAATGTAGCCACTCCTTTATGTACAGTTATAATTCACTATTTACTACTAGAAGGCTGTTAGAAAAAAAAATGTTTTTCCTGAACAGAATCTTTTACATTTAGGCCTGTAAAACAAATAAATACATATGTAATTCTTTGAAAAAGCTGTTCTCTGTGACAGAAACCCCCACTGCTCAACACGTGTTACATAAATGTAAAATATTTAATAGTAGCTAGTAGTTGGGACTGTATCTTTGCACATGTTTATGCATTGCACCTGGATAGCAAAGTGGATAAAACACTTGCCCTGCATGAGAACAGGGTTCAAGGCCACACCACTGCCTTTAATATAGCATATAGTACACAGCATAGTGTATTTTCATACTGAGTTTTTTTTTCTACAGATGCTTATTTAGATTTATTTAGACTTTATAGTTTCTATTGTTCTTGTCTCGGTGTGTCTTCGCAGTCACAACATAAGCAATTTCCTCCGGGATCAACAAGGTTTTCTGATTCTGATTAACAGGTAGAGGTCAGCACATGTCCAGTTGTTAATGGCCACACCTGTCTGTTTTAATCACATATCACATCCGATTGTGCCCACCTACTTTGGGCTAGGGTCCCTGTACCCTCAAGTCCTCATTTAGTCGTTTAGCCGTTGTAAACTGCACCACTAGCAGCAATGTGCAATGTCATTCAACAGACAAACACCTGGGAGCACTTTGCCTTGCTACTTTCAATCTCTATCATCATTATGTTTCGCCTGTCTCAACATTATATTATTAGGCAATTATGCTACAAAGCAACCACAAGTCAGACAATCTAAATTAAATGTAAAATACATAGCTAGGGCGTGCCATGAAACAAGTTAAAAGTCAAGCATTTTGTGTGATGCAATTAGTGCCTTTATTTAAAAGTTACACAGCTTGTGCACGCATCATGGGACAATTGCGAATGCGTTTTCTTTGCTCCATATTTGCAGATTGTTTGTTGCCTGCCTGCCTGCCTGCTTGCACAAGCAGCCAAAGATTAACCATGCACGACCCCAGCAAGCAATAAAACCCACCTGCCCAAGCCCACAACCTGTGAGTTGTTCAACAGGTGGTACCTCAGAATTAACCCCATCTGCAAACTATTTGCAAATCACACAGAACTCAGAGCTGAACCTGCCTTAAGTGGACCCTTAAAAGCTTCTAGTTCTAAAATCTCTTAAGTAAGAGGGTCTCTGTGAGTGTACTGCAAATTGAACCCTTTTCGTTCCTGCACTCCTTTGTGATGTGTTTATGCAGGAAACTCTGATCGAGATCATTTATTAAAACAGTTCTGACAAGCAGTGATCCATTTTAGAGATGACCTCTACACAGTGAAGTTGGCCTGTCATATGTGAACAATGCTTAATAGTACACGAGTGGGCTTTTGGGGAGCTTACGCACCTTTGCAGTTGACGGGAGAGCTGCTGCTGGAGGTGTTACGGCTGAAATCGGCAGAGCCGGGCCTGTGGCCTGCGGGACGGAGAGGGGGATGGAGAAGGAGATGCACATTTGTTTGTCCACACAGCTGAGTAAATGAATGCCAGAGAAAGGTAGCAGTGAGGCTCAACACTTATTGATCTCCACTGGGCTCCTACCTGCGTTTCCATGGCCACCAGACCCAAAGCCAGCATCAAGGGAGTGCAGACGCAAGTCCTCCTCAGAGATTAACCCTGAAGAACACAGGGAGGTGAGAATGAGCGAGTGGCATGTGCTTGTGACTCATTACTCATTTCTTCATAAGAGAGCCTCTCTCAGAAAATGTGAGTGGGCCGTGACGGAATATAACTGTAATCTGCATTTCACTTACTCTGAGTAGCATGAGAAACACTAGTATCAGAAAAAACAGTGAACAGTATCAAAGAGAGGAAACCCAAAAGTGTTTCATAACACTTTTACCAACGCTATCAACGTCATAAAACGTATATGAAAGCAGCGTGGTTCCTGTTCTTATCCATTGCTCAAAAACAGTTTCAGACTTTTCTTCTGCTTCATACTGTGCATTTGTTTCAGACTTGATTCTAAGGCATCAAATCTTTTAATCAAGGAAACAAAATTCATTCTACATTCTACGTCATTCTACAACCGATTTATGTGTTCACATCCAAAAAGAGAGACACAGTGTTAAGTTTTCACTTATTCTCAAACATAAGTGCAACAACAATACACTTCGGCCTAAGGCTACTGCTGTCTTCCTGTGTATGTTTGGGTATCCGTCCCTGCTTGCTTATGCAAACCGACAGAGATGGGAGAATGATCCAGGCAATTAAATAAACATTAAATTAGAGCAAAAGCTCTGTTGATACATCGAGCGCAGTAAAGTGGAAGCACTGACTGAATACTCCCTGTAAGACGACTCTTCTCAGTGATGGCGGGAACAAAGGTCGGTGGTGCTTATGTTTTAGCCGCTATGTGTGCACGAAAAGCAAAATACATTTTTTAATGACCAGTCAAAATAATGCGGCACAAGTCTACCAACCAAAACACACCTGAGAGCACCAACGTCTCATCTCTGATTGTTCATTCCTACAGAATAAGTTATACATCTGCAGTGAGGTTTCCTGATCTCAATTTTTCAAGGGGAATTCCACTAGTATTTCAAAATATCTGCACAAACCAGAGTGGTTTGATGTGAAATGCGCCGTTCTAGAGAAATCTATGGAAAATTGGTCACAGTGGTGGTAATAGAAACCAGACGTCTGATGACCTTAAAAAGCCTCTAAAAAAGCCACCTCACAGAAATGATTCCACAAATCAGAATAAATACACTGATTTTTTTTTTTCAGGTTCAACACTGTAATTACTCACTATATTACCCTCATCAGCACTACATATAAAAACCCATGTACAGATTCACTAGTCACTTTAGATATTAAATAAAATAGCAATATTAGCACTAAAGACATACTGACTTCTGGTTCCTGTGACTACGACTGTAAAGAACATGAAATGATGGAGAATGTTTTTTGAAAGATCAGCGGAATTGCCCTTTTTAAAGGAACACAGGAGGGCAAAAGGTTTTCCGTGTTAAAATTGTAGTTTGTGATAATTTATCACTCAGTACAGAAGCTGCAGACAGAGGTGATGATGAAAAGCCCTGGAGGTTTCCTTTAATGCACAGAACTCCCTGAAAGTCCAAGATGAGTCAGTGATGACCTTTTGACTCCAGATATCTGTACAGACACGCATCTTCAGGTGGTTATTCCATTACCTTTAGGCCTGCGTCCTGGTCGTGAGCTGGGGGGTGTGAAGCCTGGTGCACTGTGGGAATTGTGGTTCAGTGGGGTAGAACAGGAGGCTCCTGGCTCTATGGCCCTCCGTCTGACAGCCAGCTCCTCGTGCCCATTCACACTCTCACTGCTGCCCCCTGCTAGCCGGTACACCTCCCTGCATCTAGAGCCGCCACTGTCACTCAAACCTGTAGATGAGGTAAAGTTAAGAGTTGCATTAAATATATTACACACTAGCACATGAGACTGACACAAATACTGTTGCTGTGATCCTGCGGATGTGGTGAGCAGCTGCATGGGACAGCATGTTAGGGCAAACACTTGCACACACGTGTGTTAGCAGAGAAGGCACAAAGGACACTATTAAATTTGATTACACAATTTAAAAAATATACAACTGTCAATTTATCCTGCATATTATGTAATGTAATGTTATGTAATGCACATGTAATATTAAGCAATATACATATATATACACACACACACACACACACAAACACACACAAACACACATATATATATATATATATGTAATGTATGTAAGTGCGTATATATGTGTGTGTGTGTGTGTGTGTGTGTGTGTGTATATATATATATATTTTTTTATTTTTTATTTTTTAATTAATTAATTATTACTGCTACAACACCCAAAATAGTTCTACAAGACAGCGGATGGCATTTTACACTTCTCATGACAGGAAGCAGTTTGGCACCACAAATATAAAGAAGGCAGAAAACACAGTGTTAACCACCGACACACCTAGCATGAAACAGAAAACTAAAGCTGCATTTCACATGTCGGAAGAGCTGCAAAGATTTTGCTGCAAAGCAAGACATTTTTAGAGCACTCACTTTAAGGCAGTCCCATCCAAAAAGACAGGGATTAACTCATCAAACTAAGAGTTAGTAAGTGGTATATTTTAGGTTTGATACAGTTTTCAATCCTGAGGCTAAGATTTGTCTTAATTTTCAACAGTTTATGTAGTACAATTGTCTTTATTCTACACAGCTGTGCGTATGTACTACACAGAAACATGGCAAAGGGTTTTTTTTTGCTGAGAAAATAAGCCCAGAAAAATCACAATCCACAGAATTCATGAGTGACCTAAGACAGAAAGTCAAAGTCATTAGAGTTTGGGCGCATGCATGCACATCTATCTGGGTGACATCTGGTATTTCCCCAGGCACAAACCTCTCTATCTATCTAGCACACTGCTGGACAGTGAAGTGGACAGGATTGTCGTAGCTAAGACACAAATCAAATCACATTTTTTGCCTTATTTGTAATGTTACCCCCCCCCCGCTCTTCCTCAGGCAAGAGTAAATCACTGTCTAAACCAGCTGCACCAGGGCTGTTAAATTATGGCATAATACTGAACCATTCATTTTTTAAGCAATTAATCCAACGCCATTGTCAAAGACTTCCGTATTCAGTCCATGGACGTACTGCTACTGAGGTCAGGCTGACACATGCGTAAATAAACAGTGTTTGCGAAGATAATGAAGATTAAATGCATGTTGTATTCACACATACACATTATATTCCAAAGGCCATTCACACGAACAGAAAACTGGTCATGGGAAAAATATGGCATTGTGAAATCAATGTGTAAATATAGACCAGACACAGGCCCAGAGAGGGAGTCCCATATGCAGATGAGGTGCAGGTGTACTGAGAATATGCAGCACACAGGATGGGAAAGACTACGTAAAATTCCTCCATCGCTTATGTTGATGTTTCCATAACAAAAACCTTCCTGTGATTAACTTATCGCCCATGCACACCTCTCGCTCCACACACTCAATTAGATTTCTATTGACTGGCCTGGATAATACAAGGCCAGCAGGCTCCTGTGACTGCTGTCACCTAGGGCCCCATTCGTCTTCTTCATCCTTGGCAAACATCGATACACACACACAACACTAGTTTTAATGTAATGTCAGGACATGGGGTCATACACACAAATACATTACACATACATTTTTTTTTTAATGCATACACACAACTGTCTAGTCATATGTACTGCATATATACTTGTGTGTGTTAACCTGAATAGCATTTGACAGGCTTAGGGCATTCAATTACTCATTCTCAAAATCCTCCTTGAGCAACAATATTCTTGCATTATAATTAAACATAACTTCAAGCACTTTATGTAGCTCAAAATATACCCAGTAGACTCCAACAGAGTATTACCTTCGGTTGTGAAAGCCAGTTGCTCACACATTGTGTGTTGCTATAGAAGCCACGATTGTAGCCTCTGGTTCAAGTGCAGCTTTCAGGAGTCACGTGGATGTTAAAGGTGTAACAAAACAGAATTATATATTCTATATATTATATATGAGTGGATGGATTGAAGAGTTTTTTTTGAGTTACAGGCCCATCTGAAAAGGACTACTATGAAAGGCGAGGAAGAAGCAATGATTTTTCAGGTTCTGAGCTCCCCAGTTCTAGCGTCGCTTTCACCAAAGACTAGTAATACTGTACTCAGATAAGTATTGCCATGCTAACATGCTTTAGAAATCATATCAAACAAACATGTCATGCCTTTAAACCAAACTCTTACCATAAATTTTACATTAAGCATTTTTGGTCGAGCAATGATTTGATGTGCTCCCACCCAAGATTTCTCATGCATCTCTGCTCTTTCAGCTTTAATGGCTGTATGAAAAGCTGTGTCATTTTTCACATTCTGAAGTGAATTTGCATGTATACTTAAATTTAACCAGCCAAAATTTATTTTTTTACATTATACCATATAGCAACAATTACAGTCCCTTTTAAAGGCATTTGCTGATTAAATGCCCTGAGGTTTAGGCTACAATATTTGCAGTAAAAAAAAAGAATGACTAACCAAAAAATTTTCGAACCTGCTGGGTATCTAAATAGCCAAAGTCTCATCAGGAGGTCACTGGCTGTCTAAATTACAGTTATTAGGATCAGTGCTTCTAAAATGCAGACTAAACTATTATGATTAGGATATATACCCATTTCCACCCACTCATACTAATTTCTTATTTACAAGCCACATATCCACCTCTGGTTTGACATTTTAAAGTAAGTAAAAACAAAAACACTGTTCAAGAATGAGTATCAAAGGGATCTGTATCAATATCAAAAAAAGTCTGAACGACACTTTACTACAGCCCTAGTAACAAAAAACAAAGTTTTTACTATCATACCATTACAATTCCCTTTAAGCTTTAAAATATGAAAAATAAGAGGAAAAAAAAAAAAGAGAAATTTTATTGACCTTGAAATTCTAAGTTAGTCCTGTTGTTTCTATTGTTCCTGCAAACTCAAAATATTGTGTGGACCTGAAAACTAACAAAAACAAAGCAGGCAGAAACAAGCAGGCAGCACACACATCACTCTTGGAGCAACAGCAAAGCCAGACGCGTTCAGAGCTCCACTTCAACACATTCCTACTTACTGCAAAGTTCTACTCGGAATCCACTGGCCTGGCATCACGGGTCCCCATAAGAGCACTCATGTAGAGTTCAGCCTGTCTGTCTGTCTGTCTGTCTGTGTGTGTGTGTGTGTGTGTGTGTGTGTGTGTGTGTGTGTGTGTGTGTGTGTGTG
>JBBPCZ010000001.1:45479086-45491415 GCA_037974445.1 Brycinus macrolepidotus | reverse complement strand
GTCCAACATCAGTGTCTGACCTCATAAATGCTCTACAGAATGAATGGGCACAAATTCCCACAGAAACACTCCAAAATGTTGTGGAAAGCTTTCCGAGAAGAGTGGAAGCTGTTAAAGCTGCAAAGTGGGGACCAACTCCATAATCAAGTCACTAAAGTCCCTTTTGGTGTAATGGTCAGGCGTCCCAATACTTTTGTCCATATAGTGTACACACACACACACACACACACACACATATATATATATCAGTACAGTATAGTAATATTTAAATACTCAATTAATACTCTTAATTTCTTGCATTAGAAAGTCACTAATCACAGAGATTTTTCTTTTCTTTTTTTGTGATAAAGTTTTACAGGAGATCTTATAAAGCACATTTCTCACCACCTAATTGAATTACATCTTAATTCAGTAGCAGCTTGGAAAATGGTATGATCTTCAAAATGATGAATATAGTTTGGTATCTTATCTGTAAATATGACTGACTGGCTTTCAAGGAACTTTGAACACCAAACAAATGACAAACCCAACTGCAAACAAAGAGTTTATTTATTTTCCCCTCTTCATAGTTGGCCTTCAGCAGGTTGTGCACAGTTTCTGCACTAAGTATGCAAATATGAAAGGAGAGAAGAGAAAGTGGAAAAGGCAGGTCAGCTCTGCAGTGAGTGACACAGACATGGATCACACAATACAATTCCTCATGTCACAGTGTTTCCAGACAATTTAAAAAAAACAGACCCCCTTAGAAATCTGTCCCCCTTGCCAAAAAGATGAGTGTGTTAAAAAGAAACCTTAGAAAAGTACTGACAGGGCGAGGCTGGCTGCATTTGGTAGATGTGCTATGGAGGGTGCGTGAGGCAGGGGCACTGACTGAAACATGGGTAAGCTGCATATCAGCCAGTTCAGATTTGATCATGTATTAATGACGCATAATATTATACAATAAAGATTTTTCACAAAAGTTACACACAAAATATATAGGTGATGTACAAGTACGTATGATATATTGTCTGTGAATGTTAACCTATACAAAGTTCTTGTTGTGGATTTGACTAGAGATATGCTCTGTTTTCCTCTTCTCTACCCTGACATCGCTTTCCCTCTCATTTTACATTCACACTGACTTCACACATTCCTTCCATGTACATTCTGAGTTACCGGTTTGGGATAATATGCCTGTGGTGAAAACGAAAGACATGACACATATGCTTTTGCTCGCTGTATTAACAGCTCTAAATTCAGGAGAACGCCGGCCAAACTGCATTAGAGGTCAACAGACCAAAGAGCCTGAGAGGTATTATAGGGTCAAACATTGCATGTAATCACATAGCACCATGTTAAATAAACAGATCCATTCATGCATCACAAAAACATATGTTTAGGCTTACTGGAGGTTTTGGAAAATCTGTAGTTTTCTCTGCATTACTACCATTTCAGTCTATTACACCAATTCCATCCTGATTCCACTATTATTACCATAATGGGGAAAAAATGCCAGAAATGCTGACCACTGTCTTTGCTGCATTCGTGCTATTTTATACAGTAGTGTATAAACCAAACCTCACGACTAAACCTCTATATGGCTGAACAGCATTTACAGCAAACTCTTTAATGTCCAATTCTATGTAAGTTCCAACACAATAAAACACAGTATCACATTTTTGCAACCATTATTTAAAAGAGTAAGGCAAATTGACAAAAATGCTTATTATGTGATTAAAATATACGACATGATATTAATAAAGCATGCCAGGAATAAGATCAGGTCGTTGAAACAAACGGGAGAAAAATGTACAATCTTTGGTTGAGTGTGAAAATAGCATTCTGGTGCTTTTATTTGGATGCAATGTGAATCTGCTATATTTTTAGGGAAAACAAAGTAAAAAATAAAGCAAAGAAAACATGTGGACCTTTGCAACAATTCACCGGCTTACATACAGGCCAAGAGTGTAATTTTCAATCATACAAATTAATATAATGTAAAAAAACAAAAAAAACAAACAAACTAGGATGGCTATATAAACTCCTTCATTTTTCCACCTGCCCACTGTGTCCTACAAGTTTTTTTTCTCTCTCTCTCTGAGGTCCTGGACTAATGGGGCTCTCCTCACTTCTTCTTGGCAAATAAACTGAACCTCTTTTCCTTGTCCTTCTTGGCGGAAGGTGCTTCCGGGATGGTGGATGTGGATGGTGGGGGTAGGCTCTGGGCTCGAGGCTCCGAGGGCCCTGCCACTGGCTCCTCTGTATCAGGCTGGGCTGCTCTCTCTATGGCCCGAGTCCACGTCTGCAGCTCGTCCTGGGGAACAAGAGGGTTAAAAGACACTACTGAATCATTTGAAAACTTGCTTGGGATTTTGTTCAAGCTAATGAAAGATGTGTGGTAATATTATGCCCTGTGAAGAAAAACTGACCTCATCTTTACACTGGAACAGGTACTCGCTGCCATCTCCAAGTCTGAGAAAAACAAAGAAGATCAAAAAGTATCAGAGTACAGTTCAGGATGACCACGGTTCTGCAGGAATTACCACTCTACCAGAAACACGCTTGCTTATACTCATCAGTTAATTAGCAAGGCCTTTATGAGTTGGTTTTTGGAAAAGAAAACAAACTCTTGCATTCTTTTGAGACATTTCACAGTTTCATTTCACTCAGCTTCATATGACTACTGATATGTGAATCTGCACCCAGCTACCATCATCCTATCATTCAGGCTTGGGCGCCGGAACCATTATAGCAGAGGGGACTTTTCAAAATCATTAGTTTCGTACCCCCTGCTTTCCCCCCCCCCCGAACTACAGCCGAGACGTAGAGCCCTGTGTCCCCCCCACATTAAAAATACTTCCGACGCCCATGCATTCAGGCTTATGTTCCTACTCGCATTCCCTCTGTTGCTCCAAGGAACATCGTCTGGCCCTGCCATCCCTACACACAAGGCAAACCCAGCCCAGACTCTTCTCTTTTATGGTTCCCTGCTGGTGGAACGAGCTGCCTAAGGCGACCAGAGCAGCAGAATCCTTCTCTATCTTCAAAAACCTCCTGAAGACTCATCTGTTCAGAGAGAATCTCCTCTCCTGATGCACTATCTATCTTCTTGCATTACTCTTACATAAAGATTTTAGCACTTAGAACTCTAATCTGGTTCTCACACTGTCCAGAAACTCGAGTGTTTCCTCATATTGTAAGTTGCTTTGGATAAAAGCGTCTGCTAAATGAACTCTTGCCTAGACTAGATCAATGCATCTGGAGTGGCTTTGAAGGGCACCAATTTGAAGACAGTAGAAAAGAGCATCAGTGATGTTGGTAAATGATGATAAACTGGGTTTCGCCATTCCAGAGAACATTGTCCCACAGTGAACCACTTCTCTTGCACTTCAATATCAAACAATGAATCCGAGGATCCTTACCGTAGTTTAAACACCTGTTTCTTCTTCTTGTAACTGGTCGGCACCTCGCAAGTAGCATTGCTTAGTGACAGCGGGTCTTCGCCATGGAATGTGACACCGTGCCCATAGCTCTTGGCATCCTTGTAGGCCGAGAGCTGCCCAGGTTTTAACACACAGTAGATGTTGTTCCAGGACCTGAGACAAAAGAACAGTTAACAAAATCTTCATCAAGCTGAATGACAATTACAAAATGGAGATGGCGTTGGTCATGGTATCCTTCTCTTTTGTAATATTTGTAGAAAATGTTGCTATTAGAATTGGTTGTTAACTAGACAGTGCAGGATGCCAAGCGACATTCAAGCAATCACCCAGGGAAACGGACGTCAGATCAGGGCAACGAAACACCAGTTAAGGCTGAAATCAATCACCTATTGCCTGCTTTTTTGTTAGGTCCCTCCATCTCATGTTTACGGGATAGAGCGCCCTCCAGCAAGGTCGTCTGAGGCCCTGGAGGCTCCACAGGGAGAGTGGCAGCCCGCTCTGCCTCCTTGGTGACCTGGGCGGACATGGATGGGTCCAGTTCCATGGAGCCACTCTCCTGAATTTCAGAAACGATGGGCACTGTTGAATCCCCTGCAGTGCCATCGCCGTGACCTGAGCTGGGCTCCACTGCTGCCATTCCAGACTAAACCAATGAGAGAGATTTAAGATAATTTATTATTTAATGTAGCAATTAATAAATGTTCACACAATTTAAGGTATACCGTCACGTTTATCTGCTATAAAATATATTCTTTAATATATTTTTTTTTTTGGGAAAGTGGTTCTATAACATTTATAAAAAACTCTTCACACCAGTATGTCTCATTTATACCATATTAAACAATTGTTAAAATGATCAATGCCTGATCTCCAGGCCATCACTAATCTCTCTCTCTCTCTGTCTGCCGTTTTCTCTCTCTCTCTCTACAGTTAGGCCAGAAGTTAATAATAATTTATTTATTTTTAAGTGGCCCCATTACGTATGGCCAAAAATGTTCTTATTTTTTCTTAAAGTCTCATGTTAAAATAGGGAAAAGACTGTTAAACAATAACACGTAATACATATAAAATCATATCAATTCATATGCGTGTGAATTTATAGCATAACTGAATGACGTAGAGAGTGAAAAGTGAGCAGAGATCGTTCTTTGTCGTTCTGATTTCATATCTTCTCCCTGCATTGAGCTTAATGCACGTCCAGCGTAAACATATTATCGGCTACTAGTATGCTTTTAATAATATAAGCTAGCAGTCCGCCAAAGTTTGGCTCGTAAAAGCTAAAGTTAACGAGTTACCAGTTATTTAACAAGCTAATGCTGGCTAGTTAGCTACTGAGCTAGCCAACTGATGTAGTTGGCTGAAGTTTTAATGACCTACAGCTTTTTTTTTGTTTTAAAGTCCAAAAGCTCACAAAGACAGTGCAAAATTGGTCATTAACTAGTTTGGTTACTTCTGCACTTCCTTTTCATTTAGGTATTAGCTTTGGTTTCATAATAAAGCTATTATTCATGGCTTGTATCCTTTTGGTGTGTGAAGTTTAGGATCACTGAGAGCCTCTACAAACAACCTTTTTGGAAAGGTTCTGAGAAGAGCTTTTTGGGGAATATTTCTGGAAACAAAATTGCTTCTATAAAGAACCATGCATTTAAAGTATAAATACAAATATAAATACAAAAAGATTTCTCTCAATATACACGATATATTACAATAAAATATTTGATCATTTGGAACAGACAAAAGAGCCAGTGGTGCCATTTATAAAAATAGTAAAGTCTAAACTATTTTCATTCAATGTTTTGCACACTATAATGCGTTAAATTAACAAAACAGTCATGATGTTTGTAATGAAACAGTGTCCTTTAGCATCCACAATACAGAAAAGGATATTGAGACATACTGTCTTGAAAGTGATGTGGCAATAATATCGAACCTGACTTTGACCGTTTTATATTTACGCTTTTTTTAGACAGACCTGTCCATGTGGTATGTATCTGGAACGGTGTAATTAGAGCATTCTGAACTCACAGAATATATAAAATCACGACCTTAGAACACTCAAAATATATACTGTACTAGAGCTCAACACATACAGAGCAAAAAGTTCTTTTAACAGAAAGGAAATATAAAAATTATGGTGAATGGGGTAGAATGATGAGTGGAATCTCATTACACTAACCAGAGATTGCTCTTCTATTGTGTAGAGTTGGGAGGACTCCTCCGCAAAGCCTGTGTCTTCCCTTCTGCGGGCCAGAGATTAGGGGTTAAAATGAGGCATGGAAAAAGAACTGTAAAGGTGTGTTCTGTGTTTCTTGATACCTGCTGTCCTTCTCCTGTTCCTGTATGTACTGTTGCATTTCTTGCTGCTGCTTTCTAAGCTGAAGTAACTCAAGCTAGAGCAAAAAACAACCAAAAATTAGTAAAAACTCAGTTTTGCTCATTCTGATTCTAGTTATTTTTCAATTAAATAAGAAAAATACCTGCAAACAATTTTGTTAATATGAAATGGTCATTCATGAATGCTTTGGGTAGATTTCACAGCACTCAGCTTCATGTTTTTTCTTGTTTAAAGGGCAGGTTTTGCCTTAATAGCCTAATGATTTGACAGTTTTCCAAATTATTGTTAAAAGCACATCCTGAAAATCTTTGGTTTAAAGACCTGAAAAGGTGAAGAGTACTGATATCACCTCAAGGGCATTAAATATATGTCATTATTCTCAGACTTTTTTTCAGAAAAAAAGAAATGTGGCAAGATCTAAACAGCTTTTTGCTGAATATGTTAAGTCATTGCAAAACAATAAAGAAAATGTTCTCATTTGTTCAAGCAAGGAGGTCCCAGTGTACAAATGGCACTTATGCCCTTACTGTTGTGAGACGCTCCAGTGCAGAAAAGCGCTCCTCCCAGGTGGCAGTGGACTTCTCAAAGGCCTCATGCCTCTTAAGAAGCTTCTCCACCTCATCCACAGTCTCGCCCAGGTCCCTGCTGGCCACATAAGGCTCCTGAGCTATCAGCCAGGCTTCCGCCACAGATGCATCCCGAGCAAACTGGCACACCTCCAACACTAGGGGGAGACAATACTAGTGGTAACTGTATGTCCTCATCAGATAAATGTATGTGAGGCTGCAAATGAGACTAAAAAAAAATCTAAATACATACACAGTCTAAGCCAGTCCCATCTGTCATCCCACTTGAGCATCATTTCTTTCCTCTTCTCTGTCAGCTGCATCAGTTTCTCACTGATCTTTAAGAGACAGGAGAGACAAATTGTGAATAACACACATGTACCTCAAAGACACGTATCTCAAAAAAGAATGAAATGCATGACAGAACGCATATTCAGCAAATAAAGGTTTCTGTGCATCCCTCTAACATGTAAGCCCAAGCATTGCTCCTTGTCTTCTCACCTCATCTGAGTCTTTGTGTTTCCGGGCCAGGAGAGTCTGACCTAGCTCCACACAGGCATTGAACTTTGGCTTGCGGGTCTCGATCTCTGCACGGATCCCTTGATGATACTTCATTAGTAATTCTACTGATGACACATCTCTAGAATTGTGCACAGGACACATTCAATTAGGAAGGGTTCAGCTGTCACATGACACTTTCTAACAAAACTCACTTTACTCTTTTTCTACAAAAGCCCATTCTCACCTGGGTTTCTCTTGGGTTTCTATCTGCTGGATGATGCTTTCCATCCAGGCCATTAGGTCCCTGACCATGGTGAAGAAGCGGAACTTGTTGGCCGTCTCCTCTAGCTGTTTCCGCCTCCCTGCGCAGGCAGCAAGGAGACCCTTCCAGGCATCAACCACCTCCTTCTCTGTTGTCTGGATGGCTACAGCCTGGTCCCCAGCATACTGGGCAAACAGACGAGCTGCTGTCTCCTGGAACTGCTGTACCTGCAGAGAAAGACAGAGACGTACACAGAGAATGAGAGGAAGAAGAGACTCCACATCTGAAAGATGATACATACTTTGGTGTCATCTTGCTAGAATTACCATGATTAACTAATCATGGTTCTCTGTCTTCTTACTACAGTGTTACTACATGGTTTCCTATAGTGCTACTACAAATATGAGGTCATATCACCTGTGTTTTAGCCTCTCTTTATTGGTTTCTCTTTCAGTCCAGTTCAAAGTTAGTACTGATGCTAAGATATTCAAGTGTTTTTGACTGGGTGCTCTACCTGTTTGCCCAGGGTGCTGATGTCTCTCTCAAAGGCAGCATGCATGCGATGGAAAGATTCTGCCTTGCTGAAATCCTCCCCCAGATCTTCGGGAATCTCATTATGCTTCTCCTCGATCTGTCCCACTAACTCTTTCCCATCGTAAAAGTACCTGGACAAGTGAACAGGTTAGAATTTATTCTTCTGCATTCCTAAGTAGATTGCCCAACACACACACACACACACATCTATTTATCTCTCTCTCTCTGTATATATATATATATACACACACACAGACACACACACACACACACACACACACAAGATACAGTGGGTGTATACAGTGGGTATAGAAAAGAATCAGCCCCATCAAAATATTCACATTTGTTGCTTTGGAGCCTGAAATGAAGACAAAAACATTTTCCAACTGTATTTACTCATAACATCCAATATACAACTTCCAAGTAAAGATGATAACAAGAGTGGAGAAAAAAATGACAAATAAAAATCTGAATCACTGAGATTGATAAAGGATCACTCCCCTGTGTCAGTACTTTGTGGAACCATCTTTTGCTTTAATTACTGCCTTTGTCTGTTAGGATACTTCTCTACCAGCTTTGCACATCTAGACTGCAATATTTGCCCATTCTTCTTTACAGAACACTTCAAGCTCAGTTGGTGGACTGCAATCTTCAAGTCATTCTGTTTTCAATAGGTTTGAACTGACTAGACCACACAAGGACATTCACCTTTTTCTAATTCAGCCACTGTGTGGTCATTTTCTGCGTGCTTTGGGTCATTGTCAAAAGGTGAACCTTCTTCCCATTGACAACTTTTCTGCAGCCGGTTTTCCTCAAGAATTTGACAGTAGGTCCTTTATCCATCGCAGTGATTGTTTTTTTTTCTAAACTGTTGCTATCATATCTTTCACTTGGTAAAATGAAAGATACATACAGTAAATACAGCTGGAAAAATATTTTGTTTGTTTGTCTTCATTTCAGGTTGCAAAGCAACAAAATGTGAATATTTTGAAGGGGGTGATTCTATTCTATAGCCACTGTACAAATGAACTTGTACTTGGTATTCGTTATTGCATTATTTGCTGATCTACTGGATAGAAATAAAGTGAAACATTAAGTGAAATGGATGAAGATATCTATGCTTTTTCACTGCACTACGTATTTGACCTGGTACTGAAAGTTTCCCCACAACTCACTTGAGAAGGTCATACGAAGCAGTGAGGAGCTGGCTGCGGGTGTCAATGAGCTCCAAGAGATCCGCCCAGCTCTCGTTCACACCGTCCTTCCATTCAGCCAGAGTAACTGATTCACTGTGGCCGCCCTCTATCAGCTCATCAATAGTCTGATTCACAGCGTCCACTCGCTCTTGTCCAACACTCCCTGTCTCCCTCGCAAACTCCCTGAACTTATCCCGCAGGATCTGAGGGACATTCACATAAAGCAAATGTGAGTAAAAGAAACCAGATAATAACATAAAGTACTATGCAAATCACAGTTATTATTTTATTCACTAATAACCTATACAACATAAAAAATAAATTCATTACAAGTTATCAGCCTTGAAATCTGTTCACTACGTTTCAAATACCTGGCATTCCAGATATTCATTTTATTATAGCTTTTTTTCTTAATTTTGTAGTGTTCTAAAATATTATGGAGTTCTACTTGCCATTCCGGACTGTCTAACATGTCTTACATTTTTACAGCTTCCTACAAATTACTTGAAACCTATGAAGTTGCACAGTATTAGCATCATACCATAATACATTGATTTTATATCCTTTAAAACAGTTTTTCCAAATATTTCAAAATATATACACACAGTTCGCCTTCATGCAGTTTTAAGGTGTATGACAATGACATTTTAGCCTATGAAACAATTGCAAAATGAACAAGTGGTACAATACCGGTTCTGTGCTTGGTCAGTTAGAACTAGATGCATTTCCACAAGAAATTGCGATGTGTGATTGCGGGGTTGCTATTAAACCAGTGTTTGGTGACAACCAAACATTGGTTTATGGGCAAAAAAATTGTGTTTAAAAAAAAAAAGAAAACTGCTCACACCATGGATTCAAACTTGTGATCTTCTGATTTAGAGGCCAGGAATTTACTGCTGTACCATCAGGGGGCATGAACTTGCTGCCTCTTACCAAGTCATTTATGGGTAAGGACGGCTGAAGGTGTAGCCGCATTCTCGGGCTGATCATTTTTAAATTAAACTACAATAAACGGTGACCTGAGCTTTAGTGTCCGTTTATGAGTTCTGAGGTGTGTTTTGCTCCACATTTGTTTCTCTGCGTTTGTGTTCCTCTGCTTTTTGCTCTTTTCCGGCCTCCATACCCATGACGTCACAGACTCTCTCTCCGACACACATTTTAAAGGTGACTCAACTGTCCTCTCTCTCTCTCTGATGCAGTCACACTAATTATATGAACCTCTTCATCATTTATACGGATTATGTTTTTTTTGCGATTGTGCGTGTTTTTCAGTACCGTGACATGGTCGAGGTCCTGGCCCATCTCCTGTGATGAGGCCACCACATCACGCTCAGCAATCCACTGCTCCAGATCCTCCACCTCCCGGCTTAGCAGGAAGTGATGGTAAGTGTGGTGAAGTTTCTTGCTGCGGTCCTCTGCCAGCTCCTTCAGCCCCGCATACTGCTTGTCCACCTGACCCTGTCTCCTGATGATGGCCTCCCTGCAGAGAAGAACATGAAACAAAGGAAAAACGTTGCGACACTCCTTTAGTGAGGAAATATATCACAGTTAAAAGTGCTTTCAGCCAGGCATACCCGTCTGGATGCTCCTCTGCCAACATCTTCTGAGCGCGGTCAGCAAGCTTCTGGACGGAGTCTGCATAGTCATCCACAGCCTGCTTCAGAATCAAGTGCCGCTTCAACATGAGCAAAGCACTCTGCTCATCCTGTGGAGCAAAGCAGATTACACAGTGACAGTGAAGAAATATTTATCTAACGGTATGCTTTTATTACATTTTTGGGAACAATGAACAATTGTACAGTAGGAATAGCATATATAGTCATTTTTTGTCGAGTTTCTGCCTTAAGATTTAATCACGGCATGGCAAAAGCAAAAGTTGAAACACGTCTTGTAAAATTTACTTGTGTAAAGGTAGTATTTTGTATATCTGTACATGTAAAAGTACAGAAGACCTTGCTTTTAAATGTATCAAAAGAAATTATTATATTATTTTAATGATTAAATTTTGATTATTAAATTTGATGATTAAATTAAAGTTGATCTACGGTGCTGCTAACTCATAGTACTTTTAAGTTTTGGAAGCTTTTAAAAGTGCTTTTGGGCTTTCCCTCATGTACTATTTTACCAGGAATGTTTCTGCTTTTAGTGCTTCTGTCCTTTGCGCACCCCTGTTAATTTTATTGTAATCTTATTCACAGATTTGCAGTTTTTAAAATAATTCTACAGCTTTCTACAACCAAGTTGCACAATGATATTATTGAAAACTGTTGTTATATTATTTTGAACGGGCGTGTATTTTTTTAAATAAACACCGTTAAATAATAAAGTAAAATGTTCCTTTATGGGCACACCTTTGCTTTCTCATCTGGAATCATGTAGAGTTCCTGCTCGCCAACCCAGGCTTCAGCTTCATCTGCATCATTGTAGTACTGTTGGGCTTCGCTGGAGCCATTAAGCCGAGCGCGTCGCTTTGCCATCTCGCCCTGCAGCCGTGCCCACACCTCCTCCAACTTCTTAACTTCCTCAGACATGCGTTCCGCTTTTGGACTTCCCTCTCCAGCTGCCATCATACGCCGACCGCGTTCCAGCACCTCATCAACACGTGGCTGGTGCCCTTCAATCTCCTTCTGGAGAGTCTGCGCTGGGTCAAAGATGGTTAATGTAGACAAGATCAAACACGACACTATTTAAAACCAGTGTGATGTGGTTCAAAACCACAAAAGAACTGAAGCTGCGTGTTGGAACTGAAAGAGGAAGTTCACCTGATTTTTCTTCAGGAGAAGCTGGACTGTTTGGAGATTGTTTCCATGTTCCTGTGACATGGCCACAGGTAGTCTCTCTTCAACCCAGAGCTAAAACATAGTGATAAACCAAAGAAAAAAAGGTCAAGCGAAAGCCCCATTCAGTTAAGCAAATGATTTAGCGCTAGCGAATTCAAACTCACTATTTCATCGGCCAGGTCCCTATAGAACTGATACACAGCTTTGGCTGCCTCCAGTTTGCCTTTGCGTTGAGCCAGAGGTGTGAGGAGCTGCTGAAAATCACTCTGCAGGGCCTGCTGCTCGGCCTCCAGCTCAGGCTGGTCTTCTCTTAGAGGGCCATGCTGCTGCACGGCCTCCTGCAGCTCCTCAAGCTCCCGTGCACGATCTCTCACCTGATTCTCAGTCATCTGCAGAAGCACAGGTCACAAGCTAAAATCAAGCTGACAGTCATGAAAAAGTGTGAAGAGGGAGAACTAAAATAAATGGTGAAAGACCACCTCAAAAATGGTCAAGGATATAAGTTTAAACTATTAGCATAGTGCAGAGGTCTTGAACTTTTGTAACCTTTGTTGATTTTGTAACACAGGTTTGAAGGTGGATGGCCAATCAGATACAGGAGCAGTCCATTTAAGGAAAGTAAGCAAAATAAAGTAAAGTGGCCCTTATAGTCACATGTGAACACAGCACAGCACAGCACACAGTGTGAACAATGTGAAATTCTTTCTCTGCATTTAACCCATTCACCAAG
>JBBPCZ010000001.1:45452640-45478986 GCA_037974445.1 Brycinus macrolepidotus | reverse complement strand
GGAGCAGTGTGTGGGGACGGTACCTTGCTCAAGGGTACCTCAGTGGTGCCACTGGCAGTCCTGGGATTCAAACTCACGACATTCCAATTGCAGGGGCAATTCCCTAACCAACAGGCCACCAACTACCAGTGATTACAAAATCAAAGACCTGAAACTGGATTTAAGATGGATTGAAAATCTGTTATATTCCATGCATGGAAGACTGAAAGATTGATTCTTCATCCAAAGCTGTACCAGTAACTCCTAACATTACATTTGTTCATAATTGTTAGCTGCCTTGGAAAGTGTCTTCTCTAAACATAAATATGAATGATCAAGATATTCAAAGAATAGCATGAATGTGTACCTGATGCTTCTTAAGCAGGATATTGGCGCCAGTGAGATCTTTAACCTCCTCATCCACATCACCCTGGAGCTGCTGCTGCAGACTGGCCAGCCACTTCTTCAAGTCAGCCAAGCTCTGATCAAACAGCTCAGAGCGGTTGGCGTCAAACAGGAGTCGGGCCTTCTCTTGAGTGGTCTGTTCCAGCTTATCCCACAGCTCATGAAGTTTAGCCAGACGTTCCTTCACAATCGGTTCAAATTCCGGCTTGGACACCATCAAGTCTTCACCCTCCTAAACACGCAAGCAAGATTTAAAGGTCACAGTCTGAAGTTACATTCTCAGTCTTCTCAGCAAAGCAGGGGAGATTTACAGCATTTGCGTTACATAAAGAGTACTGAACACTGAGGCCAGTCATGTACCTGATCAATTTTTTTGAGCCAGTCCTTGTTGGATGCCAGTTCAGCCATGAAGGCTTGGTGTTTCTGCCATTTGCTGTGGAGGTTGCGAGCCTCATCGTATGAGGTATCCTGAGCAGTCAGCATCTTCTCATTTATCCACAGTGTAAGCTGAGGAAAAGTACAAAATATAGATAGAAATATATGCATGTAAAAAGAACAGTGAATGTATCAAGGTGTGGCTGATGTATTCACTTTGAGCGAAAGAATGCTGACTTACATCCTGGGTGTTCTGAAGAAAGTGCTGCAGGTCCCTGTTGTCTTTGAGTTTTCCAGAGACTTCCTTTGCTTTATCTCGGTTCTTCTTATATCTGAAAAAACAAACAAACAAACACATAAACAAGTTTGTTAATTCTCAAGAGCAAATAAAATATAAAAATAAATTGTTTTTATCTTCTTATGTATATATATATATGTAGTCATGACCTTACTGTACTGTTCTAGAATCACAGTGAAGACGTTTCACTGTTTACAGAGCAATGCTCTGCTCTCACAGAGGTGCACTCTTACTATGAGATCAATATCCATTCGAGCAGGCGCCCAACTCTCACTACAGCAGACGCCTTCCACTTATGGAGAAAATATAGGCTTCCTCTTCACTGCCTAATGCTTTTGTGTCAGTGCTGACCTAGCAACAGTCAACACAGCCAGAATGCTCTAAGTCATATTACTAATTCTACTATATGCTAAAGGAAAAACATTTGGACATTTCCAAAGCAGCATTGTTTTATGGCAATGATTCTCACATTTCAAATCCCTTGACTGAGTTTATAAATGTGGCAAAGTAATTTGATGCCAGTGAGCTAATACAAGTGCTAGGGCAGGAATACAGGAAGATTTCAGTGCTGGGACTGGATGGATGGATGGATGGATGGATGCTTTTTGCAATTCTCCCAATATAGCAGAGTTTAAAGAACAAATAATGTTTAAATAATGTGTACATCGGTGGTTTCCAATCTGAATCATTTTAAACCGGCCAATAATTAAGTCTTGGCATAATGCATATTCCTGTAGATTGAAGTTAATGCTTTTGCTTTAACAAGCATAAAAGTTTAAGCATGTAAAACAAGTCCGATTACTCAGATTAGAGTCATAAGAGGCTTGGGCAACACGCAGTCCTAGAACACAATGAGTGTCTATGATTGAATTTAAAACATGCAACTATGCATAGTTATTTAGCAGATCAATTATAGAAATGCTCTGACCTGTCTTGGATGGAGTCCACTTTGTCCTTCACCTTTGGTGAGTAAAGGTTTCCACTATTCACTAGCCTCTGACCTCCTTCCATTGTAGTCTCAATCTTTTCCTCATTAGCATCCATTGTGGTGACAAAATCCTCATGCTTTTTCAAGGCTTTCTCTGCCCCATCCAGGGTGTCAGGCTGGTCCAAGTGGGCTAGAGTGTACTCCTAGTAAAAAATGCCAGTGTAGATATGATTTCAGGTTTGTGTTAGTCATTCATTTCATCATAAATGCATTTGGAGTATGAAGAAAAGGACTGGCAATAGCCTTACCTGGTTGTTTAGTATGGTTTCAGCTTGCTTTGCATCTCTCAAGAACTGCTGGAAGCCTAGACCCTGGTCCAGAAAGTTTTTACGGCTGTCCCATATTTTGTGCAGCTCATCCCAGCCCTTGTCCAGGCCCTTTAGCCTCTGGTCCAGCTGCTGGTACTGGGGATCGTCTTCTTGGCCTTGAGTTACAGCTGCTCCTGTGTCTCGTACACGGTGGTAGTCCTCTTCATGGCCATCCATGTCTCCTTTTACTGCATCATGGAGGCTCAGGAGCTCCTCTGCCTCTGGGAGACTTGTAGGCATCTCCTCAGAAGCGATGGCCTTCTGGGTCTTGAAAAGCCAGGCTTGGAAGTCATCCATATCCTGCAAGAAGTTTTGGAGCTTGCTGACTTCACCCAGAGAGTCCTCTCGGGCCTGTAGTGTTCCCTTCAAAGTGTCCCAAGCTGTGTCTAGCTCAGATTGCCGGGCCTGAATGTCAGCGGCATGCTCTGGATGATCTTTCGCAAGCTGTTCTGCCTCACCACGCAGGAAGTCCAGCTTATCCTGAATAGCAGCCAGATCTCTCTTTATCCCAAAGAGCTTTCTTTGGATGGTCATAACTGCAGCCAGATCATTCCCAAGGTCCTGTGTGGATTCAATGACTCGTGTCTTGTCTCTGATCCACGTCCCGGTCTCGTCACATTCAAGCCCATAGTTGTGCAGACTAAGTGCTGAATCCACCTTGTGCTTTTTGTCTTCCACCATTGCCTTAAATGCCTCCCATCTGCAAGGGGAACAGATGACATATTAAAATTAGTGGTGCACCTTGAAAGTAAAGTCAATTCTTAGAGAACCGTTCTTACCTCTTATTGAGACGAGTCTGGCAATCCTTCACCTCCTTTGTTCGTGGGTGTCTGCTGTCCTCTAACTGCTTGGCTGCTTTGTTGACATTGTCTACCCTTGTCTGCATGTTGCCCATTTCTTGAGCAAGAATGTTCAACCTAACAACACAGAAAAAAATATCCACTTGAGAAATTTGTATCATTAAACAACATGTTTAACACTTTTTCCACCATGTCACTCTTGTAGTGACTCCCACATGGTTACAGGAATTTGGAATGGCATGACTGCCAACAGTGACCCGTATTCCTAAAATAAGTAGTGTGAAATGTTTTACACCAGTGCATACTTTTCACATTCCAGTCCAAGGTTGAGCTTTAACATGCAAACATGTAGAACTATGTACCTATTCTGAACCACCTCTAGATCTTCTAACTTCTCTGGTGTCTCCAGCCCCACCAGCCATGTCTCTTTCTGGCCCATCCAAAGCTCACAGGCATCTGTCTCACTGAAAATGGTGTACAGTGCCATAGCATCATCCAGCTTCTTCTGCCGTAGATCTGAGAGAGACAGCAGCTCCATGTACAGATCTTTGATGTCCTTCAGCCGCCTTTGGATGTCTGGTGTGTTCTTCAGCTCCTCTGGAAGTGAATTGGCCTGTTTGCTCAGAGCATCAATGGTGGCCCCATTCTTAGCTGCCTCATCCCTCAAGGCACGATGCCTCTTGAGCAGTCTTTGTGTGGTGTACTCATCATGCCCGGTGTCATCGTTGCTCATCTGCCTCATAGCATCCAACAGCCAGGCCTTAAGATCATCAGCATCACCCTGGAACTGAAAGAATCGCTGGGTGTCTTGGAGGTTCTGTTTGCGGAAAGCAGCTAGCTCCTCCAGCTGCTGCCATTGCCTCTGTACATCATCCATGCGCTGCTGTACCTTAGGGGCACCAAAATGTTTGGCCTTCACCATGCTCTCACCCTCACCCATCACATGCTTCAGGTGATCACGACGGGCCCTCAGCTCATCTTCAAAGGCACTGTGTTTACTCTGAAGCACCAGAACACTGGTCAGGTCCTTGCCGTAGTCAAGAGACGAAAAGATGTGCTCCTTCTCCCGGATCCAGCTCTCCAGTTCTGCAATCTCCCAGAGGAAATTCCAGAGACGGCGAGACTGCTCCAAACGGCCTTTGCGCTGGGCAGCAAGAGCACACAACTCCTGATAGCAAAGGTCCAAGTGTTGTACCCTATCTCGGATCACTTGTGGGTCACAAGGTTTGTAGCCTGGTCAAGGAGGTAGAGAGCACTAATTAGTCAAAGTCATGACGAAAAGTCTAACAAATATTGCATAATTACGCTTCAGTGTCAATATAGATATACAAACCTATTTGTCAAGATAAAAGTAAAAGAAAATATTTAAAAGATCTGTTCTACTCACTGTCTCCATTTGCAAATTTGAGAGCAGCTGCATTTGCGGAGCGCACTCTGTCTGCCTGCACTGCAATGTCTGCCTCCAACAAAGCGTGCTTTTGCAGGAGGTCCTCCACCTCCATCAAGTGCTTCCCAAAGTCAGGAGACAGAAGACGAGCCTGACGAAAAATAACAGGTAAAACAAACAAACCAAAAAAGTTTTATAATGGGAATAAACAACCTTTGCCAGAGTAATCTGACATAATAATGTAATCATACTTATTTTACATCACTTCATTTAATCAAAATCCTTTAGCAATGAGTTTGTACCTTCATCTCATCCATCCAGTTAATGATGTAAAGCATCTCCTGGAAGATCCTCTGCAAGGTGAGATTTTTGTCCAGACGGCCCCTGCGAGCACTCAGAAGCTCCTGGAGGTAGTCCCACAGTCTTAGAATGTTGTCTTTCCTTGCATCAATGCGTTTGGCATCGTGGTACTTTTCTGCTTCAAGCTCTTTAGACAAAGCCACCAGAGCTTGCACACGTTCTTCATATGCAGCAACGTCTGTCTCTATGGCATCATGCTTCTTCTTTGCTGCCTCTACCGCTGGCAGATCACATCCAAAATTGTCCTACAGACGAAAAGGTTAAAGAGTATTGAATATTGCTGAATTGTAACTGGGTATAGGATTGTGTTGGTGTGCTTCAAAATTTGATTAATGGAGAGTTTTTGCAAGTTCTTATGCATTTTCTCATGCATAAGGCGATGTATGATGGAGTTAAGGCCAAAAAATGTAACACAGAATACTATCCATTTTTAAGTTGAAGTGGCGCTCCTTGTTTTATCCTCCTCCTGAAGTTTTATTTTTTGGAGTCTCCAACCCAATGACACATTTGCAGGATGCAGATCATTAATGCATCTGGGTTTTGAAGGTATACATTTGTGTGTCACATAACTTACCTGTGCAACCAGTCTCTGGTTCTCTATCAGCCAGGTCTCTCGCATGGCAGCCTTCCTGTCGAAGCGGCGTGCCATTTGCTCCAGCTTTTCCTGCCTGATGAGCTCATCTCTCAGTACGCGCTCTCTCTCATGCTCAGCCCGCTCCAGCCTCTCCCACGCCTGGGTCAAGCAACACACACTTGAATTTGCTCAACAAGAAACAGTGATGTTATCAGGTATGACTAATGTTACCATATTACTATTTAAGCGGGTCTCAGAAAATCTATAGACGTTAGTTATGGCTGGAACGGTGCCTCACCCTGTTGATGTCTGACACCAGTGCACCTTCTTTAGGGGTGTAAACCCTCTGATTGTTGGCCCTCATTCTGCTCTGGATACTGAAGAGTAGTACCTCCAGGTTTCCCTTCTCTTGAAATCTTTGAATTAAAAGTTAATGTGAAGTAATTAGTGGTTATTACCACGGTCGAAAAAATAAATAAATAAAGGGGTACTAAGTGCTCTTACTTCGGAGGCTTCTCCACAGTGCGATAAGAGTTGAAGGCTTGCAGTTGTTGCTGGACTCCAGTGAGGGAGTTGGCAAGTTTGCGATTGTTCAAGATAATGATGGTCTGTTCGATCCATGTTAAGAGGTCTGAAGAAAGTGTCTCATACTTATCAATCATCTTCTCTGTCTCAATGGCATGGTCCAGCACCTGGTGAATGACTTGCCTTGTTACTACAAGCTTCATCTGTTTAAATCGCATACACAAAATCAAAAAACGTCTCTTTTTACCTTCCCAACTCGCTTGCCTTCAACTGCCAGAGCTTTCATCTTAGAGAAGTAGTGGTAGAACGCAACAACATATGTGATGATTGACTTCTCATCTGGGTTCTCCGTAAACACATCTGCAAATGACAAAACACAGTGGTTAACTCCTGCAATGGGAACCAATACAAAAGTCCTAGCTTGCATGGGTTATCTTCGGTGCATGAGAGCTTTACTTGCCTTCTGGATCCAGGAGCTTGGTTACTCCAAGCTTTTTCTCGGCCACGTTGAAAGCTTGCTGAAGATTGTGAGTGGGGTTGGATCTCTGCAGGCCGCCATAGTCCACCAGATCTGGCCTAAAGGAGTCATGTAGTATAAAAACGACAGAAATCTAGGTTAGGTACTGTACGACAAAAAATTGAAAGTATTTGTTTATAAAAAGTATTTTTTTTATAACCAGTTTTATGAGCTGTTTCTCAGCACCTGTGTTTGTGTATAAGCGCATTGAAAGCCAGTCCATCCTTCCAGCTTGTGGTAAAGTTTGTGATGTTTACATTCGGGTACCTAAAATCACAAAATAATACCAATTACTAACAGTAATTCAATAACTGTTATCCTGGTGATACTGGAGAGAAGGATGACAATTACCCAGCCGTCTTCATTTGGCACCAAAGGAGCAGGGCGTCTTTGGCGGAACGTGTCTCCTGCTTTCCCGTCTGGTCAGCTTGTGTTTCCACCACAATGTCTTGTATCTGTGGTCGAAGTCAAAAAGAGTATCACATGAACATCAAGCCCTAATGCAGATTTTCCACAATAAGATGTATGCTGATCACTGCTAAACATACATAGAATAGAACCATTCTGCAAATGGTCATTTGATGGCCTTCAAAGTCACTGTTATTAAATGGAAGAATAACTCTTGAAGGCTAAACTAACTGAGAAAGTTATTTTCCCACACAGCTTCATATTAATTAGAATATCGTATTGACTGTGAGACTTAAGCTTTGGGAGATGTAGAGGTAGTGGAAGCTAAATATAGACGTGCTCACTTTTTCACTGTATTTTGTATATAGCTAAGGGATGCAGGCAGAAGAAAGGATAGTCACCTCCTTCCTTCCCTCTGTACTGCTTTCTCCGTTCGGAGAGATTGAATTATGCAGCAGACCATATTGTTTGAACTAGCCGAGCTAAAAATACACTGGCTGTCAAATCGAGTGATTAAAAATAAATACAAGCCATGCCGAACATCAGACGACACAAAACACAAATTGTGTTGCTGTGGGTTTTACTGTAACACCAGATAAGAATGCTTAGTGCTTGGACAAACTGCAGTAAGTGGTGGAACAGACATCTGGGTAGCTTGAGGATTGTATTACACAAGTTAAAAAAAAAAACTGTGATTAAAGCCGTTCATCGACACGATTACAGACTTATTTACTTGTGCACAAGTAACGACAATTGAACTACAATTTAAACTCTGACTTAAGAACATGATTTCACCTGGAAGCGAAGGATGATGGTCCAAATGAGGCCCAAGATAAGGCGGTGATTGCCATCTACAATATCATGTGACCCCATGTTCTCCAAGTGCACCCTTTGCTCCTTTAGAAACTGCAGCGCCTTGTCTACATTCTCCAGACAGTGGATCCTCATTCGGCCCTTTGTGGGCTTGGGCTGTAAAATGAAAAAGAGACTTTTGCTTGATATTGCTTGATATGCAAGCATTAAGGCATTAATTTAAGGTTATTTACTATAGTTTGATTGCAGCAGCAGATGCTCACCAGCCTCTCCCCTGACAGAACCTCCAGCAGTTTGATGAGCATCCTCCCATCCCTCAGATCTAGATAGAGGTCTGAAATCCGACAGCTGACTCTGGCCAGAATGGAGTTCACCCATTTTGTGAAGGTCTTCTTTTGCACAGCCTCTCTCTCATCTGGTAGGGCAAAGTGATAGGACAATATTATCTAAACATAGAATATGCTTATATGACGTTTTACCTCCATATGTTCACCTTGTGACACAGATTTATGACTTTGGGGGCTGTATTAAAACAATGCTGGCACATTTTGTTATGCAGTGTGCACAGGTTTGTTTCTGTGGTAGATCAAAACATGCTTTCAAATTTTGGTTGCAAGCTGTTTAATAATATAAATGGACCGTGGAGGTTTTGCAAACAGTGGGAGACTTAAAATCCTTACTGTTAAACACACGGATAGTAGCATACTTGTGCAAATTTTAGTGTCATTTTAGTGTGAACACAACACACCACAGCACATCGTTCTCTGCATTTAACCCATTCAACAGAGTGAAGCAGTGGGCAGCCAGCGACGCAGTGCTCGGGGAGCAGTGTGTGGGTACTTTGCTCAAGGGAACCACAGTGGTGCCATTAACAGTCCTGGGATTCAAACCCACAACCTTCCGATTACAGGGGCAACTCCCTAACCACCAGGCTACCAATTAAGTACTAGAGTTTTATAAATGCATAATTTATTTCAAACTCGTTAATGGCATGTGCCTCTTTCCGAGTTCAAAACATGTGAGCCTATGTCGTTCTGGACATAATCCCCCTCCTATGTTTATTCCTGGTCTTTCCAAACAAAAGTTCAAAATACTGCATCCTTAATGAGGTGTTTTATAAATGATTCAGGCCTCATGGAAACAGAAAACAGGGAACGCTGGTGAGAGTGAGAGAAAGAGAGCAGAATGAAAAGTAGTATTGCAGGGAAAGCATCTGAAAGGAAAGCATTAGAATGTGGAAGTGAGACAGAGAGAGAGGACCCATGCTTTTAAGCTTGGGCTCCACAAGACCCTTGAGAGCAGCGAGACATTAGCCTATTCCCTTTTCCCCTTCAGCTACAGGAAAACAGTGTAGCAGTGTAGTCAGGCAGTATCTGTCATGTATGGCTCGGTTCCACCAAAAAAGAATGCACAAGTTTTACACGGGCAAAAGAAAGTCCTCGTCTTTGAATAAATCATGCTTGATCCTGTCATTCCCACTGAGGGGAGCGAACACTGCAGCACGCTAAGTCTGCCACACCAACCAGAATCATTCATGCATGAAAAAGATATGACAATTTGAACATGCAAATAATGAAAACATCTTGGTGCACTAAGGAGGTTAGAGCTGGAGCTCCATTAAGATCCTTGGCCCTGCCTAAATGCATCAGAACAACTCGCATCACAGCTCCCTTGGTTCTGCAACCAACATGCATGGCTAAAGTTACTACTAAGCATTGCTATTCACTAATTTGTGTCTGACTTTCATTGATTTCCAGAACAGAAAGTCATGTTACAAATTAAAAAATGCTCCAAGTGGGGTTTCTTTTGTCTAAAACAGATATTAAATATTTAAGACATTGAATTATAAGTATTAAATTATTCAAGAAAATAGTTATTTTGTATATTATATATTCCGAGTAATCCAGTAATTTGACACAGTGTTTCCCAACACTGGTCCTGGAAGCACATGCCCTGCACATTTGAGTCTTTTCACTGCTCATTAACAAACCATTACTGAGCTGAAGTAGGTATGTTAGGAAGAACTACAGGCAGTGTGCCTGTAGGACCAGGGTTGGAAAACACTTGTCTGGAAACCATGCAAAGAAAAGAGAGAGCAATGAACGCAAAGCCAAGCTGTGTGTGTTGTTGTGCATTGGGAAAGCATATTACTTTTTCCTGAGGTTGAAATCTTAAAAAGCCATTAAAAACCACTGAATCATAAAAAGTATCCAGCAACTCTGCAAATATGTGATGATTCAGGCATGCAGTCTAAACAATGCTAACTGCTAAGCGGGGTATAAGCTCCCATTACATGGTAGCCAGGAGCCACGTAGCCCCAGTGTAAAACTAATGAAGGAAACTTCAGGTGCTAAACCTGTCTTGGCTCACTGACTACATCTTGAGTAAGGGGAAAAACTGTAAAATTGATTTTTTCAGTAAACTATAACAAATTTGTGTCTGACTTTAATAGCCCCCCCAGCTGTTAATTTTGTTCTTTGATAGAAAGCCAAAGTCATGTTGAGAAAACCTTGCCCTACATGTTATCAGAGTACAGTCTGGAAACAATGCTTCAGATGTACTACAACATGGAAAGAGCCCTTCCAGTTGAACAGGACTGCTGCATTTTTCATCATCCCACAGCCTCTGCATCTCTCTATCTGCTCTCGACTGCTTGAGCGCAAGTGTGAGACAATGTAAACTCTGCTTAACATAGTGCTCCCTCTCAGGTGAGATCTGCTCTGCATCAGTGGGAGACTAAATGCTCCTCAGCTTCAGAAGGCTCAGGCTGGTCTCAAGCTCTTGTGACAGGCCAGTGAATTATTCATACTGATGGACTTTCCCTGTACAAAGCAAACCTATGTCTTTTTTCCATAGTCAGCACTTGCTGGTCCCATTCAGCATGTATAAGGCCCTAGTCCAAAAGTTGTCCCTGCACCCTCCTCTGTTTGCACATGCTCCTGAACTTCCATCATGTTCAGGTGTGTCTCAAAGTCAAGGCAAGTGTTCTTCAATTAGAACACTGTGAAAAAATGAATCAAGGCATGAAAATGTATACACAGTAACAATGGATAACAGTAACAAAACACATTTCCAAGGAGTAGTTTAGTCAGTCAGTCAAGGTATGTTTGGTGTCATTGCAAGGCTCCTGGAGAAACTTCTAATCTCACTAAGATAAATCTTTCCTGTAATAATGTATAGACTGGCAGAGTGTGGGCTGAAGCTGTCCTATATCTTTCATGACCAAACCAACCTTCACATTTACAATTACAATTTACGAGATGTTGACACTGAAACTTAAAAAGAGTGTCATTTGCAATGAGTGACCAGAGAGGAATTTTGTGGGGAGAGAGTGGATGGAGTATATACAAACATAACAGAAAATTATTCAAAAATTATTAAAATAGTAATTTTACTGCCTCCCCCCCTCCTCCTCCAAAAAAAATAAAATTAATTCCATTAAAATAAATAAATAATAATAAAAAATATATATATAGTGGGCACATCAAAACATAAAAAATTAAATATAAAAAATACTTTGTTTCAGTGGCCTAAATGTTAAAGGAGAAGATCATTTGTAGAGTTGGGCCATTAAATATTTAGCATTAAATCAGTGAGCAACTGGAGCATATTCTCAAAATCTGAAATGAATGAAATAAACAGCTAGAGTGCATTTAAAAAAGCGCAAGGAAGCACAGCAATTTACTCCCTCTTCAGTAACCACATCAGCAGACTCAAAACGTGTAAACCTCCCTCCTTCTCTCACAATACCCAGGAGACAGGGAGGAGGGGCATGCATTCTGTTCCATAAAGGGAAGACAGCGGGATTGAGCTGGGAAAGAACTCTACCTTGAAGTTGCCTAAACCTCCCGTCCAAGATAGAGTTGAAGCAGATGTTGGAGGTGCTGTAGCTCAGCCAGCGGGCACGCCTCATGCCCTGGGAGGAAGATGCTGATGAAGATGACGGAGGTGGCCGCAGAGCAGAGGGCCTGGTCAGTCTTGGGGTATAAGAGGAAGATGAGGTGGAAGAGGAGAAAGCAGACAAAGTCAGGGGAGCTGTGGTTGGTGGAATATCCAGCAACGTGCCGTTCCTCTCAGGTAGATGCTCAGGTTTGTGGCCATTGGTCTTGGGCCCCTTCTTGCTGTCGGGACGCTGGGCCCTATAGACCGGAGGGGTACTCCTGCTCCGACTGGGGTTGGTACTGACCCGAACTGGCGCCTCTTTTCCGGTAGAATATGCCCTGCTGCTGATCTCCCGGGCCACAACATTGGACCGAATGGCACCGGCCTCCTTGCTGGTCTTAAGGCTGAGCTTGACCTCCCGCAGCCGGCTCTGACTAACCGGCACGGCGCGGCACAGGCACGGGCTACTCATCCTCAATCCAGAAAGTCCCAAAGACGCACACTGTCCCGCTTCCCTCCTTCCCTCTCTCAGTCCTCCTCTTTCTTCCCCTCTCCCAATACACTACGGCTCTCTTTCTCTCTCCCACTATTCTATTCCTCCCTCTCTCTCTTTCCCTCACCCTCTCCCTCTCACTTCTGAGCAACACGCCTCTGCCTCTCCCAGGCAACGCGAGGAACAGAGTGGTTCTCCAGCGCCCCGCTCATGCATATAATATACCCCTGCTTACTTCTTGCTCTCCACAAAACACACACACACAATGATGTCATCAATTGGGAAGTGTGAGGCTGCATGCTTTAAAACAGATTTACTAGCCTTTAGGGTGTAAGTTTCACAACAATTTGATCAAATTTGATTAAGAAACGATTCAGTGCATTATGAAATCTCAAATTATTTGGCTACAATTCTTAAAAGAAAAACCAAACTCAATACACAAATATGACTGGATAAACTATTTACACAGCAGGGGACCTCAAAGAATTATATACTACATTTTTGGGATTTGAACTTGAAAATAGCTTCAGAATTTAATTTTGGGTGAAAACTGAATGCATTCATTACCGAATATTATTTTTAATAAATCAAAATTGATTACAAAAAATATTCCAAAATCAGTGTCATTGAATCTTCACCTTTAGACTGCGGTCTCATAGTGCTTTGATGCCTATTTACACCCCAACTAACAGAGGCATCAAGACCCTGCTGCTTGAAAAAATGTGAGTATGAGATAATGGGTGTGAAAGCTTGCTTCTCACTTTGTGTGTGTTGACTGCGTGTGTGTATGTTGGAAATATAATATGCCTGTTATCATGTGTGATTAGAATTGCCTGAGAGAGGATAAGCTCAGACAAGTATGCCTACTGTCAGACTTTGAACGTGTTCATGTCCACATAATGTAAAATATGTGTTTCTCTTCGCTTGCTCTGAAGGATGTTCGTCTATTTACAAGCACAAAAGAATTGTCTCCTTGCTCTTTCCATGTTTGCCTTTCCTTTCGCTCGCCCTCTGCCTTTCTCAGGCAGGAAACTCTAATTGCATTACAGAACCATCCCTGCACACACAGAGCACATCAAACAGCAGATCTCACTCAGCATCGTGTTTCAGCTACAAAGACAGACAACAGGAGCGAGAAACACAACTACAAAACTAAGGAAAACTCCTGGCACCAAATATCTCTTGAGATGTGTGGTAATTGGGGAAAATTGAGTAATGTAGGCCTTTAGCCAAACCATTGCTGAGCTTTTTTTCCTTTGTTAGGTCATATTCCCAGTGATTCTAACCATTATTCATCATATACACTATATAGACAAAAGTATTGGGATGCCTGACCATTACACCAACAGGGACTTTAATGACATTGCATTCAATTACATAGACTTTAATATGGAGTTGACCCACCTTTGCAGTTAGAACAGCTTATAACAGCTTATAACATTCTTCTTGGAAGGCTTTCCACAAGATTTTGTAGTGTTTCCGTGGGAATTTGTGCTAAATCATTCTGTAGAGGATTTATGAGGTCAGGCACTGATGTTGGACAAGAAGGCCTGGCTCACAATATCCATTCCAGTTCATCCCAAAGGTGCTGGATGGGGTTGAGGTCAGGGCTCTGTGTGGGCCAGTCAAGTTCTTCCACACCAAACTCATCCAACCATGTCTTTATGGACCTTGCTTTGTGAATTGGGGCACAGTCATGCTGGAATAGAAAAGGTTCTTCCCCAAACTGTGTCCACAAAGTTGGAGGCATGGCGTGGTCCAAAACGTCTTGGTATGCTGAAGTATTAAGACTGCCTTTCACAGAAAGTAAGGGGCCTAGCCCAAACTCTAAAAAAACAGGTGTGTCCCAGTACTTTTGTCCATATAGTGTATCACGATGAATTCTTTCATTACATTACTGTGCGCCAGAGTGAGAAGAAAATAGTATTAAACAATAATATAATGTCTCACTTCCCATGCCCACTACCCTACCAATCATCTAGCAAAAATTTTCAGCAAGATCAGAGACCCTCCCTGGATTTCAAACTGAAGTATGTCTTAGTATGGAGGAAAATGTGCTAATGATTTCCTATTCATGTTGGCTTTGAAGATAGAGGATGTGTGTCTGACTTTTAGGGAAAGGTACTTCCAAAGCATCCGAGATGCTGCCTGAGAAAACGATTGATCACTGAGACTATGACAGCTGGAAGGAATAACAGTAAACAAACCAGAAGAAGAGGATTTAAGAGTGCGGATCGGTAAAAGGGAAAATGGAGATCATAAAGATAGGAGGAAGCGAGATTACTAAAGAAGTCATACAATGGAAAACTGAACTGGCTGTTTGTTCTGTACACTTCACTCCAGACTGCTTTGTGAAGAAGCACAGTACATGGGAACCAATGTACTGTGAATCAGAATAGCAGTCATATATCACATACATCGCATATCACCATACATCAGTTTTACAGGGACAAAAACAAAAACAGCCAGCTGAAGAATAAACATGAGTTGGAAAAACGTCATAGAAAACTGAACTGTGAAAGAAAATACCATAGGAAAGGCAATATGTGAATTTATAATACAAGTGAAAATGGAAAATATGGCCCTTTAAAGGGCTGTGTAAGTAAGAAGAAAATGAAGATTTTAAAATACAGGTGTAATATGGCACTGGATTTAAGTGTTTACAAGAATTCAGGCAGTTCTGGACAGTGTGAAGCCTATAGCAACACACAGGGAACTGTAATAGTATGTGGAGCCACATACCGTTTTTACAAAGATCTGTGGAAATTACACAATCCTACGAAATGTACTGTAGGGCTGCTGTGATTAATCATTAATAAATTGCTTATTATGTTGATTCAGGAAGAATGCAATGTATTAATTAGCTCTAAAATGCACTCCAAAGCACTCTGCAATTCTTTATAGTGTTCACATTCTGACAGAGTGATTTCCTATAAGAAGCGCTGGAGGCAAAAGTTTGTTTTAAAAGAAGAAATTGCTCGTCTCACAGACAGAACTTTGCATTATGGCACCCTGGTGATGAAGGCAGGAGAAGGGGAACCAGTAGACAACATAGTCTGATTATTCAATAACGGAAACAGATTTATTTATTTAATTATAGAAATGGTTGTCAGTTTAATTTGCATCATGTGTGGACTGTGGATTCTGTCATCAAACATTCCCACAGCATTTTACCCAACAGTCTCCGTTGTAGACAAACCGGTTAGTGTAGCTAGTGGAGTTTCTAGAACAGCTATGTGTCTGTGGCCTCACGCTACTATTTTAAGACCCCCTGCCTCAAGACAGCCACCCCACAGGTGTGGCAGCAATGACAAGCTCTCAGTGCCCGCAGTTCTGAGACTCGGGTGTAGACAGGCAGGGCAGCTGTCCAGAACCGTCACACAGAGGCACGCTGGGCATCTCCGTTAGCTTAGTGAGTGGAGGGGGAGGAGTGGAGAATGGGGGCAAAGGGTTCAGTCAACTAGACTCATACCCTGGTGTGTATTTACCACAAAACCCCAAAGTTACATAGACCCAGTCTGGACAACGACACATTAAAGAGCATTGTCAAACATCTACACGCTTTGTATGTTTTGACACAGGACCCTGACGGAATATGACAGTTATTATTCAAAATGCCATGGCATGGTTCCCCACCCATAAGGACAGACATCTAGGACTCACCTGCAAGAGCTTTGATGCGTGAGCGTTCAAAGAGCCGAGCCGAGCTGTTGTCGTTGTCTAGCTCCTCGTCAGACAGCTCAAAGCGTGTGTTGATGCGACTGTACTGCTGAGTGATGTCAGCATTATCAAAGTCGGTGGTGGTGGCGGTGGCGGTGGTGGTCATGGCTGTGGGAGACACAGAGGGGCACGGGAAGGTCAGGAGACCTCAGGAGGAGGTGAACTGGGGCAAGTGGACAGTCTGAAAAGAGAAACAAGACATTGACTTATTTTCTTCTTTTTTTTATGTGGATCCCCAAATAAGCATCTCAGTGACACGATCAGACCTCAGCCCCCCACATTAAATACATAAGAACATCTTGACTCTACAGTGATATTTCCCTCAGAATAGACACAGTCTAGAAGTGTCCTCTAACCCTGTCATTCAAACAAATGACTAAAACATGAATAACTATCTTATATTGCAAACGTCTTCTCGCTGAAGGTCATACTACATACACTGTATGGACAAAAGTATTGGGATGCCTGATCATTACACCTGACTTTAATGACACTGCATTTCCCTCCTAACGTAGTCAATATAGTGTCTGAGGTTTGTTTAGGTAGTTTTCCATCGTAGTTAAAAGGCTTATGCTGCTTCAGACTGTTAAAGGGAAATTTTTAATAGTCCAGAAAATCCATAATTCAGTAACTGATGTGTAACCAAAATCACAGTGATTCAGATCTGATGTTAAACTGTCCACTGAATAGAAACTTACAAACTTGGATTTCTTAGTAGTGGTGGTAATAAGAACCAGGGGGTACGATGTCTGCAACACACATATAACCATTTTATTTACTATTCAAAAAGAGCGGTAAATCTACACATCTTCTGAGTCTTTAAATGTATTGTTGATGATGGAAAAATGTCCAGTCCAAAAAATGTTTTTTTTTCTTACTTCGACCAGTGTGTGCATCTCTGCAACGGATGGGTTTAAAACAATATTTTAGTCCAAAACTTATCCCAAAACAGCATCTCAGACACAAAGTATTAATAACTATTTTGTGCAATGACTTTCAGTGAGGTAGTTTGTGGATGCATTACACTTTTGAGACGTCTGGTTACTATCACTACCACTGTGAACAATCTTGATTTGTCAAGTTTCTCTTGAGTGGAGCATTTCAAACCACTGTGCATGATGCAATCTTAAAGGTAAACAGGCAAACGTTCCTTTTAAGTAAGTAAATAATAGCTAAAAACAGTAATACCAGCCATCTCTGATTTTGTCCATTTTTTTCATTCTTTTGTCCACCACGCCTTGGCTGTTAGATTGCATTTGGAATACGAGGAAAAAGTATAGAAATTCAGATTTTTCTAATTCAGACTATTCCTTTGATATCCATTCTGATATCCATTGTGCTTTTACACAACAAAACACAATGACATCACATATAAAAGTTCACCAAGCACCACAGACACACAGCACGAAACAGCATGCCCCTTAGGCTACATGTACATATTGCATAGGCTGCCATGTTCAGCATGCTATGTCCCCTCACTGGCTCAGAATGAGGGTGTGTGTGCGTGTGCCTCTGTGGAATGGTGGGTGAAGGTTAGCAGCTAAGATAGCTCATATCTTTTTCAGGCATGCCACTCTTGGCCGCCCTTATCACCCCACACAGGGGCTGGGCAACCCCTCTGAGTAGAATAACACAGAACTCTCCAAACGTCGTCATCACACTACGTTTTTTAGAGCTCATTTACATGTCTGCTCATGTTTTAGCATGGTTTAAACTTCAACAGCTCATGAGCTATGTTTTTTTTTTTGGGGGGGGGGGGGGTAAAGTGACCATTTGTCACCCATGAACACACCACAGCACACAGTGTGAACAGCACAAAATTGTTCACTGCATTTAACCCATTCACCAAGTGAAGCAGTGGGCAGCCAGGAGCACAACGTCCAGGGAGCTGTGTGTGGGGACGGTCCCTTACTCAAGGGTACCTTAGTGGCAGCACGAGCAGTCTTGGGATTCGAACCCACGGCCCTCTGATCGCAGGGGCAACTCTCTAACCACTAGGCCACCAGCTGTGCATATTTAGACATGCATGTTCAGGACAGAATTCAGGAAATTTAGAAAACCAGAGCTTTCAATTTACTTTGGTACCTAGAACCCCACCAGCATCACTTGTTCGCACCTATTTTGACTGCTTGGCCCCAAACCCCAGGACGCCCATTTAATGCTTTTTGAACAAATACTCCTAGCTAACTATGTAAAATTATTTCAAAAATTGTACTAATACTAAAGTATTTGCACTTCAAGCAGAGTACAATTATCACATTTCTCTAGAATGGATCTCTTTTACAACTGGCACTGGCTCTCGGGCACTATTAGGAGGAAAGGACAAAAGAGACAAAGTGTGTTCAGAGGAGAGGCCCTGCTACAGCTTCTTCTCTCCACTCACCTCTGTATCAGGAGCTTGCAGGGGGGATGTTATCAGAGAATGACGCGCCCTCCCTCGGCGGGAATTCCCTTATCATAGTCCGCAGAGCCCGCTCTTTATGCCTCTACATACGTTTGCACTCAAACACACAGCACAAGACGTAGTAGTCTATGTAAAGGGGCTAAAATTTTCAATATAATAACGTCAATGTCAAGAAAGTAAGTAAAGTAATTAAGAATTAAGTTTGGTCTGTTTTCTTTCAGGCTTCCCAAGTGAAAAGTGCTGTCTGAAATATATTCCCACAAGCTGGAGTACAGTATCTTCGGGGGGGGGGGGGAACAGACGAATATTTGTGACGTCTGTGAAGATGAGCGATTGAAACTGGAGATGGGTGTGACTTGATTACACATGGTGTGTACTATGGTGTGTACTGCAGGAAAAACTGGCACACTTGCATTTCAAGGTTGCTGCAGTTTTTTTTAAAGAAATTACTAATAATAGTCATAAGCAAACAATGGCATTTGAAGGTCACGCAGCCTAAGGAGTTCAAACCAAAATCCAGAACTGCCAAAAAAAAGCATGAACACATTCATGATGAGTGTACATATTGTTTCATTGGGGTGCTGTAGGCCTATTGTTATTCAAACACCCAGATTGTTGAGGTACTAAAAGCCGGCCTTGCAGTTGCAGCTATTCTTGACGGGCACGTGTGCGCGGATCCGACCAAGCCTGAAAGTCAGTAGAATAGAAGTGGAAGGACGATCAATGGAAAAGTATTCCTGGAGTGTATTTACTGTAATTCGGCGTGGATTTAGGCCGTGAACATCTCAGTGCGGGACAAGGCCAGTTTCCCTTATAAGGTGAGGCCCAGGCAGCTCACCTAATTTCAGTGTTGTTCCAAAGGCTCAGTGACAGCGCACAGCTGTTTTTCTTTCACTGATATTGTGAAGCCCCTCTGTTTATTTAATGGAGAGAGAAAGGGAGGGAGAGAGAAATGAGAGAACAGAGAGATCGAGAGCGGGATACTGACAAGTCTATAAGTTCTGCCGCCTAGTTCTTTCAGGAGCATTTTCCACCTTCAGGCCATCCATGCAGAACATTGTGATGGATTAGTGAGAAACAGAGAGATCTGTGAAGAGTAATGAGAAAGGAAAGTGTAGAAAATATACTGAGCAGCAAGTAGGACATGGGGACGAAAGTCATGATGTACTTCTACAGGAAAACTAATGGAGCACAATATTAATTTACTCAAAGAAACAAGGACCTCCACAAACATACGGTCCACAAATCAAACAGCAGGACATAAACACACACTGCCAGAACAACACTCTACAGGTTGTTTGGGTTAATGGTGCAGCATTGAGAAGGTGAGGAGTGTGTTTGCAGGAGGTAAATGCAAGATTATTATCTATACGACTGTACTTGATATTGCATTAAGTGATTTAAGTATTAAACAACAACTAAAATGAAGCTTCAGGATAGAAAATATTATTATTATTAATAATAACAATATTTAAATAACTGATAATGCTAGCAGTGTTTAGTGTATTATATTATATTATATTATATTATATTATATTAGTGCTGAGTTTAAGGGTCAGTGAGAAAATGAGCCTGTGTCTAGTTCAGAAGTTAGAAACACTTACCAGTACAGTCAACAACTTTGATCAGAGTGGGGGTCCTCAGTTCTGTCGACTTTTTGAACAAAATCCGTTTGCGTTTTGCGCTGGTTAGAGTCCCATGAGAGGCGCCGGGGTGCGGGTCAGGGTCGTGGTGGTGAAGGGGGCTGGGTGGGGGGCCTGCTGCTGCAACATGGAGCCTCTGGGCACGTAACGGCTCACTCCCCTGAGCCGCCGCTCGACCCACCCAGAGGGTTTAAAAATAAGAGAGCGCTGCCTCGCTGCGCACGGGACGCGCATTCCTGTCCGCAGACACTGCCTTTAAATGGCAGATATGCTCTCCGGGACAGTACATCCCCCCACACCCACCCACTGCCACACTACCCGCCCTCCTGCGGCCCACCGAGACCCCAAGCCAATAGAGCACCGCGCGCCAACTTTCAACTGGCATCACGACCAGTTGACTTGTCATACACTATATGGACAAAAGTATTGGGACACACCTGTTTTTCAGGGTTTGGGCTAGGCCCCTTACATCCAGTGAAGGGCAATCTTAATGCTTCAGCAGACCAAGACATTTTGGACAACACCATCATGCTTCCAACTCTGTGGACACAGTTTTGGGAAGGTCCTTTTCTACTCCAGCATGACTGTGCCCTAGTGCACAAAGCAAGGTCCATAAAGACGTGGCTGGATGAGTTCGGTGTGAACTTGAGCCCTGACCATCTTTGGGATGAACTGGAACGGAGATTGTGAGCCAGGCCAACATCAGTTCCTGACCTCATAAATGCTCTTCAGAATGAATGGGCACAAATTCCCACAGAAACACTCCAAAATCTCGTGGAAAGCCTTCCAAGAAGAGTGGAAGCTGTTATAGCTACAGTGGAGGGACCATCTCTATGTATTTGAATGCAGTCTTTAAAGTTGGTGTAATGGTCAGGCATCCCAATACTTTTGTCCATATAGTGTAGAGGAGGGAGCTGAGAGTCTATTCTTTCTGGCCCATTACACCTATATAAAAATATATAAATAAAACTTTTGTACAGTAACACACACACACACACATATATATATGAGATACCCCTCATTTCTTGCTATGAAAGAGCCAGACTCTCTTGTATTTCTAATGTAGTCTTGAGGAACAGTTCTCCAGGTTTCCTGAAGGACTTTCAAACACTCCCACTTTCAGTCCAGTCCTTGAACCAGATCAGTCTCAGAGGAGTATTTTTTATTTTTTTTGTTAAGCCACACAGTGACCTACGTATGAATCATTTGAAGCAATCCAACTTAAAGCATGAACCAGATGATTCCAGCTTGGAACACCTTTATCAAGGCACCTTGTATCTTTAAGCTCTTTGCAAACTGTGGCAATAAAACATTTGTTCCCATTTCTTTCATTTAATCTACTCTATACCGAAGATAAGACAGGCATTAATTAGATATTACAAAAAGGTATTATTGGTTAATTTTCATCTCCTCCCACTAGTGCATGGTGATCAAAACTCAGATGTTTCTGATCTTAGAGGTCCTAAGATCTCGCTGCCACTTTCTCACCCCACCCCCTAACTGTTTAAAAGTAATCACTCTGTAAATAAACGGAATTTAAATTTACATCCTTACGAGGGCTGAGGTTCCTCTTCCGTGTGATGACCTCTGAGCTTAAGTGGGATAAACTTCCAGCCCCTTGAGGAAAATCAAGCAACAGCAAATGCTGTTTTAAAGTCTAAACCACTTAACTGACATCCACCAACAACTCGATCTCCATCTATGGACCAGATGTGCAGTGTGTCTCCCAGAAACCACTCTCCTCTAAAATGCTGTTAGAACATTGCAGACTGTGATCTATACAAACAGAAAGCTGCCACTTAAAACACCCCAGCTCAAACCTAGGTGTTTATGGAGGAGCTTGCTTTGAAAACAGACCACAAACAAAGTCATCTGGAAAAAGTCAAATATATTTAAGAAAATAATGCTTTTGCTTATAACTTAAATGTCAGCGAAAGAAGATTTTTCCTTCCACAAAAGTATAAAAACTGAAAAGTATAAAAAAAAAAAGCAGGTAAACCAACAACAAGAAAAGTCAACAATGACAAATTATTTTACATTTAAATGTGACAAAGATTAGATATCATAGCTATTATTTGTTGCATCAGGTTTCTGGTTTGTACAATCATATAAAACAGACGACAGAGATAACAGAGGAAGCTATTATTCTTTCTGTTTTAGTGGAAACAGAATGCTTCAGGTCCTTCATCTTGGACTCCAAAGAGAACCGCTGTACTAGTCACATTCTACAGTGCTTCAGAAGAAGCTTAGTCAATAAGTCATTCATGAAATTCACTTTAAAACTGCATACATAGCTGTAGTGTATATTGTCATATGGTCATTTACTGTTGCCACAATTTCCACTTGTCAGTACTGTCTGAACATGCTGGAGCACTAAAGGGTGAATCAGCTCTGTCACTGTAATAAGAAGATGCATATTTCAGTCATGCAGTTTATCCTAAGTAAGATTAAGAAGATGTATTTTAGTACTTCATGCCATAATGCTCGTAACCCCCCTCAACACCCCACCCCCCTCTATATTTAGTGTTGTTTAAACAAAAGCAGATTATTATTATTTTTTAATAATACCCAAAGGACTAATTCTGTTTCAGTGGTGCAGCATATTCACTGACATTTACATTTTGCCATTTTTCTGACATAGCGGCCCAAAGCAAGTCGCATTTTTCAAATGCATAATGTTGTCCCGGAGCAACTTGCAGTTAAGGGCTTTTGCCTGGAAAAGGGGTCTTACATTAATAAGACTGACAGTATCTACCGTTTACTATTGTATCAGGTATAGTAAACAACCCTAATGCTTGCTATGACCATTTAACTGTTTTCTACAGTTTCCTTTGTCAATATAAGCTTACAACACCACATTGCATATCCCTTGAAAGGAAAAAAAAGAAGAAAATACTGAAAATGTCATCAAGTACAAAAAGTCTACATTATATAAAAAAAAACTCTCTGAACAACATACAATAGTTTTAGTGCAGGAAGTTGGACGTTTTAGGCAAAAAGAGTGCTCTACTTAATGGAAAATACCTTTAACAAACTACACTGGACATGCATTGTATATTACACATTCTGACACGCTCAGTCAAACGGTGTCTTTGCAATTTCTGTCAAATTCAAGTTTCAAATATTTGAGCTCAACAAAACTAGCTTTATAACATTATACTGCTATGCACCCACAGAATACTGAACTGATCTGATCCAAATATGCTTAATTATGATACATGCGAGAACAAATGAAGCTTCAGCTTAAAAAAAAAAACAAAAAAAACACCTGCCCACACTTTGGTACAAGGAAGCACCATAAAAAAGCATATGCAGTTACAAAAATTAAAAACATACAAATAAAATATTTCAAAATAATTTCACATAAAGATTTCAGTGCTCTGTGGAAAATAATCAGGTCAAGAAAAATGATGAGGTGCAAACTTTAGCCAAGAAGTATAGAATAAGTGCTCATTGCTACATGGATTCAGGTGTGTCAGGTGGAGAAATAGGAATCGAGGTCCGCGATCACGGCTGCCTGCTTTCTAGCCACTACGCTCAGGAGCCTCTGAGGCAGCGATGGACTGCCCAAATCCACCTGTGGGGGGAGACACACATTGCTGGTTGCAGAAATGTTTTTTTTTTTTAACCCCTTAAACTTCACATATTCCCGTATCCTAAGACTTACTATTCAGCAGCTACATGAAAAACAACGCAAGAATGAAAGTTGTGACCCTCTGGCAGACCTGGGAATGTTACTTAGTTCAAAAGCCAAAATACAACCGATCAACTGAAAAAAGAATTATGGAGGGTAATACCTGTAATAGATAAGTAACTATAACCATGTCTCGACCCTGCCGCTGGCTGGGCTGAAGGATCCAGGCACTGGGAAGCATCTCTCCACGTACTGTGTCCAAACTGGGGCGAGGCAGAGACTCCTCAAACACAGACTGCATGGCTAACACCCACATATCATCCTGATGTAAGGGGAGAGAATATTCAGGAAAATGAACTAAACATGAAGCCAAAATTGAACTTTCTTTTATTAAAGCATGACACTATGATGATATGAATGCAGCTGTACAGCAGTAGCACCAGTTGTTATATAAATAAAGCACACAGCAGGCATGCTTAAGCTCCAAAGCGTTCTTCAGACTATTAAGCAAGTGGCAGAGCAACTGAAGGGAGAAAACCCACCTGTTTGGACTCAGTGCTCAGGCAACAAAAATCCCGCGGCTGTTTCAGCTGACAGTTGGATGGATCAGTCAAAAGGTAGACTAGTGAAATACAATACAATCATTAGCTATAAACGGCAAGTATTCATATTCATCTCTTTAGACAGATTTTTCTCTTATCTTTGGTGTAGTCAAATGTAGAACATTGTGTTGGAGAACAGGTAAAATATTGAATCTGCTAAATGTTTTGTATTTCTGAGCCCTGGTTTGTGTTACCTAGTTGTGTGTTGTCATCTAGCGGTCGCGTCCAGGCAGACTCGAGGGCCTTGTTATAGAGATGGGTCTTGGAGTGGTCTCGAATCAAACACCAAAGACCAGCCAAGGGTCTCTCCAGTTCTATGACTCCCAGAAACCTATGAGCCGAGGGGCTTGAGGAGGGCCTGTGGAAAGTCTGAACCCCTCGCTCCATGCCCTGATGCCTGGACAAAAAAGAATTGATGGCAATAAAGCAGCTAATTTTACTTCCAACATGTTGCATCTTCATGTTGCAAGTTTATACATTGCAAAAACTACGGAAATCATCTTCAATTTAGTTATTATATCTAATATATGTTTTTTTTTATTATAATAATATTATATAATTATTCAGCCTATTTCTGTATAATATTCATTTAAAAATGTCTAGACTAAAATGGCTCCCGAGTGGCATAACCACTCCCTACACTCAACAGATCGCATATTCAATCCCTGGCAATAAGATATCCATCTGTGAGTGGAAGTCCAAGAGACTTAAACTGGTCTTTCTCTGACTGGGTTGATAAGATGATCTGCCATCACTCAGTATGATGCTCGCATTCTCCTCTAAACATGCTGAATTGTTCAATGGCATTGTGTTAGTGGTACATTGAAAAAAATGTGGCGGTAGGCCTCATGTGACTCTGATGAAGACACAGGCTGAATCTTATATTCTTGCAGCAATTTTATGAAAGAAATATTAGACCTAAGCACTAGTTTTATGATTGCCAAGTTATCAAGATGCAGTGTACAGGGTAAAGGGGCTGACGCTCTTATCCAGAGCGACTTACAATCATTAGTTATAGAGACAGTCTCCCTGGAGCAACTGAGGGTTAAGTGTCTTGCTCAAGGACACAATGGTAGAAAGTGGGGGGTTTGAACCGGAGACTTTGTGGTCATCGGATTCACAGGCAAGTATTTTACCCACTAGGCTACTACACACCCCATGTGTTTTTGAGAACAGAACTACAGACTTCTATTATATGTATTACTTAATATCACTGACCTCCAGCCAGCTGCAGCCTTCCCTGCCAGCAAATTCCTCAAGTCTCCATCAGAGGCTAAATGAACCTGAAACAGAAAACCTAATGAAACCCTGGATGCACCTTCTCACAAACAGAATATTTCAAGTTGGACAAAAACACAAAGCAAAATCCTGATATACCTCTGATATAGCACTGGCAAGAGTGCAGTCTGCAATGTCCTGGTAGGATGTAGAAAGAGATGTAGGGGAACCGAAGGAAAATGTGCGCTGTCGTGCAGGGGGAGATGATGGAGAGGAGGAGGACTGAAGCTTGTATGGAGAAGGGGAGGTCTCCAGGCGAATATCTAAGGAGAATTTCTGCTTAGATAATGTTCAAAATGCACTACTACTGCTTCTTCAAAGGTCAACACTCACCCTGAGCTGATAGCCATGCGTGCTGAGACTTTGTACTGTGAGGGGGGATCACAGGAGGTCGAGTCCTGACTCTTAGTCCTCCATCTGACACTCCAGTAATCTGAGGAACATAAGAAAGAAAGAAAACAGCATCTTTTAAAGGGCTTATTTCAAGAAAAAAGAAAGTTCACAATTTTCCAAGAATAAACAGGCTTTTATTGCTCCTGTCTTTTATAATTGTAAATGCCTTTGGATTGGTTAACCTATATTTTTTGCCACTGTTTAAAAAGTCATCCAGGCTGAAATGCATTGAAAAATGGTTAAACTCAGACTGAAATTCTCAGGGACACTGGAAAAACAAAATTCTAGAAGTATAGGTGCTGTGGAAGGCTGAAATGATGCATTGTTTTGCTAACAGCCAAAAACAGGCTGGTGTTTAATGGATAAGCAGCTGCAGGCTAATTGAGTGGTGATATGTCACACCACAACCACGGTGAACGAAAATTGCTACATCGGATTCTATATAAGAACTGGAAAGTGAGTGGTACATTTAAAATAATATGTACATATTACACTCAACAAAAATATAAACGCAACACTTTTGTTTTTGCTCCCATTTTTCATGAGATGGACTTAAAGAT
>JBBPCZ010000001.1:45436692-45452581 GCA_037974445.1 Brycinus macrolepidotus | reverse complement strand
GATCTTTAAGTCCATCTCATGAAAAATGGGAGCAAAAACAAAAGTGTTGCGTTTATATTTTTGTTGAGTGTATATCAAAAAAGGAAGAAAATATTGCTTTCTCATGTTATATATCCTTTAAAACTTGTTTCAATTGTGATATTTGTTTGTTTCTTTTTGGCTCACCTGTATTGATGGTGAGGTCAGTAAAGCTGCATTGCTGCTGTTATAGCCAGATGTAGGTCCAGAGGAGAGACTTAGATTGGAACCAGTGCATAATGTGCTGTTGCTGAAACGTGTGTGAAGTCTCAGGTCATCCTACAAGAGCAACAGGGAAAAAATTTAAATGATCTTATGTCGGGCATTAACACTACAGTGGATACCACAGTTGTATTTGTATTAAATACTGTGCATTTTTAAAAACAACTTCATCAGTACTGAACATACGCAAACACTGACAACAACATCCTGTGGCCCAAATGCAAATATGCTTTGTTTGTGTGACATATCTTAACACTCACCTTTACAGCCTGCGCGAGAGCCTGTTGCTGTAATCTCCTTTTCTCCTGCTCGGTCCTCTCACGAAGCCGTTCTCGCGCTCGGGCGATCTCTGTCCTTGCCTCTTCTCTCGCTCGACTGTAGTCACGCAGCAGGAGCTCAATATCAGAGGGACACTGACCGTCTCTTCTTGGTGGATCCGGAACTCTAGGAATAGACGTTTGGGTTCATTATTTACAATTATTTAGATTCTATCAATATAGATCCCAGTTAAAAAAGCATTAGCCAATTTAAAAGTTATCACTGGCCAGCTACAAAAGTTTAGTTGCTAAGATTACTTTTTTGTCTAAGATGAATTAAAGTTAGTTAATAAGCACTTAATGCTAAGGGTGTCACAGTGAACTGAAACATCATGATATTCCAATGCAAAGCGTGACAGTGTGCATCATGGAGCATGACTGCACTGTTTGAACACCAAAGTTTGGTGTACAGCATGTTTAGATCACACCAGTCCTTCGGCCTCCCAGCTCTAGTCATTAGTTGATTATGCCACAACTGAACAGTCATTTTCTTCATTCAAAATTTTTTCTTCGTTCAAAATACTATGAAAACATTCAATTATGAAACCAGCATTGTGAGTCAAATTCAATTCATGGGCCAAGCATCTTTCAATTCCAGAAATTAAGCTAACGTCTATAGCTTATACACTGATACGGCTGTTGTGTTGGCTGTCTAAAGTTTGTTGTTTAAAAAAAATAAAACTGCCCATTCAGTTGTTGCAACAGAGAGATTAATACTGTAGCTCACCTGCTCATCTGTACTACTTCTTGACGGAGCTGTTGCAGATATTCCCTCCGGCGGCTTGGTAGATCTGAGGGTCTCTGACACTTCTCTGTCTGGTGATTTGATGAGTTTGGGTGCTTACTGGGGCTTAGACTTCGAGCTCTGCGACAGTTTTGAAGACGCGCTTCTCTCTCTTTCCTCAAACCATCGATACTCCTTTTGTGCCTGAAAATAAAAGAACAGAACATATTGTCTATTAGCTGTAAAAATCAGAATTCAATTTCTATTAAAGAAAGTGGACCAGAAGTTACAGTATAAAATTGAACATAGCATATGACCTTTTTATTGTTACTCATCAGAAAAAAAAACCCAAAATGTATTCTTTAATATTGTAAACTCTATAAGAATCAAAAATCACTGCGGTGTATTTCTAAGTAAAACATTTGTTGTTACAGTGAGCAAAAGCTTAGGCTTGTATCTTCATTTATTGTTACAGATTGTGAGCAAAATCAGATTGTGAGCAAAATCTTCATTAATTTGAGTTTTACTAGAATTGTAGTTTATTGATGCTAGAAGCCTGAAATGTGCAGGGCTTCTTCTTTGGTTTAAGGCTTAACTGTGAAAAAATGTGTGCCACTTACTGTAGATAATAGCTTAACATACCTTAAACTAAAGAAAAAAAATCCTGTATCTAGCACAATAATTTAAAGGTAACATTTTAAGGTAGAATTTAAGGCCATACCAATGCTTTAAAGCCCATACATCTCAGACACTAATACAAGTGGAAACATTTTCAAATTGTCAACTGGGCACAACATTATTTCCTGAGACTATAAAGCAATATTGAGAAGGTCAGTCTGAGAGATTTTGGTGAAACCTGGTGATTTGAGGCTAATTTTCAGATCTTCCAAGATTTCAGCAAAAATGCATACCTGTCATACAGCTGCTGTTTGGTAGAGATGGCATGCTCCTCTCTGGGGCTGGACTGCAGCATCTTTAGAAGAGTGTCTGTTTCCCCCAGGCCATAGTGTAACTTGGCTTCTGTAAGCTCAACACTCAGTTGTTGAGGACTTTGGTTCAGATGCACAGAGGCCAGCACCTGCTCCCGTTCTTTCCGCAGTCTCTCAATTTCCTTTGTCTTTCTATTGGTTCCTTCCAAAACCTCTGGTTTATGCCTAGACTCAGCTGATTGTAGTTGCTTATTTTTGTTCATATTTGGATTGCACTCAATACTAAGCCTTGCTGGTGGCTGTTGGTTGATGCCTGACCAGTTGGTAAACTTGTTGTGCACTGGCAGGTCTTCTGGAATCCACTGGTCCTCTTTGGGAGGACTGGTTTCAGTAAGTGGACTGATACTGACAAGGACGTCTGTATTACACTCGCTTGGAGCCATTGACAGCAAATCCTCCTCTTGGTATTGGAGATTACTTTTGCGCAAATCACTCCAGCACTTCACTGAATCTTGAGAGTCTCTATGGTTATATTCTAATATGCTGCTGTAGCTTTGATTGACAGGTGTTGAGGACTGAAATATATTTTGGCTACTACCTTCAAGCTTCCTGTGTTTAACTGAGGAATGGTGTCTAGGAGATGGGGGACTACATAAAATGGGTTGACTCACTCCTCGCTTGTGAACTCCATGAAGGAAACTCTTTTCTTCATATTGTGTACATCTGTCAGATAGAGACATGCTCTCTGTAGAGTATCCATCAGATCCATCTCCAGTTGAGCAGTTAAGGTCGCAAAAGTTTTCATGAGACACAGATGAAACTGATGTTGCTTTACAAACCTTTGTGCAAAAATTGCCCCTTGGATGCAGTGCTTTAGTTTCAGTGGTAGACATTCGTTTGCTTGGATTTTTGAGGGTCCTTAAGACTTGTTTCTCAGTGGGGTTGTGAATCATAATTGTTTTGTGGTTTGATAACCGCTGAGCAGACTTTGCTTTTCCCTTCAGGGAGCAACTTGACACATCCACAGTGAGAATAGGTGAAGAGGCACGATCCATAAGAAGTACCTGTTTATCAGGGCAATTCTTTGGTTTCAGGGTTTTTGGAAGTGCCTGATTCTCTCCTGCCAACATATCAGAAGTGCAAATGCCATGGGCACAGACTCCAACGCAGTTGGAAGACTTCCTATGTGTATGGTCTACAGTTTTAGCAGTTAAGGCCTTAGGGTTGGGGTAGTTCTGATTTGGTACAATAGTTTCTAGGGAGAGTACCTTTGGAGCCAAAACTTCAAACTTTCTGTCCAGTTGACCTGAGGAGGGTAAGCCTTCAGGACGCAAGTCAGGCATACTTTTAATAGTTTCAAAGCTCTGTGTGTTTTCATATCGATCCCTAAAGCACTTGACGCCATCTTGCTTTGAATCACTGCAAACATCTGAGCCAATCACTTTGACAATTACGTTGACCTCATGAGCTCTAGTATTATGCCCTGACTGGCTTTTGGGGAGAGCATCAGTTTGAACACCAATATCTACAGCAGTTTGGGTGGAGCCATCTCTCCTACAAAGCTCAGCAGAGTGGACCTTTGAACCTTCACTGCAGTTTTTCAGTGAAGGCTCATATTTAACAACCCTATCCCCTGTTCTCATACACTGAATATTTCCCAGAAGGTCAGATGTGTTTAGAATCAACTCAGAGAGATGCTCGGACATATTCTGTAGACTCGTCCATGTGGTTGAAATTCCAGGTGCCTGTTTGGACACAGGAACCTGGGTGCTGCTCCTCCTGTGTCTACTTTTCTTCTTCATGTCCTCGTCAAGCATGACTGTCTGTGTGCCATGGTCACACGTTCTTGAACTCAGACAACCACTCTCTTGAGTTTCATGTTCAGAAGAGTAGACTAGTACAATTTCATCAACTTGGCTTGAGCTGTGGCCTAAGTCTGAGGTATCGTTGCAAGAGTCACCGCTTGAAGCTGCTGATGTCTTATGACTAGAAACAAAGGACGTCTGACACGCTTCCTTCAGCTGGGACTTTGTGGAAATGTGCTCCTTGGAATCTTCAACACTACTTAATGTGCTAGAAAGTCCCTTGTAAATTGCGTAAGTGCTCAAATGAGAATTAAAAGGAGAATTCTGGACATTCAACCCATTGTCCACACTGCAACATCTGGTTATACACTTGTCACAGCTTTCTAACTGAGAAAGCTGGCTGGATATATTGACAGCACTTCCAAATGCCTGATTTTTGTGCACAGCTTTCAGCGACTCTTCACCTTTCCTTCTGTGAATAAACGGGTTGATATCACTTGAAGTAAAATGCAGCATAGGTTCTCTATTTAGTGTAGGAGTATTCTCAAGCAGTTGAGATCTTTCCAGCTTATTTTCATATGAAGTACATTTAGAAGAATTGCTCTGGGTTATATTAACCGCTTCAACATCCTTTACCACGGAATCCTGAATTTTAAATATTTCTGGAGTGAGATGAGGCTGCCCTAGTCTGGGACTACTCTTCTCTACTATATCAGTGCTGCCACATATGGTGTCCTCTGCTCCAGTGCCAGCCCGCAGAGTGACTTTTTCTCCTAATTTTGACTTTGCTGGCTTTGGACTAATTACTGAGGATAAAGATGCATGTTTTACATCAGGCGAGAGACTCCCTGCTCTGTTTTGAGCAACGACATTCGTTCTTCCAAAAGCAGTTGTGCCAGGCTTGGTTCGAGTGGCTGTGCTACAATGATGAACTCTGGTTTTGGGAATCTCATCAAAGGATGAATCAGGTGTTGAGTCTGTAGAAGAACTCAGAGGGGCACTAAAATGGGCTCTTCTGTATTTCTTTGGCTTTACTCTTTGTTGGTCATCGTTGCTACTGCATAAATTCAGTCTTGCACCAGGTATTCTTGTTTGATCTTCCCTTCCGGTAACCTTGGGTTCAGTTTTATGTTTATGATATTCTTTTAGGTTTATATTTAAAGGCCTACTTATCTCAGAAGTAGCTGAAATTTTAAGGCCAGGTTTATTTGCCTCTCTCACATCCATCTGGGTCTCTCCTTTTGCCAGAACTACAGTGTCCTTGTGGATGGATGACTCTTGAGCTTGCAGTTGGCTTGTAAGCTTTAGTGTATCTTCACCTTGACTATTCCTAGATGGTCCCTGAATCTTGGTTTGTTGAACTTTCAGATCATCTTCACAGACTGACTTATCTTCTGGCTCAAGACTGCTGCAAGTTGTTCCATTTATAATGACCCTTTGTATGGTGCAGGCTTGATCATCACTCTGTGGCCGTGATAAAGTACAGGATTTGAATAGAACCGGGCCTGGTTTGGAAACAGCAATGCCTTCATTTACTTCTCGAGAACAAGCGTTGTTTTTGAGATCTACTGGTTTGTTGTCTCCGTCTTTACCATTAATAATGTTGCTAGAAGAATTTGTGCTCTGCTCACTATGAAGCTGATCTTGTGTGTTGATGATGTGGTGATGTCCAACTCTTTCCAAGGAAGCACCTTCTTGATGTGTTAGCTTGTTAAACTGCCTAGAATCAGTGGTCTGCAAACTTTCAGTTGCTTCGAGGCAAAGGTCTATCTTAAATGAGCATTCATTCTTTATACTGTACTGATTCTTTGACTCAGTACTGACTTCCATGTCTTGCGGAAATTTGGCGGTCAAATCTCCTTTGCTAACTTCCATAGATTTAATGTTAGCTACCTCCTTACACATTTCTGAAGCAATGTGTTCCTCCACAGGACCAGCGACCTGAACACTTTCTTTAGGTAAACCTGAGGTCTCTGAAAAGGTGCTTCCTACAAGAGGTAACCGTGATGGTAGACCAACTTCACAGTCTTCAGACCTTACGGAGGTACTTGTAGGAGTGACATTATCACATTCGTTGCTGATGGATGCAGAATCTGACTTCCTCAGCATGCACTGATCATCTTTTTCACCTTTTGCAGTGTTAGAACATGTGACATATTCAGAGTCTTGAGTAACTTTGAGACATTGCAAATAAGTAGACATCTCTGACAGCTGAGAGGGTGTGCTTCTTTCCATGACCACTTTATCAATGAGACCATTTTGATAGCCAGTATTTAAAGAATCAAGCTGATTGTCAGTTGGTAAAGCACAAAGGACAGTGCAATCTCCAGTACAATCCTGCACTGACTGAGAAGGGCAAGAACTACTGAAACCAAACTCTGGAACGTTCAGTAAAATTTCATTTTCTGTGGGAGAACTTTTCACAAAAGAATCTCCTTGAAGACAGCAACTTGCCCTGTTCACTTTGGTGCTATTATCAGTAAGAGACTCCGTCACACATCGGGATATTTGGCAACTTTTGCAAGGTTCTGTTTGTGAACTTTCCAAAGTAACTTCATGAATGTTAACATCATCTGACCTTGTTACTGGAGATCTTAAGCTGTTTGTCTGTGGGTCTCCCTTAATGTCTTCCATGTCCGAACTCAGAGACATACTGAGGTGTTCTTTTACCACTTCCGAAATCTTCTCATTTATCGTGAGGCCAATCTTTTGAAACTTTCTGTCATCAAACATTCCTCTTTCTGCAACCTTAACTTGGGCTGTTTCATATTTCACCTCCTGTATAGTGATGCCATGTTTGTGGTCTGTAAATGCAGATCCATCACTAAGAGCAGAATTAGTTCTGTTGTGGTTTCTGGTGTTTCTCTCCACTGATGGTGCTCCAGAGTCTTGCTCAAAGACAGTGGATGAACTAGCAGACATCTCTTTTTTCACTGGTGACCAATTTACCGCTGTGTCTCTGACAATGCTAGTACTGTCAAGCGTTATTGCATTTTTATTCTCTACAGCAGCTAAAACATTTGGAGCAGGACTTCCTACACACCATCTCCTTGGAACCTTCAAATTGTCTGGCGACAGATGAGGAGAATCTTCACTTCTTATCCCTGAACAATTATATGGTGCATTTAAAATTTCGTGATCTACCTCGACATAACAGTGATTTGACAAATCAGCTACTTCAATGGTATTCTCTGACTTGATATTCGTGTTCAAAGTGCGATCTTCTGTATCTCTAGTGACAAAGATCTCTTGAGACAAATCACTCGCTTTTTGATCCTGAATATTTTTTCCATCACTCACAGCTTTTTCTTGGTGTTTAGCTTCAGTTCTCCTTTGAGATTCACATGAAAATTCCTGATCTACCTCCAAACTCTGTATTACTGAATGATAGAGTTCTTCCTGTGAGTAGTTGAAGGACTGGATATTAGTATGTTTTAAAACAGTCTGGAGAGCACTATCGCAATGGAAAAGTTCTTGAGATGCATTTTTGGAGGGGCCACTGGTGAGTTTAGAAGCATTAAAATCCAAACTTTCTGCACACTGTGTTTCTTGTTTTGATTGTGTTAGGTGCTCTTGTTTTGCATACTGTTCAGTCAAGAAACTCTCACCACCCGAGGGAATAGTATGTTCTTTATCGAAGACAGTTTGATTTGCTGCACTGCTTTGCATGTCCATATCAAGGGATTTATCTGGGAAGCATTCTGAAGAACCTGGCATGACACAGACCACATCAATTACATCAGTTTCCAATGCTTCCAATGATTTTGGTGGCACTTGACGATTCGTGCATGTGTCATTTTGATGAACATCTGTAGATGCATAAAGACTACTTGGCATGTTCTCAGAGATAAAAGGCTCTCCTCTAATGCACTGTGTAATACAATTACTCAACAGTCCATTGCTTTCATGTAATAGGGTGCTTTCATGTGTGGAACATGGAGTTGAGTCAGCAACACTCCAAGAAGAATCCAAGTTTGTTTCCAATTCAGAAGATGTGAGACTTTGTTTTAGTGTTTCATCTTGACCCTCTGTAGAATCAGAACGAGATGATCTCTGGCATTCAGACTCAATCATTGTACTAGAACGATCTAGGCTAGCTGGTCTTTGGCTGCTACCGCTCTCTTCTGGCTTTTGTAGTGCCCGTTTCAACAAGCCCTCCGAGACTCTGTGGCTTCGTGGACTATCTGCTGCGTCGGTAGAGGACCATGCATCAGTAAGTGCAAGTAAATTCTCTGGCTCCTGGACACTAGCATAACTGGAGGGTCTGGACTCAAATGCCAGCTCTGAGATGGGGGAAGCCTCTTTTACTCCTTGAGTCTTGTTTTGCCTTCCAGGCTTAACATTAAAATGTTGGCTCCAGAAAACTTCAGCAGGCATTTCTTTGGATTGATCAGCTTTTTCTGTAGCTATGGTTGACTGAGGGCTAGATGAGGGAAGGAAACTCTGACTCAGAGTATAACTGGGTTTCAGTGCTGGCCTTGAAGTAATGTGTTTACCACTGTTCTCCATGACAAGAGAGTCCTCAGACATCTGACTGTCCTCACTTTCTGCCTCGCTTGGCTCCTCCTGCTGAAGCTGCTTGGCCAAAGCAATGGCGTAAGCTGATGAGAGCGAGTCCACTGAGAAAAGACTGTCACAGTCTGAAGAGCAATCAATCTCTTCATGATTGTTCTCTATGCATCCAGTCAGCCCTTGCTGCATCCTGACCCAGTTTTTGGTTTTATTTGTCAGGGCCTCAGCACTATACCAGCGTCTGTGACTCTCGTCTTTAATGGAGGTTAGATGTTCCAAACCTTCACAAGACTTTGTTGTTTTAATAGAGCACTTCTGCTCCTTGGTCTCCATGTCTTTCCAAACTTTATCTTTGTTTCCTTCCGCCAAAAGTTGAGATTTTGCTCTGGTAGCAGTTTTGGCACCTCTGCTACTTCGCAATCCTAAAGGAGGCTTCCGGAAGACCCTTGAAAAAGCTGTCTTTATTCCAGAGCCAACTGATCGAGAAAGGGCTTTGCGGATTGCCTCCAAGCCTTTACTCCCACTATGGGGGAAACCTTTTCCTCCCTTAGGTGAGCATTTTTGTGTACTTGATTGTTTTATTATTGGTAGTACCTTTTTGGTGTCTGTATTATTTGAATCCAGTGCAGACTGTGAGGATATATTATGATCTCCGGTACGATTCCACACTGAAGATTCAGGTTTAGATGCATGAGTTTTTTGTTCAGTGATTCCATCACATGGTCCCTCTTTTTTCAACAAGATTTTGAGGTTCTCAGAGGATCCAATCCTACTTGAGGTCTTCTGACTATATCTCGAGGGCATAGTGTTAGATCGGCCTCTAGTCGTCTGATCAGGTAGACATTCATCAGACAGCCATTTCCTGGGACAGGTAAACTCAGAGAAGGATGATGTGGACTCTGATGATCTGTTCCTCCTAAGAAACTGTCTGTTAGGGAAAAAATATTATGAAGTGATTTGAAGATTTGCTTTTTTGAGATATTTGTTTTACTTTAATGAAATCTCACACATTTTTTATTCCATTACCTCTATAAAGGACTTTTCTCATGATGGCCACTTCAAATGGCTTTTACTTTTTTACTTATTATTTTGCTTGTTCACACTGTGTGCTGTGGTGTGTTCACGTATGACAAATGGTCACTTTACACTTACCTGAAAATGGGCGTGTGCTGAGGGTAAAGTCGAGACAAAAGATCGGCAGAAAATGAATGCCTTCGCAAGGCCACTGGATGTCCTCTGCACTTTGAGGGCGAACCTAACTCAGGAGACGAAGGTCCATCCACTCCAAGAGGAAGGGTGTTCTCTAGCCTCTGAAGTTCTCGCTTTGCTTCTAGTAGGTGTCGCTTACGAGCAATCCTTTCCAGCTGGTAGTGCAGTCTTTTGCGGCGAATGCGAATCTCAGTTCTTCGAAGCGCGTGATGTTTCAGGAGCTCTTCTTGCACTACCTGTTTCCTAACTCCCACAATCAGTGATGGACTCACTGTTTGCTCATCACCCCCATCCTGAGTTTCTTGATTACCACCAGTCAGTATAGGCAGAGGAATAAGATCTGTCTGTACTCCTGACTCCAGAGTGTCCTTGTCCCTGATGGCAGCAAGACGCTGCTTTTCTTGCAGGATCCACTGCTGGACTGCAAGGCACAGACAAGACATAGTTTCTCTATTAACATGAAAAGTTAATACGGATGATGGTTCAATGGAATGATTTGACAAATTCAGATGCCATTTATTTCTTTTGTAAAATGAATGCACTATCAAACGATCTCTGACTAAATAATGAAGCAGCAGTTATGTCCATAATTATGATAAAAGGATATTAAAAATATATATAATGGGAAGTTATTTATAACTTATTTTGTTAATAGTTAATAGTTAAAATTAGAGTGCACACATTACAATGATAATTTTTCTGTGTTTAAGTAAGAAATAGATTAAATGCTGTATGTAATTTGAATTTTACACTTTGCATGCTACTCACTCTCTGCGTGCTGCTGTCGAAGATGGGCCTGATCTCTTTCCAGGTCTTTCTCAGCTCGTCTCTGTTCCACCTGGATCTCCTCCCGCAGACACTCCACGTAACGCTGCTGCTCTTCCAGCTGTTGTCTGGGAGCTGATCTGTCACTGAAGTCCTGACCACTAGTTCCCACTGCCCTAAACACATAAAAAAAAAAGAACATATAGAAATACAGAAATCCCTACAATTTGCTAAAAGTATAAGCATTAACACAAACATATATCCAACTAATACAATATGCTACTAATATTCACAAAACAGTACCTTATTCAACAGCAGACAATCTAAAAACTATTCAAAAGTGCCCAATATGAACAGACATCTGACACCCCAAACTCAGTAAATGCAGCTTGCCTACATTCGGCGTCCCTCAGTTACCAAGTAACCAGTTCAACTTTGTAAAAACAAGATAATGGTCCTCTGGAGAGCTCATTATTGGCCCAACACTTCCAGTCACTAGCATCACAAACTTGAGGCACATGCTAAAACTTTTAACCTTGTATATCTACTAGTATTCTGATTCTGAATCTTCTTTGCTGTTCCTGAATGTATCCCCCAGAAAAATGTTCCGCAGATCAGAGAAGGAACAATAGTTAATTGTGTAATTGCATTTACCTTGAGCCAGTGGATAAGGAGGAAAACAGATCTGCTTCACTGGTCTGTGAAAAAACAAGATTAGGCTTCATCATCATATTTGCGTACGTCTGATGGTAGTCTTTTGATCAATAAATTAAAGAAAATGTCCATTTGGCAAATCATTTCCTGCTAATACCAGCAGGTGGCATTATGTGAAAATGCATTTTGCTCTATTGTATTTAAGGGCATATCATGCAGTTAAAGACTTCTAAATGAGTTCTAGGACATGTGGATTTCACATTTAAATGTCCAGGCATTTCTAATACTCAGGTGAAAAATGCAACATACCCGTCTCCTCTCTCTCAGAACAGCTGCCTCTGCAGGATGGTTGAACCGAAACTTGCGGACTCCTAATGCTATCACTGCACCTTAAAAAAGCATAGGACCATGAAAGCATCTGGTCATATTCCCTTTATACACCTACACATCCCCCCCCCTCCCCACCCCGTACATTCATTACTTGTACAGATGCATTAACAGAGCTTGTATTTCAGGCTTCTTTATGTACATGCTGTACGAAATGTCTCTGTGTGTTTATGTAAACAGTTGTCTTTATTTACCTTGTGCAAGTCTACAGGGTTCAGTGACCTCTCTGTTGTTGACCATGCACAGGCTCTGTGGGAGGGGTCTGAGTGTCACAACCCCATTCCGGTTCTCAATTTCACACACCGAACCTTCTGGCAGGACTGAGACATTTGAAAGCAAAAGATTAATCATAAAGTCATGCACTCTGGAAAATGTTTTCTCCTCCCATTAAATGCTCAAGACCTGAAAGCAGTGGGCATCTAAGAGGTTAAAGGATCACATGGGAAAATAATTTTAAGAAGTCACATTACTATACAAAGCTTTTTTAAAAGATATTTGAAAGTTTGGAGTCATTTTTTGTGTTAGTCATTTTTACTGTATTTACACACAACACACACAACAACAAAGTAAATGTCATTGCATAATACTGATACATTTACATTACATTTACTGATCTATGCATTGGATAATATTGCATAAGCCTATGCATAAGTTAAAAATTGAGAAAAGGGGCAAAAGGTCCCCTTTAGCATACTGTCCCAAAAATATCATTTACTTATTTGCATTTCACTGGTTAGCTAGCATTTAGCATTAGCATTACACGCTAACTATAGCAGTTGTTAGCTAGAATTAGAAAACATTGTTTAAAACATCTTGTTGAAAATGTGGTTCTATGCCAGTTTAGCAGAACATAATTCTATTCTCTATTTTGTTTCATGCACAATAATCACTCACATTTTTCTGTAAAATGCTAATTGTGAACTTAAATGTGACTACTATGAACTATGAATACATGAATGTAATTAATATTATTATGTAATTAATAATTATGTAATAATCACAATAGCCACATAATGTAAAATTCTCTTTTGTCATAGTATACTGAAATGTCAAATGTTGAAATATTAAAGAAAAAAATTGCCTCAATTTTATTTTAAATAATATAATAGTACTTAATATAGTATATGATATAGCCCTTTAATTCATTTTTTAAAACTAAAAACGATTTGGCATATAAATTATAAACCCTATAAAACAGGAGATTCATCAGGGGAGCTTCTTACTCCTGGTAGGGGGGTACTGATCATTTAAACTGATCATTTTTTAAACTCAATAACCTGGATGACAAACTGATTAAAGATTCGCCAGGTGAGGGGGTGGGGTGGTGATGGAGGGGTGGTTGTGTGCGCAGATATGGTTTAGCTTCACATTAAATAAACAATTATCTTCAACCAAACAAGTGTTATGTTACTGAAAACTTTTGAACAATGATTCTACCAGTGAACAGAAACATATAAAAATAAACAAGCAATACCAATACTGGGTTCCTCCTCATTCTGATCCTGAGGGCCCATCCTGGTGACCCCTTCCTGTGGCAAACAGAAGGGTAAGCACTGATGAGAACACTTCAGAGAAGTGCACAGTTGGCCATACCGAGAACAAACCAAGTTTCATAACTACTCTGACTATAATGTTACAGTTTTTATTTTCTCTCGGCACTGGCACAAATCACACCTCAAAAGCAAGCAGCGGCAATTCTTTACGGTTTCAGTGAGGGATTAAAAGCTTGCTTACATAAGTCCAGACACACTATGGGCACAGACTAGTTCCTGGTGGCTTTGACTTTGAACACATGGGAAAATCCTGACACTACAGAGCCTGGGGCCACTTTTGGCTTCAGGACTGGCCCTCCTTGAGCTTGCAAAAATCTACCAACCAGCCCTAAAACCTCTGCAGTAAAGCCTGTGTAAACCTACCCTGGCTCAACACTGCTAAACACACACAACATGAAAAAGGAAAGAGTGGAAAGGGAGAGAGAAGCAAAACTCAAAGACGGATTAACCTGTCATAGACAACCAGAACTGCTTTACCTTCCTGCGAGGGGAGGCATCTCAAAGAGTTTTGCAGAGAGAACAAGAAAGAGAAAGAGAAGAATAAAAGCAGGCAAACACCAATGGCCATTGGTTAGAAACCAGAAGTCAGAATAAAAGCTAAGAAATGCACAATATAGCAGCTGTATATAACTGTGTGAATATAAGGTAAGATAATATTGGACAGGTCCAGTGAGAGCGGACTAAGAAAAAGTGAGAAACAATTTTCAAACATGGATTGTAAACTTTCAGTTGATAACACATTTGTGCAAAAGATATTTTATAATGATGTGAATGACAAGTTTGTGCAATCTTACTTTGTAGAAAAAACTATATTAATAAATTACTGGATTTTGGGTTACAGTTTTGGAACATTTCCTGAGATCACGAAAAAGAGAAAACGGTCCAAAGATTTAAAGAATGTAAACTGAATGTAAACTGTAATTCACTGCATAACTCACCATGTAATTAAGTAGGTAATTATGCAATTACATTTGAATATCATAGCAAAACAAAACAGGTAATAAGCCACATCATCATCTGAGAATGGACCAGATCATTACCCTGAGGTGGTAGATGGTGACTCCTGTGCTCAGAACGTCGGGCTCCAGAGCGACGAGGTGGGGCAGCAGAGAATGGATCTGAACTCCTGCTCTGTCCTGGTTAATGTCCACAGTGTACTCCTCCAGCAGTGACCGCTTATGCAGCCAACTTTCTGACCAGTCCTTAGTCAGCTGCTCCACCTGGAGAAAGAAAGAAAAGACAATGCCATTACATTTCTGAGCAGCAAGAGTTTTTTTTTTGCTGCATAACCTTAAAAGAAAAAGCAGTTAATATGCAGTGTTTTAGTTCAAGAAGGTTTTATTGTCATTTTGACCATATACACACAGTACACTATGAAACATTTACATTACATTTACAGCATTTAACAGACACTTTTATCCAAAGCGATTTCTATTCCCTAACTACAGGGGACAGTCTCCCCGGACTGTCCTACCCACTAGGCCAACACCGCCCTGAAACGAAACAAGGTGCTTCCAGGACCATGGTGCAACACAAGAACAGAAACAGAACTGAACACCACAAGACCACAAGTGCAGACAGGACAAAATGTGCAAGAAAAACACACAAGCAACTCAACTGGACAAGACAACATTTAGTGCAATCAGCACTAATCTAAACCTGTCTTTAGGTTTAGAGACAGACCTTTAATTCATTCTGTAGCACAATATCTGAAAAGCTGCTGTCTCTCTCATCACTCAATGATGGGCTCGGGTTCCTCTGCTGTGGAAACAACAAATAATAAGTCAGTAAAACCACTATATGATCTGTTACTTATGTTATACTTGCTCATACTACCAAAAGCCACTTTATTAGAAGCACCGACCTTGTTGCCCCACTGTAGTACATATAAATTATGTACAACAACAGACAGAACAGTCTGTTATTGTAAATCTACCTTGCCTTGCTTTTCAAAATGAGTTTAATAAGTGGGCAGGCTCTCTTTATTAGTTTGCAATAATGTAAATAAAATTTAATTAAATTACACAAATTAATTTGGGAAATCTGACACTATTAGTAAGTAAAGCTTAGTAAATAGCTGTTTTATGTCAACAAATTCTTTTAATGTTCTTAACTGTAAAGTAACAGTGAAAGTAAGGGACTGATTTTTTGTAAGTTTCTCCTAACTTCGATGGGCAGTAAATAGCAGCGGACCTATAAAGTGAAAGGAACTCATCAATACAGGGTGGATATTTCGAATAAAGGGGATGGTGAGTGCAGTGATCTTCTCCTGTAAGAGATTTGTTACCATTGAGAAGCTGAGCAGCATGCTCTTCAGACGATCAATCTCCTCACGAAGCTCCCTAATCAGCCTGACGTTGGCATCCTAAAAACCATACAGGCCTCTCATTTTTATCAGCTATATCATCAGTGAAGGCCATTAATCAGAGTGAAATGATTCGGGTCCTACACAAGCCTACCTCGTTGACTCTTGGCTTGTTGACAATGTTCCTGGCATGAGCTGCGTAGCGCAGGGTGCTGAGAGTTTCATTATAGCTGCTATAAGAAGGGGATATTGCTGTAGGAAATCAAATGAAGAGTGAAGAAATGACTACATATAGACTACATTATTACCTATTCTTCTATAATGTCAGCTCACTGAAATAAGCAGAGAAATTCTGTCAAAAGCACAGATTCTAAACTTTCAGTTGCCACCTAAATAGCAGTTCTAAATAGATGATACACTATATGGACAAAAGTATTGGGACACACCTGTTTTTCAGGGTTTGGGCTAGACCCCTTACTTCCAGTGAAG
>JBBPCZ010000001.1:45421354-45432846 GCA_037974445.1 Brycinus macrolepidotus | reverse complement strand
AAGTCTATGTATTTGAATGCAATGTCATTAAAGTCCCTGTTGGTGTAATGGTCAGGTGTCCCAATACTTTTGTCCATTTAGTGTAAGTAAGGTTGGCAAGTTTTATAACTGGTAACTGTATCTTTCCATGATCTATAAGCTACATCAGCCTTGCAGCTCTAGGGCAAATCTAAAGAAGGGTAAGATGACAACTGCCTGAATTTGATTACTGGTGAAACTATTATTTCAAGTAACTAAGCAAGAAAATATCTAAAGGAGTAGGAACAATTATATGCGTGATGAAAGAAAATTTTAACATTTACTGCCTTATAAATGGATTTTGCTAAATTTGGAAACAGGGTAATGGCAAATGTGATGTGAGCCCAGCTGGTACTGTTTAGTGGTCTTGTGACTGGGACCTGTGTGTACTGGATGCTGAAGATGGCGTGTGACCGGCTGCTGGCGTCATGAACATGTGTGGCTGCTGTGATACGGTTAGCAATCCCCTCTTCCAGCAGATTTACTGCCTGCTTGTAGTCTGACACCACATGCTGAGAGAGACCTGGATTACACACACATACATCATAAAAAATACATTTTCCATTATATCCATTATAATATTCTTCTCCTTTTTAGATTCATTTCCTCCTTTCTAGATAGAGTCATTTCTATACTATTCACTGTTCACAGCAGGGTTAATCAGAATCAACCAGCCAAAGTGTTTAACACCCTTAAACATTATTACATGAATTGGTCACAAATACACATGCTTGATGCCAAACTCTTTTTTCACAGTTTTGGCCTAATAATGTTAATAATAAACAGGATTGGCCTAAAATGTATATTAAAAGCCCACTTGTGGTAGATAGGAACAAGCAGAGCATTGTACGTTAAAACAGTCCACTAAAACAACTTATTTACGTAAAAAAAAATTTCATTCAAAATTTTAAGTATATATTTTACCATTATCAATATTACATGTAAATACTAGGGTAGCCCCACTTGTCATTTTGGATAGTAGATAAATATTTGCATTGTAGACATTACAATCCATGGTTCCTCTAACCACCATTCAAAACATCTCAGTTAAGGAATTATGCAGAAATTATCTAGAAAAGCTGTGGAATTTAACCATGACCCAGGTAGAACCATCCATGTGGAAAATCACTGTAGTCATTTTACAAAGCAGTGGATTTAAAGGTCCTTCAAGCTGGATATCTGGTGTGTGTGTGTTGCGTGAGTGAGAGAGAGAGAGAGAGAAAGACACACACACACACACACACACACACACACACACACACACACACACACACACACACACACACACACACACACAAGTTTGCATGTATTCCACTGGGCTTCTTGCAGCCACAGGAAGATGAAGTCACTTCCTTTGCTGTTCTGGGGTTTCTCCTGATACACACAATGACTGGATGTTGGACGCTGGACAAAAAGAAAGGGGATAGAGAGTGGAGGTGGGGCCAGAGTGCTATGCTGTGAGTGGCACTGGTTTTAGATTAGAGTTCAGCTGCAAACACAGCATGAAAATGGACAACCCTACACACACACAGTTACCACATAACTAAAAATACACAACCACTCATTAAAGCCCACTGGCTTCTCTAATTCTAAAAGCAGTGTACAGCCAAACACTTTTGAATAGAGTGGGTTAGGTTACGCAAGGTGAGAGAACAGGTCATTTAAGGGCCACGGGTTTGTGGTTTTCTCCAGGTTTGGTAACACCATGGGAATTATTCTGAATAGCTGTGTTTAGCAACATCTCACCCTGCACATATGGGCCCTTCTCTGGATGCTCTCTCACACGAAGGGGGGTCGGTTTCTTTTGCTCCATCCCTCTCAGCAGATCACGCACACGCTCATTATAGATCTCTAAAAAACTAAACAGAAGGATAATGAAAGAAAAAAAAGATCTCTTTATAATACGCTTGTGCAATATGACAGTACAACATTGGTATTTTGCTAAATTACATCACATGATGTTTTTTCTGGATGTACCATGGATACAGTCAGTTCTTCCAGAACACTGAACAAGTGCATGTATTAAAAAAGATAATAAATAAATCGTTTGGCAACAAATCAAACTTACTCTTACCCCAGATGTAATTCATCAGTTCATGTAATTGATGTTTGGAGTCCGAAGTTTTGTATTTTAGTTTAGTTTTGTATTTATGATTGTCACTGTCAAATGAACTGGTTCTAGATTAGCACTCCTCCTCTTGAGGCAGTTTGTGAAAACAGTTGCTAAAATAGTGTTTGCAGTGTTCTGTTCATATTTTCTTGATTTTTGGAGCTCACAGTAAGTCATCCTGTCCTAAACAAATCAACAAATGTGATCTGAGTGGGTTGAGAGAAGTTTCATGTTCATGTATTTAAAGAAAATAATTGACTTCCAGTGTTAGCAAGATTAGTTTCACAGCACCAGATCAAACCTACAAAGCAAAATTTGGACTACAAACATGTGCTGGCTGCTGAACTACCTCTGGGGTCAATGGAAATGTTTATTTTCACATACAAGAATTAAGAGTTGTCTTTTACCTAATTTCAATTCTGCTTTTCTGTCCATCTGAAGAGTCCACATCAGATTGGAAAAGCCCCTAAAGTTAAGGAGAGACAGTACAGCCAGTTAGAAGACACAAATGTGACTATAGCCATTTCTTAACAGAATAATATCACATTATGCCAGTTCATATGAGAGACTTACTTGACAGATCCTAGGTGTTAGTCCAGTAGAGTCCTGCTCAAAGGAGATAAAATATGAACATGTAAATAATGTGTTACTAGTTTTAACACTTCAAAGGGTCTATCAAACTGAGACCGTACTGAATGACTCACTGGGGTGCCCATCATGGTGTAGGTCTTCCCTGAGCCTGTCTGTCCATACGCAAACAAACAGATGTTGTAGCCCTCAGTTGCCCCCGCCAGCACTGACACACCCAGATCCTGGAACACCTACAGCAGGAGAGCACATCAAGGGTTAGGGCTGCCTGATACGTACATAAAATGTAATGCAAGTTGTTGGAGGAGAAAATAAACTAGATGCATTTCAGCAAGGAATATTGTAGTGTAATTGAGTGGTTGCTATAAAACAGTGTTTGGAGACACCCAAACATTGGTTTTACGGACAAAAACAAGTTTGTGTTAAAAAAAAAAAAAACTCATCGCAGCATGGATTTGAACTGACGCTCTTCTGATTCTCTTCATTCAGAGGCCGGTGCTCTACCGCTGAAACACCGAGGGGCTATCAACTCATTGCCTCTGACTCTGAAGTCATTTACAGTTAAGGACGGCTGAATGTGTAGCTGCATTCAGTAGATGATTATTTTTAATTAAACCACAACAAACAGTGACGCAGGTCTTTTTTTCGTAACTGACCTCAGCTTTAGTGTCTTGAAGTCCGTTTATTGTGTTTACTGAGTTTACTGTGTATTTTGCTCTGCGTTTGTTTCTTAGCGTTTGTTTCTATGCATTTTCTTTTTTTTCTATGAATTTGCTTTGAAATTATAAAATACATTTTAAATTTTTTTTTATCAATATTGACAATAATGTCAAATAACTTTCTTCCTTATTTCATTCTGATAATTGTCTGTGATTTTAACAGACAAGTGCGCACACAAACACACAATTTTGAAAGATCCACTACTGTTTAATCAAAAAACGAACTCTGAACTGAGGTTTAGGCATATTCCAAACACAAGTCATGAACACCCAGTTAGCACTGTGTCTTTAGGTAAAGAGCATGAGGGACAGCTAATGGTGAAGAAAAATACATTAGTCTAACAAACACAGAAGAGGAGAGAATGGGGAAGGAAAATAAACGAGTGCTGGGGGGGCTGGTAAGAGCACAGGGAGGCCCTGAACTTAAGCTGCTATGTTTTCTTTCCTCCTCTTCTCACTCACACAGCAGCAGCAGACTGGCTCTCACTGCTGAGGACGCACACTGCCAGACTAGCACAAACACACACTGTACCTACACAGCACATTCTCCATGCACAAAGATACACACAGAGCAGGCTCTATTACACAATGAGAAACAAGGTAAGAGTTTCTCTAGCCAGATTAAACACACCATCAAAGGAGATCAAATCCATATGGATATTCCACTGCATGGGATGTGATTTATATAACTAGGTGCATGCTAGTCCTAAGCAATCAACACACAAGAAGTAATATTTCATGGCTTTCTGATTGGACAGATCATTTGAACGCAGTGGTGAGTAGCTTAATAGTTAACGAGGGGAAAAGGGGAAAACAAATACTTTCAGATCAATATTGACATGGTACAGTACCAAAGAGGCACATTTTCAAATGACCTTGTCTTGATATCAAAGAGCAGTAGTTACACAGCAACAGTCGTGGCATTACACAGTACATATACACATGGGCTCATAACTGGGGGTGTAAGAATGCAGACCAGGCTACTTTGGAAAGAAAATGGAAAAAAAAAAATACTTGCTGAATTTGTATTGTCTGCATTTCTATATTCTGTAAACACCTCACATTTGTGAATTCAGACCATTTTTGAGATTGTCATCCAATTTTAGTCAAAAGACCTACTAACTAGGTCTTCCCCTCCTTTCCACCCACAGATGGCTGTGGTGTCGCCAGTCAAACCATCTTGTGGTGAAATTTGTGATTTCACGGTGCACAGAATCATTTCTGAAAAATAATATAATGAAGCCCTGCGATGGGCTGGCGCCCCGCCCAGGGTGAGTCCCTCCATCACGCCCATAGAGCCTGGGATAGGCTTTGGGCACCCGAGACCCTAGTAAGGATTAAGCGGTTACAGAAAACGAATGAATGACTGAATGAACTATAATGAAATCAAATTCTTGTGAATTCTTGTAGATTTACGGTCCATCTGATAAACAGATCGGCAAATGGTGGAGGGAAAACAACAACACGGCACACCTCTGAGCTTCAAACAATACACCTGCCTGATGTGTACAAAGGGTGTTGGGAGAGGCAGAAATCTGACCTCCGGCCAAACAATTCCAAGGCTATTGGAAAGCAGGTATGTTTGGCTGTTACACGATTTGAGTTGAAGTCTTGTGGTCCAGCAGATTCCGTCCCCCTCAGTGGACATTCTGAAAGGAGGCTAATTGGCATGCCATCTGCAGAGAGAGTGAGAGCAGAGTGGCAGCAGCTTCACAAAGACCACCAGTCCTCCTCTCTCATAATCAGCATGAGCTTGACTCCTCTGCCTTAAAGAAGCAAAGAGGGGCTTGTTAAAGCAGCCTGTCTTAAATCACACTTCACCGAGCAAAGGTCTAACAAGGAGCCTCCCTGTCACACCATAAAGAGTAAAGATCTGTATTTCACTGTTTCTGTAAATCTAACACACACTTTTGCAATTCATTAGAACCTACAGACAAACACACATACACTTGTAGTGACCAGCAACAAGTCAAACATACATACTTTCACCCTCAAAAGTAGTCAATCAGCCAAGACAGGTGAAGCGTACAAAGTTTGCTTCTTCAGTTTGTCACTGGAATTATAAGGCTAATGTAACTAATGAGTAACAGTAACTTATAATGCATCAGTTTACATCAGTTTGCCTGAATCACTGTACACTTGCTCTGTTAAGATATGTTGACATGTTAAGTACTATCAAACAGACTTTGTTACCTGGTTTCTGGCACTGTATGACACACTCTTATCTAACAGAAATAAATATTAAAATGGATACACGTATAAACAACATTCAGGTTTCCAATATGGCTGCTGCTACTCTCTTTTCTTATGAATGTCATACAGTGTCAGAGATCGAAAAAGACAGTGGATTTGAAATTATTTTAAGACCTGAAATGCTTTGAGGTAAGTGTGTGAGGATTTATACATGCAGTGTGCACAAGTAATGGAAGCTTATAAAGTGTGGTTACAAGCTTCCATTACTTGTTAGCCACATTAGTCTTCGAAAACGGTTTACATACTGGTCAATCTGTCCAATGCTAATATATTTTTTAAGCAGTTATCTGCTGATGCTGATTTGATTCTACCTCATATATCAAACATGTCTGACCATATTTTATGTTTTTTTCCCCCAAACCACTGCTTTAAACCTACTTCAAAAGTAATATGGCAGAGTTGAAGCTCTTTGTAATGCTCAAATGAGAGCGTTTAAATAGTCTGCATAGTTATAATCATCCAGATTGGTATTCCTGCCATTGTCCAACATCGTTATTACACTCTATTAATTTGCTCTTGCTACAGCAGCCTCCATTGTACGTAGACTGATATTCACTTAGATCTCTGAGGCCTAACAATAGGCTCTCACTGACCAACCTACTTTCCAGGCTCCGCACAGAGTGGGCAAAACAAAGCATAGCAGGCACAGCGCAGTGAAGAGTGAATGGAGATCCATGGTTGCGTTTGGAGCATCAGAAAGACTAAACACTGCCATCAACAGGAAGTCCACGGTCCTCAGAGCCATTGAGCGCACTCCTGAAGGAAATTATCAAAAAACAATAGCGCACACATATACATCCTTAGGTTTTCTTCCTTTTTCGTTCCCCAAGTAGAATAAGAAAACAAACATACACACACACACACACACACACACACATATACACACATACACTGTCCTCCCATGGGAGAGGAAAACAGAATATAGCTTACATTCTGCAGCGGAAGAGAAGAGCTTGGCGCTTGAACTCAGAGAGCAGGCTCTGCTGAGGAAAAATCATTGGGTGCGTCCAGAAGTAGGTCAATACAAAACACAAGGTCAGATGGTCAGATACGCTGAGAGAAACGTCATATTTCCACATCAAACGCCAAAAAGACCAGCAGTGTTTATGTGCCTCAATAAGGCTCAATAACTCTGACTGAACAGGATCATAGTGACGGGCTTCTTGATAAAATGGGCACACGTTTTTGAAAACAAGACAGAAGACAAAGTGCACGAGAGAGAGTAAACTCCTATTAAGTAGCTGTTAGCAGTGCATAATGGGTCCACTTCAGAGAAAGGCCTATAATCACGGCCTGTGGTCGAGTGCAGACAGGAGACTGGTTCATGTGGCCTGCTGTACAGCAGATGCTGGGAAACTCCTCATTACGCCAGGATCTCTCCAGTAAAAGTAACTGAAGGCTATCCAATGTAAGCACTAGTCCCCAACTACAGCTCAATAAGTCCGCCCTGCCTTACCCTTTGAGGGATAAAATTGGGACAATCCTCTACCGAATTCTATTGTCATCATAGTATAGACAAGCATAAATTGCTATGTTGTGATTACATTAATAGACAATGCTAATAGCAATGTTAACAAAGTTCCTGCATAAGTTTCACCAAAATGATTCACATTTATGTGCGATCATCCTAATTCATCAAAACACCAAAAGAAATTTATCTAGAACATCTGAGGTTGTTCAGAACGACCACAACACAGCACTGTGAACACTGAGGAGTGGTGCGGAGTAGAGCAAAGGATGAACTTGTACTCTTCTGTTTGTTCTTGGGAATATGTGTAACAAAGAGCATACTCGCAATTCAGAGCAGTGAGAAACATTTTCAAACTAATTGTCAGCCATATATAAGACGGTTAAGAATAGAGAGCTACACGCACACACATACACACGTTTGAAAAGACACTCAACTGGTAACTACGCTATCGTTACTATATCATATATAGGACTCTAAGATCCTACACATCCACAAAACAGCACAGAACAGTTCTGATTTTGGTTTTCTTTCACTTCAACTCCAGTTGCATGACTTTGCTGTCTCAGACATAAGTTTTTATCATTCACACTCATGTCTGTATATCACCAGCTTGTCAGAATCTGACCCATACTGTGGTGTTGGATCTATAGGATCTTAGAGTTCTATGTATGATATACTACTCTAAGATCCTATAGATCCAACACTGCAAAACAGTTCTGATTTTGGTTTTCTGTCACTTCAGCACCAGTTACATGACTTTGCTCTTTCAGACATGAGTTTTTATCATCCACACTCATGTCAGCTAATCATCAGTTTGCCAGAATGTGACATGTGCTGTGGTTTGTGACAAATTTACCCTGTTAAGTTAACCATTATCTGATCAAACACACGACACTTTCAAACACCACAAGTCCGATTTCAACTTTCAGTCGCCCCAACACCAGTAACTTGACTTTAATCTCTTACACATTCAATTTTTATCATCAGTTAGAACTGTACCTCTACTGTAGTCTGCATGTTTAACTAACATCAAGTTAGCCGAGCAGGCTACATTTTTCCACCAATTGCTTGACTGTACCCTCAGATTTGAGTCATTACTATCTAAACTTCAGTTAGTCAGTAACTGTTATTGGGCCAACTAAGCTAATGCCAACCATCCCCTTCGTTATAGTTAGGATCAGTGGTTAACTTTAAAAATTTGCTGTTAGATAGATGATCTGACATTATTTGAATGAATGATTGAAATTTGTGTACTGCATTCACTTATTTGAAGACCATGTAAACAAACTAAACATTATGATTTTGAAATAATGCAGGATGAAACAGCACAAAAGAGGCAGAGATTACATTACATTCATTCGGCAGACGCTTTTATCCAAAGCAACTTACAATACAAGGAAACACTCAAGTTTCAGGACAGTGTGAGAACCAGAAGAGAGCACTAAGTGCTAAAATCTTTATGTAAGAGTATTGCAAGAAGATAGATTAGGAGAGGAGATGCTCTCTGAACAGATGAGTCCTCAGGAGGTTTTTGATGCTTTTACCCATTTCCTAGTAATACTGTATAACTTGGTAGTTCTTTGGAGACAGTGTGAAGGTGTAAAAAAGTGCATGCTGCCCAAGCTTAGTTACAGCATTAGATGAAAGTATTACAAAATGCAATATTGTGATGAACAGTATATTGCTTACTGGTCCCAGTTGTTCCCAATCTTTGTCCTGGAGTACCCCATTCTTTGTAATTTTAGTGTTTTCCTGTCCTAACCCACCGGCTTCAACAAAAGAACAACGTTCTAATAAGCTGATTAGCTGAATCATGTGTTTAAAGCAGAATTTCTATAAATTCTTTTGCATTATTAAATGGTTAAATATTTAAAGGGGAAGGACATCCATGGTATTGTGAGGCAAAATAGTCCAGAGATTTTGTGAAATTCTTTCTCTGCATTTAACCCATTCCCCAAGTGAAGCAGTGGGCAGCCACCAATAGGCCTGGGGGATCAGTGTGTGGGGACGGTACCTTGCTCAAGTGGTGCCACTAGCAGTCCTGGGATTCGATCCCACAGCCTCCCGATTACAGGGGCAACTCCGTAACTGCTAGGCCACCAGCTGCACCTGCCCCGCCCCTTCAGATATTATACTATTTAACCTTTATCAGTATTACTTAGAAAAACTTGCAAGACACTGGTCAGGAATAAAAAAAAAATGGTATATTAAGGGCACCTGGTACCATAACTTCGACTATAAAGAAGACGAAACCACAGGTGCCAAAGAGGAACCATATTTGGTTCCTTCAATTAATCCTTTTTTTGCTTGAGAGCACAAGAGAGAAGAACCATTTTTAGGTTTTATTGTAAGGAAAACCCAAGAAATACTGCAATCACAGAGGCTTCGACCATAAAAATTAAAGGTTTTTGCCAAACAGCTGAAAAATAATACAGCACCAGGAAACGAGAAAGATAAATGTTGACGGATGTGGAGTCCCACTCTTGCACTGGGATTTCAAACGAGTCAATAAGTCAGATCTTCTTTTCTGTGTATGGTTACTGCGAGTTTTAATGTTGTGTCTTACTGTTATGGCTTAGTTTCGAGCATAGGCCAAGTCGGAGATCCTGTTTATTTCTTCATGTGAGCCAGGAAAACAGGAGCAAAGGGGACGCACAAATAAAGCTGGGGGAAGCATGTGTGGGAGCAAGGCTGGGAGAGAGAGTTTACTGGCAGGGATTCAATGTGCCTCTCATCGGTCATACTTTTGCAGAATTTTGTAGGTCAAATTTGTACAGCGGAGGGGGATTTTGGGTGCTGCACAGCTAGACTGGACTCCCCTCCTAATTCACAGCTGCTTGGAGAATCTGGAGTCTCTTCAACAGGCATTATTCCCAGCCACCAACACTTGCCACAAGTCTGAAAGTGACCATCAAAATGAAAAGCAGACTAAAAGGGAAACAATGAAAAAATCCTATCAAAAACAATAGGGGTCCAGCACTTGAAACTGGAAGAAAGCCAGTGAAGTCTCTCTCTCTTGCTCCTCCTCCTCCATGGCTAGTAAAAGTTATCCATGTGCAGCAGCTCTTACAAGAGTTAATGACTTCCACACCCTGCAGGGTGATTTAAAGCTCCACGGTCGAAGCATGGTACAGTATAGCGTGCTCCGTTTCCACTGTTGGGGATACACATGGCCTCTAGAGCTACAGCCAAAGACTGTTGGACTAAAAAGAAATGTGTTATACACTAAAATGTCATCCAAAACCACTGCACTTCACCACATTATCGGCCTGGGTTAATTTATTTAGTATGATTACCATACTGGATCTTCTGTTTACTGCTCCAGTGCGGTGTGATTGTCATTTATTCTCCGGAGATATTTTATTTGACGATCAGGGAGACACTGCTACAATTTCAACCGTCACCCTTTAAAAAAAACGCTGATCAGCGTGTGCGCAGTGACGACAACACTTGAATAAAAACTCAAACACACACAGTGCAGCTATTCTTTTCGAGTCTAGCATGCCTTACTGACACACAGACCCAGAAATACCAGGAGCATAATCAAACCTCACACTGACTCCAAAGGAAGAGATGGAGGAGGGGAGAGAGCGCGAGTGAGAGTCGAAAAGAGAAAAAGAGAGACAGGGAAGAAAAAACACAAGCTGACTTCACTTGGAAAAGAAAACCAGCATTGTGTGCCGGCTCTTGTCCAGTGACGTCCGCACCAGGGCAATCTGTCCGTGAAAAAAATCATAGACTAATGCAGCTGTGCCTTTTGGCTGGAGAGGGTCTGGAGACTCCAGCAGTTCTCCCCACCATCCCCCACCTCACACAGCTCTGCATTTCTGCTGTTTATCAGACCAACTCAGACACTGCAGACTCACACTGATAGACTTTTCTTACTGTAGACATCTGCATACTTTAAAGTCCAAACATCTGTAAACCTGTTGATATCCACATAAAAATGAAAAACACTCCGGAAATTTCTAAACGCAACGCAAAGCAGAATGAGCACAACAGCTGGTTTCTATCACTCCTCCTTATCTTCCCTGCTCTAAGGCGTAGTCTACCTCTCTAATCCCCCATCTCGGTCTTACTCTAGAGCTATACCACAAAATGACCTCTAATCCATCACTTAACACAATAAGAAAAGAGAAAACAAATACTGCCATAAATAATTTAGCAAACTACCATTACAACTATAAATGTGATGACATTTAAGAGAGAAAACACCATAAATTACTCTGTGAAGGAACTCATTTTCACAGTACTGTAACTAGGGATGGGCATCGAAACCCGGTTCCGATTTAGAACCGGTTCTAATTTTGCGAAGCACCGGAATCGTTCACCT
>JBBPCZ010000001.1:45406053-45421254 GCA_037974445.1 Brycinus macrolepidotus | reverse complement strand
AAACAGACACAGACACAGACAGACACACAGACACAAAGATACAGACAGACACACACAGACAGACACACACACACAGACAGACAGACAGACACACACACAGACAGACAGACAGACACACACACAGACAGACAGACACACACACAGACAGACAGACACACACACACACAGACACACACAAGTATTCAAGAACAAATCTATACATTAACACATTCCCACCCACCCATGACTAAATTGGCAAAAACTGATTCAATAGAAGCTGCTCACCCAGCTTTTTTTACTTTGCCAATACACAAATCACAGATCTGAGACAAAACTATTTTTGTTTACTAGCTGAACATTCTGGCTTTGTGAAATATACCTCAAACAAATGAAACAACTCATTTTCATTAATTGCATATTTTTTCCAGATCAAGTAGAGGAAAAAAATGATGGAATCACTCAATGTGGGAGAAAAAAAAACTATGGAATCACCTAGTAATCTGCATCTCTAATATTATCAGCACAGGCCTAAAAGAGAGTGCTTGAAGACCTTAATGAGCTGTTGAAAGGAAACATCTCCCCAACAGGAGAGTTGTCAACTGAAACATGGAAAATGGAAAAGTTTATAAAACCCCTTCAAGAATGAAATCCACCATAGAGTGTGGCAAAAAGATTCCAGTCAGCTGTATAAAATTTGGTGCAAGTATAAACTAAATGGGAAGTTTACAAAAGGAAAACATACGGGTAGACAAGCTAGACCAAAACAAACAAAAAAAAAAGACAACAAATGGGTGTAAACAGGAGTCAGTGTTCGGTAGAACTGTAAGGATTGGGCTGAATGAAATGGGATTTACATCCAGAAAAACCAAATGAAAACCAGCACTAACCTAAACAGAAGAACAGAAGGTATAAAGAGAAGCAACCTAGTGGGATAAAGAGAAGCAACCTAGTGCGGATAACTAGATGAAAGTAATGTTCAGTGATGAATCATGAATCTGCATGGGCCAAGGAGATGATGCTGGAACTTCTGTCTGGAGCCGTTCTAATGAAACATAGTGACTGCCTGAAGAAAACAATCTAATTTCAACAATCTCATTTACAACGTGAGGTGAGGTAAAGGGGAGATCATTACATCAACAGTCAACGTGCAGGTGTATGCTGAAATTTTAAACACCTTTTCTCATTCCACTGATAGAAAATAAGTTTGGTGAAGTAGTCATTTTTAGATTAACACATCTTGCCACACAGCAAAGAGCAAACAGTCCGGATCAAAATCTCATTAAAACTCTATGGTGGAAAAGAGAAAAGAAAAAAGGTCCATGACAGGACTCTTGTGAACTGCTATTCAAGAAAGTTGGTACTTGTGTATTAGCGTGTGGTAGCTTGACAACTGTAAATTCTTTTTTTTATGATTCCATCAGTGTTTCCTCCACACTGAGCGATTCCATTTATTTTCTTTGACTTGATCTGGAAAAAATCCTCCCTTTAATTAAAATAATGTAATTTGTTTGAAATGTTTCACAAGGCAATAATGTTTAGCTTTAGCTGAGTGAACATTCTCCAAGTGTGGTAATTCTATAAAATGTTCCTGGGGTTGCAGAGTAGGAGAACAGAGGTGAGATTCTGACCTAGTGGCTCTCTCAAGCGCCTGCATGCCACGATCACAGAGCTGAGCACAGACAGAGTCATTCAGCTTGGCCGCATTAACACCTTCCGAGCCCAAACCGTCCCTGAGGGTCCGCTCTCCACCGTGCACCAGCTCTGACACCAGCGTGGCCCTGATTCACACATACACAACATTATAGAAAATGTGAAGCAGAGAACAGAGACAATAGGTTTCAAAAAATACATTAATACAAAAACACAAAACAGACAATATAAAACAGTGGGACGTGTGAAGTGACACTGACTTGATGTGTTTGACACAGTTGGATCCAACTCTCTCCGCCACAAATTCCACAGTGCGTTTAAGTGATGGAGGCTGGTTATGAAAGAAAGCCTGCTCAAGGTCCAGCTACATCAAAAAAAAACAAAAAAAACAAACAAAGGTTACGTTTAGATAGCAACCTGTAACATTCAAATCAAATCTGCTGTTCCACTTCTTTTCTACTGAGCTACAGGACATGTGGTGCACTGTAAATTCTCTTCAGATTAGGGTTGTCTCCATCAATTATAACAGTAATCAACTAATGACTATCTAGTGAGTATTTGGACTATTAATTGAGCAATCATATACACGCAAATAAAAACAGCAAACATTTTTAACTTTAAAAAAACAAACAAACAAACAAACAAAAAAAAAAACATTCAGGCAATCCTGTGGTTTTTCTCTTAGCCAGTGATGCTCAAATGTAACTTCAGTGTTAATAGCTCCGCCCTGGGGAGATTCGGCTAAATCCTGCTCTGTTTGACCTGTGGACACTGTTTATCATTCATATTGCAAAGTAATCACTAGGGGTGTCTGTGATACCATCTTTTCCCCTCTCTTAAAGAAGTAAGCTGTTAATAATCAATTTGACTGGGTGCAAGTTGGTAAACTTGCATTTTAATTCCTACTTAGTGCACCATGCAGTGCATAGGGAGCCATTTGAGACACAGCCTTGCTGCTCATCTGTGTTACCTGTGCCCTGACACAGCTCTCTTGACGGCATGATGCTAAAGGTTTAATTAAGCATTTACATAATGGTGCAGGCTTCTTCTAATATCCAGTCCAGTGATTTTGGCTCCTACTGGACCGAGTATTGGATTGGTGCACCCCTTGTAATCTCTAACAAAAAATAAAGATTTTTTTTTATTATTGAATTAATGCTAATTATGACAGTCCTAGTACAGGCTTAGATCTTGTATCAATAAAGTCATGCAATGCAATGACAAATACCTCGCTCAAGAGGCAAGTGTGGCACCTGGATTATCTTTACTCTCAACAGTCACCAGAAAATCTAAGAATTCACCCAAGTTTCTGGAGACTGAGCAGTCCACTCTTAATTCCAGATACTCCTCGAAGAATGTCACTAACATGCACTTTTCTACTGGTAAAAGCCTCAGTTAAATGGTGCAGAAGAGGTGCATGCTCTGCTTGTTGGCCTACAGTGTATAATCAACAAGTGCTTTAAGAAATTATGCAAACTTTACTGGTAATCTTTGTCTGACAGACCAAACATTTTCTTGCTTCAGTGAAAGGAATAAAGGCACTTCTGAGTTAAGCCTGGCTTTCACACTGTGGACAAATGTCTAAGGTTTTTGCAGAGGTATTAATTTATTGGTGAAGTAATGAGTTGTTAGTGTCTGTAATAGTAGAGCAGTCTGAATCATTCAGTTCAATCTGCTTTCCTGTGGCTTACACTTAAAATGCAAACATGAATAAGATGATGCATGAAGCCCTTGTTCCAACCCTGAGACTGGACCAGTAACACCCCCCACTCCATTCCTATGGGGAGCCCTCTACTGAACAATTGACACTTATTTAAAAAAAAAAAAAAAAAAAGTTAAATGACTCTGTATAACTGTATTACATGGAGCTTTTGTTGAGAGCGGGTGATAGGGGGTCCTCTGGGCTCTGCAGAGGTGGGAGTAATCTTGCGGATCAGGCCTCCAGTTTTGGATGCACTTCCTGACACAAAAGCAGCTAGCAACTTGCGGAACTCCCCTGGCAAACAAATCGGAAATAATCCATTAACACCATTAATATATTGGCAACTGCATTTAAACAGGTGTCTTATGCAATCTGTAGACGGCACTGAACTCACCTAAATATGGGCAACAGGTATAGAGAAGCTGTTGGTCCACCAAGGGCAGACGGTCCTGAGAAGCAATTATATATGAAATTTAAATGGATGTATTAGGGCAGTATGTCCAATCTTATCCGCAAAAAGCCAGGATGTACGTTTTCATACAACATAAGCAGAAGCAGACCTGATTTCACTTATTTAATCAGTTAGCCTCAGTCTAGTCATATGCTTCTGCTTTGTTAGTATCAAAGTCTGAAACCACAACAGCCCTCTGAAGGTTGGACACTCCCTGAATATTTTTACATTCACGCACTGCTTCAATTTCCACAGAAAAAAAAGACAAGAATGATCACAGCACAGTGACTTCTGTAAGTTTTTATACCAATTACTATTACTAATGGTATAATACTAATAGTATTAATACTTTTACTATTAATATTTGCTTTGTCTATAGAAAAATATCTTCAGTGACATCTCTCTATTACTTCTTACAAGCTTTCGTATGCAAATTTTAAAAGAAAATTCAATATAGCTGTTAGGGAGATTAATGTCCTACATCTTTCTTTTTTACACCAATCATTTTCCATTCTCTCTTTTTGCATCTGATTTAAACAGGTGTCTATATATTTAAACAACTGTGCCTTTATGACTGATCTTGTAAATGACCTTTGTTCTGATTGGCTACCCTGTATTGTGCCTCATTCAAAAAGAGGTCCAGGCTAAAACACTTCTTATAGCTTCTTATAACACATATATGAAGGGGCATGGCTAAAGTGTTGTAAACTGCTTAAGCACATACAAGTAAATACATGAAATTTTTATGCTGCTTAATTTCCCATAAATGGGCCAGGACGTCCCATAAGAACTGGGACAGCACATTTAGAATTTTAACAGTGTTTGCATCAGGGGTGTCAAAAATCAATTTTGTCTGGCCTGTGGACTATTTTCAAAATACAAAAAATTAATTACCTTTATATTATCCTGTCTAACACTGTAAATTTCTATTTTATTGTCTAAATAGTGACAAAATATTCAGACCTCGGAAAAAAACAAATTTTTGAGAGCTCAAATTTCGAAAAATGTAAATCCATTTCATTTATTAGCATCAAAAATATTCTTTCAATCAGAGAAAATGTTCAAACAGAGCTTAAAATACAGTTTTAGCAAAAAGAAAGTTCATTGTGAGAGTAATTGAATTTTATATTTTTGGGAAAATTATTTTCTGTATTTGAAACCATGAAAATTTTTGTTTTGTATAATCTAAAATAAATGATTGAAAAAAGACTGGTATAAAGCAGCTATCTGTGTCTTTAGTATTTGTTCATGATTATTTCAAAGAACATTTTTAGAATAATGAACATTACTTTATCTTCATAATTTAACATTTATAAATTTAATTTATAAAAAAACTGACCTCTGATTTTTAAAATCAGTCACCAACAGTTTGAGTAAGAATTGACCCTGCCCCCCTTACCTTCTTATGACGGCACTCCTCTACCGAAAAGTCGCCAACACTCTTTTTTGAAGCACAAAATTTAAGTAATTAAAATTTACCCTACAAACTTCTATAGCCGTTATGGAATACTAAAAAACGCGTACCAACCAACCCATGAGCCAATGCCATACCAATGGTACCGATGGTTCGCTAAAACTTTTTTTGAAGTCTGATATAAACAAATTAAAACTAAAAAACATTTTATTTTACTTCACCGGACCCAAAAAATTTTTTTTAGTCCGGCCCGAGAGACCTTAAATTTTGACCCATTTGGCCCGCGGCGAAAATGAGTTTGACACCCCTGGTTTACATACAAAATTAAACTCTTTCATTCTCAAAGAATGGCAAAAAAAAAAAAATTGGGGTTTTCTATTTTCTATCTATTGGTTTTCTATTTGGTTTTCTATTAGGGCCCCTATCTATGGGTCCTAATACTTGTTCCAGTATTAGGATATAGCTATTAAAATACAATAACTTATTCACCAGTCCTTGGGTGCTAGGAGAATTCTCCAGTTCCTGCAGTTCATCTTTTAAATTCATGCTAAAGAAGAGGTCCTCAGGGAAGATGGGGATCTAAGGCAGCGAGCAAGAGAAGAAGAGGGAAAGAGTGTGTGAGGGGGTCAGAGTATGAGGCAGTGATTTAGTTCAGCCTTGAACTGAAACCTTTACAAATGATTTCCAAGTTACATTAGTGCGAGACATGTTACCTGGAAAAGCCAGCCCAGCGCTGCTACCAAGAGCAGCTGATTCAGGTAAAACTGTCCTTTACTTAACCTCATCCGTCTGGGAAACACATACACAGAGTTAACACTTTCAAATACACAATACATTGTTTGAATTTTGTGAAAAATGTGTCAAAAACCTGTAAAGTTGAAGTAGCAGGCCCAGGGCAGTCCTGTAGCATGGCAGAAATGGGCCAGTGTAGTCCATCATGGAGAGGAACTCTACCAGCCAAGGGACAGTCAGCACAGTACGCTTCTTGTGCATACTGCTCCTCAACACTGCACACACATCCAGAACTGGGGCACTCTGAAATATACAAAGAAGATAAATGCATTCTTCTGTGTGTAAACATTTCAACAAAGGACTTTTAAAAATGACTCAGGGATCAGGAGCCCCATGCTCTGTGGATGCATACCTTGCTGCGAAGAGCAATGGCAGCCTCCTGGATCTGTCTGGATGGAGCCTCAGAGGTCTTGTAGGGCAAGAAGGAGATGAAACCAAGGAACTTAGCCAGCAGACGAGCCACAAGCAGTACAGAAGAGAACCGCTGCTTCTCATCCTGCATAAAAAGGAGGTGGGGGAATTGAGAATGCATTCAGAATTCAAACACAGTTACTCTGTATAGAGAATGGCTTAAAATTTGCATGCATCTACATTAAGTTACACTACTATTCCATTCGGTCACATGGTTCTAACCTGCTGCTCCATGTCCCCGTCTGCTCCTTCCTCTCCTGCGGCTGAGGTGACCCCAGGGCACAGGATAGACACTTCATTTAACTGCAACAGCTGCTGACACAAACCATCCTTCAAGTGCTGGTTCAACTGGCAGCTATATCAGAGAAGATGGAGATGAAAACTAGACTGAAACTCTGCAACCCGAATGTTATCGGTTGATTAATCCTGGCTTTTATATTTTACCAGAGCAGAAATATAAAAGGCTTTTCAGATACTACTACATTCAATGATTGGCTAAAGCCTGGTGGGTGGGATTACAAGCTTAACTCATCTATAACCTTGCAGTTTGACATTTTCGTATTTCAATCACTGCACTACTTTGTGAGCAAGCCGTGGACTCTTCTGACTGATTCAATAAATAACCCTTACAAAAGTTTACAGCAAAGGATGTGAGCCAAAAGCATGCAATCTCACCAGCTGGCTGTCTGCAGGAAGTCTTTGAAGAACTCCTGGTGCCCAGGAAAAGATGGTGGAGGACAGGGTCCACTTAGAGCCTGTGGTTGAATCAGGCGCTCCTGCAAGCGTTGGAGACGTCCCAGACTGTCTGCCCCAACCATGCCCAGCAAGTCTGCATCTGGAGCATCACCAGGAGATCCCAGTACCCTGGGGCCCTTACACATCTAGAGCAAAAAGCACAGTGAATGTTTACTGGCCTTCAGCAGATCCCAAATGCAAGAGAACAAAAGTAAGAGGAAGCAAGTGTGGCCTACCTTGACCAGCTGCTTCTGGAAAAGCCTAGCAAAATGAGAGTGGTTTCCTGCAGCAGTGAGCTGACTGACCATCGCCCTGTGAGAAATAATGCATCATCAAGACATTTTACAGCATAACTAGTTGTGTACACACAATAATAAAGAGAGATATATTTGCCAAAAATCCACACCGGACTCTGTTGCCTAGAGCTGCCTCAAACTCCCAGCCAGGCTCCTTATGATAATCTTCCCACTCTCTCAGCAACTCATAAAATATATCTCTGTAACAGCACAGACACAAAAAGCATTAGTATGAAGCAGTATGAGTGTTGTTGCTCCGTTACCCATCTACAGCATACAAAAAGTCTTTAATTAGTCTCTGGTGTACCCTACCTCTGCTTCTTAAAGATGTGAAAGGCCTTGTCACTGCTAAAATTGGAGCGATTATCGGTGGCTGGCTGGAATGGTACTGAATGAATAAAGGTGGTGGGATCAGGGAGCACCTGGCAATAGAAGGAACACAAAATACAACATTTTAAGCAGAATAGTTAAAATCGCAATCTAGATTAATTTTTCACACTGCAGTACTGGACAGTAAGTGTGATACAGAACAGACATTAATCTAGACTGCGTAAAAGTAATGAGAGGTGTTAAATGAAATACCACGAAGGATGTTTTACACACAGTTACTGACAAAAGTATAATAACACTATGCCAATGTTTCCAAATCAAGATCCTGGAGGCATTCTGAAATATGCATTTTAGTGCTTTCCATGTCTTAACACACCCACAACAGCTCAGTTAGAGGTTGTTAATGAGTTCATTAGTTGAAACAGGTGTGCCAAGAGCAATGAAAATGTGTAGGGCAGTGGACCTCCAGCACCAGAGTTGGGAAACATTGGTCTAGGCAATACCGCTGGGACACTGCAGCCATATTTGTGTGAATAACATCTTGACAGAGACCATGTAGTAGTAGCACAGTTTGCCTTTTAAATAAGATACTTATGTATGGACCTCTAGGCTGTAGTAATTTTAGGTCAAGTGGTTGGTTTCTAGCCATTCAGTTTTACAAATGGGATTTGTGAAATAATTATGTTTCCATAACTGAAATGCTAAAATATATACATTACATATGGCCATGTAAACATTCATTCCTCACATATGTTCTAATCCTGATGTTCTTGAACACTTCCGTTTGAAGCATTCAACACATTTGAATTTTGTAACAGACATTCAAGTGGCATATTCTTTACTTTATATTTGCCATTTTAACAGTCTGTAAAGCCTAACTATGAATACTACTGGTGCAGCATATTAGTAAAGCTATTCAGTTAAACTTTTTTTTTTACTTTATATACATGCAAATTGAAACAAACATTCCACTTCGTATGCATAAAATGTGTAACTACACGCATGCAAGCATTCATGAGGTCCTAGTGTGGCTGGGCGTTCACAAAACAAAACGACAAATACATCTCCAAAACTTTTCTCAACCTCCTTAAACTTCATCCAGTAGGAGCAGACTTGGAGTCTATATGGTTTATAACACAGCATGACAGTGAGCTAAAAACAAACATAACTTTAAACTTTTGAAACTTAAACCTGCTAAACTAAGGATGCAAAACTTGATCAACTACATCTGGGAAATTTGCTTTTTCGGTGAACTGTTTGTTTAAATGCATTGTATACTTTGGCCGTGCAAGTGTCTTGAGTTTGCGCCAGGCGATCCCGTAAGGATGGAGAGAAAGCCCCCACTCTTTCATTCTCCGCCAGGAGGCGCAGTGTGCAACGATCCAGGTGTGACAGCAGCCTGAAAGACCGTAAGCAAATGAGGAATCAGTAAGGACACAGAGCAAAGCACTCAGGATAATAGAGGCTAAAGACACTCACGCAAACTGATTCTCCAGAACTCGCACTGCGAAATACACACAGTTGTGGACATTCCCAAGATACGGTCTCTCGAGGGCATCTTTAAAATGACATGGACAAGAGAAAAGAATGTTTGAGCATAAACACTGACAAAAATAGCTGACTGATGGGAACACGATAGGTGCACACGAACCTGGTTTTCCCCCACACACACTGGAATCCTGTTCCATGGCTTCAGAGCCTGACACACTTCGCGTGGTCAACAACTGCATCACAAAGAACAGCTCCAAAAACACACATGGCACCAGGTTCTCTGTAAGGATCACAGTTCCATGCAAAATGATCATCATTCACCAAATCACAAAAAGGAATTTATTTTAAAAAATCATAAAAGAATCACTTGGCAGAAAAATACAAATGCACGCAATTTTCCTTTTAACCATTAATGTAGGTGATTAACAAAGACATGCTTGGTGCCAAGTTTGCTTCTTGAGTTTGCCTTGGATGCATTATACTTAACTTTAATCACAGTGCATGTGTGCTCCACTAGTAGCATTGTTCGCATACTCATTAGAATATAGTTTATGTCTATTTGGAGGAAGAACAACTATGTTCAATAGGGGGCAAGTCAGGGCCAAAATGTCACTGGCTGACACATGAATACATTGCTTGACTACTTCTGATTTTGCAGGTCTACAGTTAACATGACATCACCTAAGGAAACTACATCATTGATTATTGTAATCAATAAAAATTGACAAAAGTACATCACACAGCTACAAACAGTTTGTACATATAATTTTGTACATATAATTTTGTCTTACAACTGAAGTAAGGGAAAAGTTGTGAATATTTTATTTTTCATCAAACCACCATTTTAAGGTTATCACGTCCTTACTGTCCTGTTCTACAGCACCCCCTGGTGGTAGCTCACCTGAAATGCAGACACAGTATAGCTCAGCTAAAAGATTTAGCTCCGGTGCATGAATCACTTTGGTAGGGTCAGGGCAGGGTGCCTGAGGATCAGGGGTCACCTTAGAACCTGATCTCACTGGTCTGGTGGGGGTGCAAACACCAGGGGTAGGTTTCAGGGGGGAGCTGTTCTGCTGTGCAAGTTTGGACCTGAAAAAAGGACATCATTAGGAAACAGATGCAGCAACAGAGAAAAGAAATGGAGGAAGGTAGAGTTGACAATTTGACAAACATATTCAAAATACGTGCATACCTTTCTTTCTTCAGTAGCTCCCTCTCCTCTTGGAGACAGAGGGGACTCGCAGCACTTGGTCCTGCACCCATGAACTCTGGGATGGAAGAAGGACTGCATGGCTTGCTGAGGGGCGTGGAGGTGAAGCAGCTCTTGGGTTCAGAGTTAGGTCGTTCTGCACTGACTGGGGTTGGGTTGATCCGTCGGGATGGTTTAGTCGCTCTGGGGGGAAAAAAAAAAGGCCTGAAATCTGAAATAATACTGTATACATTAAATGGTACACCAGTATTGCCAGTAAGACCCTGATATCCTTACTTGAGCCAGATATCTCTTATAGTCCATACTTGAACTTGTCTTTTAAGTTCAAATGGCCAATGGTAGAAAATGCAATTGCCCCTCACATCTGCACTATAGTAAGAGCCACTGTACTATACTTATTCGGAGAAAATAACCAAATCTACAATTAGCTAAAGCATTACAGTGCCCTTTTTTGAGAAATAAAAAACGACAACAAAACTAAACATATATATATATATTTTTAAATAACTTACATGGGTGAGACATGGGATGAACCCACTGGAGGAAATTCCTCCAAATTGTTGAAGTTGAGCTCTACTTGTGTGGGAGGTGACACTGGCTCACTAATCTTCCCTCCACTTTTGCCCTTCCTCCCTGCACCATCCCACCGGCAACCCTCCTCTGACTGGGCGCCACGAGCTCCTGTCTGCCGGCCTGCTGCAGACGCCCCAAATGGCCCACTCCTCCTGCGCCCTCGATGCTGCTGTATGGTAGGGCTCGGCTGGGTCTCTGGGGGTGAAGTCATAAAGTCAGCAAGACACGGCCTCTGGGCAGATCGACGATCAGAAGGTGTGTGTCTAGTGGCTGGGCTCCATCCAGAACTGAACGATGGGCTGCTGAAAGTACTAATGCCAGCAAGGCTCTGAGAACTAATGAGCTGAACGTCAGGCTCATTTGAATTGTCCAGTTGAGATACGTGGCGAGCAGGTGAGAAGAGCTGGACTCGGCTGGTGCTGCGGGTTCCTTGTCCTGTTGATGACCTGTTTCCCCTGCGCTCACAGGAGGAGCCCTGGGCTCTGAGGGGCCGAGCAGTACTGGGCGTTTTGGCAGGGGTAGTGGGACCATGGGTCAAGGTGTTACTGCTCTGGTCCCTCAAGAAATTAAGAAGGAAAGGCACAAACTCATGCTTCTTAACTTTCAGCAGAAGTTCTTGGTCATCGTCTTCAAATTCCTGAAATAACAAAAAGGTAAATTATGAGCTTGTGTATCTCTACACACAAGGCAAACCCATTCAGACTTTTCCCATTCGTGGTTCCCCACTGGTGGAATGAGCCGTTTAGGGCAACCAGAGCAGCAGAATCCCTCTCCATCTTCAAAAACCTCCTGAAGACTCATCTGTTCAGAGAGCATCTCTTCTCCTAATGCCCTATCTATCTTCTTGGATTACTCTTACATAAAGATTTTAGCACGTAGAACTCTAATCTGGTTCTCACTTTGTTCTGAAACTCGAGTGTTTCCTCATATTGTAAGTCGCTTTGGATAAGAGCGTCTGCCAAACGAATGTAATGTAATGTAACAAATTTTACTGTATCTTGCAGTACAGAAGTATTTTGATGAAACATCTCAAATACAACGATATAAATCTGACACCATATATTTTGTTTCTTTGAAATGTTACAAACCTCATTCTAAACTAAGTAAAAAAAAAACTGAAGTAACATTGCTTATAGAAAAGCAGCACCCTAAAAGGTGTGCTGCTGGAGAAGTTTACTCATTTACAAGGTTTATATGAGAGATCAAGCTTGTCATCTCATTAGCTGTAGCTTCATTAGCTAACACAGTTCTCAGAACTAGCCTAAGTTCAGAACTAGAGCCAGTCTTTTTCCAGCTGTGTCATGACAACACATTTTCATTACGTTAAAAGGATGATATTAGTTGTTATATTTAAATGCAGGAGGAATCACTTACAGTTGGTCCTCTGAGCCAGTGTAAGGCCTGTTCCAGCTCCTCTTCTCTCCGGAGCAGCGATTCCAAAAGAGCCGCCATCCTGCACCAGCCACAGAGAGCCTAGAAACACACCAACATCAATAACACACATCAGGCTTCAAAATAAAAGTCCATCTGCTCTGAGGAGTATGTTTTGCAGGTAAAGAAAAAACACCGAAAACACATATCACTGAAACACGCATACATATACACATACATATACATATGTATTTATGTATTTATGAAAACAAATAACTTGCATAATTCTAAGAGTCCCTATTCATTCGTATTATTTACTCTTTAGAACGTGCTCCCTATGATATATTAATAAATCATCCAACACTTATACGACTCCTTAAACATAAGTAATAACTGCATAATAAAACGATCCTCACGTTGTCCACAAAACAGTCTTGAGGTGCTCTTTCAGTGCTGATCTGCTCTGAGAAATCCTGGTCCTAGATCCAGTTTAGAACTCAGTCTGACGCTAGTCATCGGTGCAGGTGCAAAAATGTTTCATCTGAAGTAGTTTGACCAGTTTTGCTCTACGACCAACCTCCTTCGGTCTCTCCAGCCTTGCCACTGAAAATGTGTGTAGTCACAAGGTGAGGACGAGACTTTTTATTGTAGGAGGACAGTTGACTATAAACTGCCTTCATCGTTAGGGGGGCACTGCAATTGTGTGTAGACACCAGCTCGGGGCAACACTTTTTATTATAAGAAGACCGTGGGCTATAAAGTATGTGTGGTTTTTTCAATAGGCGTTCCTGAAACTTCCTTCACTCTGGACTTCATCATTAGGGGGGCACTGCAATTGTGTTCAGACACAAGTTTAGGACAACACTTTTTATTATAGGAGGACAGTGGACTATAAAACCGTCCTCATCATTAGAGGGACACTGCAGTCCTAAAAATTTTTTACTACTGGAGGACAGTGGACTACAAACTGCCTTCATCTTAGGGGGGCACTGCAAATGTATTTAGATACCAGCTCGGGACAGCACTATTTTAGGACCGTGGAGTATGTGTGGTGTGGTTTCTTCAAAAGGGGTTTCTGAAACTTCTTTCTAGCTGTCTCTAGTCCTCATCGTTAGAGGGACACTACAAATGTGTTTAGACACAAGCTCAGGACAACACCTTATATTGCAGGAGGACAGTGGATTGTAAAGTGTGGTGCGATTTCTTCAATAGACAGAAGCTCAGGACGACACTTTTCTCTGTATGAGGACAGTGGAGTGTGAAGTGTGGTGTGTGGTTTCTTCACTAGGCGTCTCTGAGAGGGGGCTTGGCTGCAGTGCTGTTTCTGCAGACAGCAGGGCTTTGCTACTTTGTATCAGTAGTGCAGCAGCAGCGCTATAGTGTAGCGTCCCAAACCTTTCATCTGCTTCCGAGTATGCACCTCCTGCACGACACTTTTCTGCTCTAATTGCTGTTTTTTTCTTTATTTTTTTCTACTCTAACGCCGTTTCTGGATTCATGTTAGCCGTCGATTTCATCTCTTTAAACTGTGGACTCCTAGTTTAGCTGCTAGGCTCTGCTGCTAGCGAGGACACCCTGGCTGGAGCTCTGAAAATGCCGTCTCCTAACGAAGGCTTATCCGGAGGAGAAGGTGACCTGGTTACTGTAAAACACGAACTTACAAACGGTGAGTTACTGTCAGCACCACACACACGTGTTTCTGGACTGATATGCCTGTCCCTCAGCTCAGCTGTCAGTTTACCTGCTATGCAAGTTAGCCAGCTAGCCCTAAGCGCCATCTGAGCTGTCAGGATAACTGGACGTGCATATGCATGTGTATAAAAACATTGGGGAGGCTTGGGAGAAGATCTAACATCAAACCTGGCTGCTGTTTGTGCTACTCTTAGAATAAATGTTTAAACTGATGTTTAAATATTCAGGTCTCGATCAAAATATCAATAGAAAAGGTCTCTTTCTGTGTCTCAGCCTGATTGTCAGTCAGGGACAGTCAGGGACACTAGCTTATCTTGGTTTGGTGAGAAATGAGAAGCAAGCAATATCTGAGCAAGTCAGTCCTGTTATTGTTTGTGGGCCTTTTTGAACTGTTTGATGTTTTACTGGCTGGGGGTCTCATAACTCCTGTCAGCTCATTGCAGGTTTCACCAGCTCAAAGTTTTCTGCAGCAGAACTCCCAGCTAACTTAAAGGAAGACAGCTAACTTGTCTCATGGAGCCTCGCCTTACTTCAGTCAGCCGTTCAGGCGCCTGTCAACAATCCCAGACTCTGATAATAAACAGGAGCCTGGGCTGGATGAGAGGCGTGTCATGTCAGAAAAACAGTCCACTCATTACCAAGCGCCAGTCAGACAAATGACACATTACCCAAAGCTGCTGGAACGGTAAAGGGATTAAAGAGGAACTGCACAGATTTTTCAGACTTGGTCTTGATAATTTAATGGTTAAGATGTAAACAAAGGTGAGATACAGTGAGGTAGAGAGGTCCGTGAGGTGCAGGGAGACAGATTTAAAAACAGCATTGCACAGATTTTTCAGAACTTGTCTTGATAATAAAACAGTTAAGATGTAAACAAAGGTGGGACACACCGAGGTAGAGTGGCTGGTGAGCTATAGCGAGGTAGAGAGGCAGGTGAGATACAGTGAGATACAGGTGAGGTAGAGAGGCAAGTGAGATACAATGAGGTAGAGAGGCAGGTGAGATAGAGTGAGGTAGAGAGGCAGGTGAGATACAGTGAGGTAGAGAGGCAGGTGAGATAGAGTGAGGTAGAGAGGCAGGTGAGATAGAGTGAGGTAGAGAGGC
>JBBPCZ010000001.1:45367842-45405953 GCA_037974445.1 Brycinus macrolepidotus | reverse complement strand
GAGGTAGAGAGGCAAGTGAGATACAGTGAGGTAGAGAGGCAGGTGAGATACAGTGAGGTAGAGAGGCAGGTGAGGTAGAGAGACAGGCGAGATACAGTGAGGTAGAGAGGCGGGTGAGATACAGTGAGGTAGAGAGGTAGGTGAGATACAGTGAGGTGGAGAGGCGGGTGAGATACAGTGAGGTAGAGATGCAAGTGAGATACAGTGAGGTAGCAAGGCAGGTGAGATACAGTGAGGTAGCGAGGCAGGTGAGATACAGTGAGGTAGAGAGGCAGGTGAGGTAGAGAGGCAGGTGAGGTACAGTGAGGTAGAGATGCAAGTGAGATACAGTGAGGTAGCAAAGGAGGTGAGAGACAGTGAGGTAGCGGGGCAGGTGAGATACAGTGAGGTAGCAAGGCAGGTGAGATACAGTGAGGTAGACAGGCCGGTGAGATACAGTGAGGTAGAGGGGCAGGTGAGATACAGTGAGGTAGAGAGGCAGGTGAGATACAGTGAGCTAGAGAGGCGGGTGAGGTACAATGAGGTAGAGAAGCAAGTGAGGTAGAGAGGCCAGTGAGATACAGTGAGGTAGAGAGGCAAGTGAGATACACTGAGGTAGCGAGGTAGGTGAGATACAATGAGGTAGCGGGGCAGGTGAGATACAATGAGGTAGCGGGGCAGGTGAGATACAGTGAGGTAGATAGGCAGGTGAGATACAGTGAGGTAGAGAGGTTGGTGAGATACAGTGAGGTAGATAGGCAGGTGAGATACAGTGAGGTAGAGAGGTTGGTGAGATACAGTGAGGTACTGAGGCCGGTGTGATACAGTGAGGTAGTGAGGCCGGTGTGATACAGTGAGGTAGATAGGCAGGTGAGATACAGTGAGGTAGAGAGGTTGGTGAGATACAGTGAGGTAAAGAGGCAGGCGAGACACAGTGAGGTAGAGAGTTAAAAGAAACATTTGGGCAGCTGGTGGCCTGGTGGTTTTTGAGTTGACCTTGCTGTCGGAAGGTTGTGGGTTTGAGTCCCAGGATTGCCATTGAGGTACCCTTGAGCAAGGTACCATCCCCACACACTACTCCCTGGGCACCATTGTCGTCTGTCCACTGCTTCACTTGGTGAACGGGTTAAATGCAGAGGACTCAAGTAATTTCCTCCAGGATCAATATAGTATGTAAAAAAAAAAAAAAAAAAAATCACTTGGAGTGGAATGATGTGAAATGCTCTGTTCTCCAGAAACAAGACCAGAGCTTTTCACTGCAGTGGTGATAAGAACCAGATGTCCAAAGCATTTAATGCCTCTAAAAGCTCCCTCGCCTGAAAGTTATACGATGTCTTATGCCTGAGACATTGGTTCATGACAGTTCTGAAACAAGGATTTGGCCTAAAAGGTATTTTTTGAAGGGCTGTTCTTAATGGCAGATTGGTAGATGTAAGGCAAAATAGGTCCCAAAAAAACATATCTCAGGTTTACCATTATTTAACTGGTATCAACACTGCATATTAAATCTCAGTGAAAAGGACACATGTAGTTTCACTGGTCGTTTTGAAAGGTAAATAAAATCGCTGCATTTGTTACCCCTTGTTCTTATATACCACTGTAAAGAAGTCAGAGATCATACATTTCTGTGAAGTTCTTTGGATTGCTGCAATCTCAAGATGAGTTTTATGCCATTAACTGATTTGTAAGGCTAAACAGTTTGAGAAAAATATAGCACGGCCAACAATGCAATTGCAATTTAAATGTGTTTATTTTCTGTAAATTAAGCTCCATGCCTCCCCCCCCCCCAAGAATACCTCCACAAATTTCTTTTCAGGCTTGAGGCTTGAATGCTAAATATAGAGCACCAGACTGCTAGTTCACAGCTCTGTGTTATCAGGTTAAAGTTCCCACTTAAAATGTTGGATACCATTAAAGTTGCAGCTTTTTCAAAATTGCTATTTCAGTATAAAACATTTTGGTCCGCATTCTACATTCATACATTCTTACATAATCTATGTTCATACATTGTATCTGCAATCTACATTTTGAGCAGAGTCTATGAAGCAGTTGGTCGGTGTTTTACCAGTTGTTTCCATTATTAGCCTTTTATTTATATCTGGTAAGTGCTGTAGTGAAATGTTGCTTTGTTATTACTTTATTATAATTACTGTCACTTTCAATGGATGTAAATATCAGATTCTATTTAGTGGGCTGCACTTCTTTCAGCTATGGTCTAAGGAGAGTTAAGTCACCCTCTGCTTCAAGAGTCTGTAGCTTGTTCATTCAAGTTCTACCTAAATATGTCTTGACAGTTCTGCCTGGATTATTCTCAGGCATTTGGTGTTCACTCTTCTAGGCACTTTATTTGATTACCGGTGCTATTATGAAACTGTCCAGATCTGCTCTTGATTCATACCCTTTCTTTTGTGAGTCTTTGTTTTCACCAAGGAAATTTTCCCATAAGCTTATATTCCAAGTGTTATGGGTGGTGTCAGCAGTAGGGAATACGTCATGTCTACCTTCCATATTACCCTCTATTGCTGTATTTATTTAGTCAAAGCATATAATCACTGTTGGAATAAAAAAGTGTAAATCCGTCATAACTTTTCCTCCAAAAAAAAGAAACATTTTCATAACCTATACAGAAAGTTAATATAAAAAGATTTTTCCTAGTAATTTTGGACCATTGACTGTAAAAAGCAACAAAAATGGAAGTAAATGTTTTTTTTTTCTGACAGAGATGATAGAACCACAGAAGCAACAGAAAAAGAAGTAAAGTAAGGGAAACAAAAGCAGCACAATTATTTGGGGGAAAACAAAAGATAGAAATAAAACAGACCTATCAGGACAGTGTCACTTAAAAATAAAATGAAGTAAACTGCCCTTGGCCTCTAATCTATTTCCTTTTTCAGTGATTTCAATAGTGAACTATTTTGAGTTAATTTCTATAAATATGGAAGTGAGAGCACTTCCACTTTTGTAGTTCCTTTAAGAATCCCCTAGTCAGGTTCCCCTATCTTCTTTTTAACTGTGTGGCAGCAACATGTTTGTTAGGTCATTCCACTAGACATTATACATAAAAGTTAGTTGTAAAATATGAATATGAAGTCATCATTTAGTTACACAATTGTTTACTTAGTTACAAAACAAATGACATTTTTCATTCTCTGTGGACAGGTTTGAGTGTATATGTGCACTTTTTCTATTAGCTGTGATGTCAAGCAATGTGTACTGCATATGCAACACCTTTTCATTGAATTTAAATCACTGTGGAAAAATCTCATACTAAATCATCAAATGAAAAACTGTAATGTCCATCCAGTATTTAGAATCTGGACTTCACACAAAATCTCTCCACTTGTTTCAGTGTTTTTCCGCTTGTTTCTGCAGCAGGTTGTCAGCAGACAAGAGTGACACCCCCAAAACACATTTAAAAAAGTAGTGGTTAAGGAAACCTTTATTATTAAATAATAATTATTAACTGGGAGGTGGGGGGGAGGGGGTTTGAGCAGATATATGCTGAAGGGGTGTTGTGCAATCCACTCTCTTACTTTAAAGGTTACCTACTCACAACTGTGTCACATTCTGCATTTTGTCCAATCAGAGATGAAGTTGTTGCGGTATGGAAAGGTGCCAAGGAGGAGATAAAAAAACAGCAAGCTTTACATTTATTTTGTGAGCTTGTGGTTTATACTAGGCTGAGCGTATTTCCTTTTAATATCAGATGCTCAAGTAGCTCTGTGTAAGTCAAAACCACACTTTTTTTGGCCTCTGCAGTTTATCAAGCAGGTCATAAAAGATTGCAGGCACTTTAATATAATAGTAGACATGCTTCTTCTTAATTATTTCAGTGATCCACAGCACTACTTATCTAATGCAAAAACTAAAGCAATCACAGGGACTTGATTGAACATAGTATCTGATCTCCAGTACTGCATTTCTGATTCTAAACTTAAGTAGCATTGAGTGTTCAACCCTTGTGAAAAATAATAGTTTCCAGAGTCCCCTGTGACTATGTAATTAAACGAATAAATCGACAGTAATTACAGATATCACAATTATTACATAATCTGATTATGTCTGATCGCAATAAAATGAGCTGGTCGGAACTGTTGAAGATGACTGTGATTATTTTCAGTTTTCAGAAAATTCTATTTCAGTGCAGTAAGCAGAATGTGAAACGTGAGCTTCTGGTTTGTGTGCATGTAATGACACAAACCTAGTATTAGGAAAAAAATACCTAAAAAAGCAAGATCAGCAATCAGTCATTGTCATTTTTATTAGTTGCATATAATAAAAAAGCTATTAAATCGTTAACTGCAGTCATTTAAATGACACTCAGTCGATAGCTCATGACAGAACTACCAGCAATAAGGCTTTGAATCTACTTGATTCAAATGTATACATAAAATTGCAGAACATGTTTGTGACTACTTACTTTTGTCAGTAACTCTGCCAGTTAAACATTTCATTTATGAGGAAATGCATAACGGCTTTGACTATTTTTTTTCTTCTTCTTGCGCTTGTGTGCTGAGTTATTGGGGTTGAAAGTGGCGAGAGATTAGCTAGTGTGTGGTGGATGCGGTGCACAGCACTCTCATCTGTGCAAGCTCGGAGCGCTTTTGACAGCAGGAATCTGCTCATCTCAGTGGGCACCCTCACAATAGGCACATAAAGGAACATGACCTCACTACCCGTCCACTTCAGACGGTACACTTAACGTGCAGGCCTGCCCTTCTCAAATACCGTTACACACAGGATTATCCATGCTTCATTCACTTTCATTACTACCCTCTCTTCAACACTGATGTTCAGACATTTATACCCAGGGCACTTACTTATGCAAGGGGGGATCACCAGTGCATGCATTATGCACTGAATGTTAGTGCATCACATTTCAGACTTCTGGCCAAGATCAGGGACAGCAGATATTGCTGAATAGTTAAACTGATTTTCATTCCTGAAAAGAGAAGTGAAATTGTCTTCACAAGCGAATCTTTTCTACTTTCATTGCTACATCCTAGTGAAAGAAATGACTGATGTCTTTTGTGTGACACATCTGAAGAAGAATCAGCCATTCAAAGTAGTCTGATGTGAAATGATGCATTGTATAAACAGGTAGGTAAATCCCTTATGTGTGCCTGTATAAAGTTAGTTTTAATGCAAAATCTAAAAGATGTCATAAAATAATGTGTTCATGCCACATGTTATTGTGAAAACGTCTCCTGTAAAATTGCAGTCATATACTGGCAGCGGTGTTTCCAGCAGTTTATCTGTACAGTGACTATTCTGTATTCTGAATTACAGTTTCTTACTGTAAAATACATGAAAATAGCATTCCACAAGTAAATACAGTAAATTATTCGACACTGCTGCCATTTATTTTAAAGAGACATTAGTATAATGTAATTAGTACCATTTGTTAAGTGAGCCAAATGGAACTATAGGAGATCAGAGCCAATGAAAGTGTAAACATTCCAAATATTGAAATTTTAGCTTATATTGCAGTGTGTCAGTTGTGGTGCCCCCATGAACAAAATTTCACAAAATTTGGTGTGCTTTCAGAAAACAGGGTAGTGATGCAGAATGTCAAATTTTGTGAAGTTTGAAGACGTCATAAGACATTGACTACTGAAATGCTAGGAGGCATTACTCCATATTGTAATGAGCTGAGGGTCATGTGCCCCCAGAAGCAAACTTAATTGTCATTTTTAAACACTGAACGAGCTATTGCCCAAAAAGTACATTGGGCCTATCCTGTTTCAGGGTGCGCTAGATAGAAGGGACACACCAAATTAAGAGACACAGCTCTCTTATTCCGTATCAGCCATATGGGGACACAGTCACGCCAACATCGATTAGTCAAGTGTAAAAATATGTATCATCAACAAAAAGTCAGTGAAAAGAACTTTTTCAGCCTCTATATATTTGCAGAAATCCTAACTGCAACACAAATTTACATTGACAGTCTCCTAAACCAGTCTTAAAGATGATGGCAATGATGACAGTATCTTAATGTCTTTTCTAATGTGGTCCTACAGGATGAACTAATTAACTGATCATCAAAACAGCACAAAACTTTTCATTCTTGTGTGAAATGAACTGTAGATAAAGAAATAAAACATTTTTATCGGGACCAATTAAAACCACAACAAGTCATCTGTCATTACAATATTTGGAGAGGCTACCTAAAACTGCCCAAACTACCACTCATTTTCCCAGTGTGCACTTCAAATGGCATTTTAACTTCTGAGGAGGCTTAATCTCCATATATGCACCATTTCTTCAGTAATGTAAATTTAAGGAACACAGTTACTGCTGTAAATTTACAGCAGTTTTACACTGCACTTGTTTTACACTTTCTATAAAGCAGCTTTTAGAGACATTAAAAGGGAATTCCACCTGTTTTTCAAAATTACTGCATAATTCAATGGCTGTGATGTTAACAAAGTCACTCAAAGTGGTTTTTAATGTGACTTTTTTACAGTGGTTGTGATAAAACCCAGGATCACAGTGTGTACAATACAAATACAAGAACCATTTTATTTACACTGATCATTAACCATTAAGACCAGATGAAGTAAATATTTCTGTATCTCATTACAATGGCACCAAGCGGTGGGATACATTAGGTACCAATTAACAGTCAGTTCTTGAAGTTGATGTGTTGGTGGCAGAAAAAATGGCAAAGCATAAGAATCTGAGCAACTTTGACAAGGGTACAAATTGTGAATTGTGACAATTGTGTCAGAGCATATCCTAAACAACACTTCTTGTGAGGTGTTCCTGTTATGTAGTATTAGTACCTGCCAAAAGTGGTCCAAGGGTCATGGGCACCCAAGGTGAGGGGAGTGAAGTTGGCCCGTCTGGTCTGATGCCACAGAAGAGCTACTGTAGCACAGATAGCTAAAAAAAAGTTAAGGCTGACTATGACAGAAAGGAGTCTGAGCACAAAGTGCATAGGAGCTTGCTGCATGTGGGGCTACATAGCTGCTAAACGGTCAGAGTGCCCATTCAGACCCCCTGTCCACCACCGAAAGTGCCTACAGTGGGAATGTGAGCATCAGAACTGGTCCATGGAACAATAGAAGAAGGCCTGACCTGACCTGATGATCATGTTTTCTTTTACATCGTGTGGACAGGCGGGTGCGTGTTTGTGGCTTACTTGGGATAAAAATGGCACCAGGATGCACTATGGGAGGAAGGCAAGGCGGCAGAGGCAGTGTGATGATCTGGGCCATGTTCGGCTGGGTTCTGGCATTCATGTGGATGTTACTTTGACATGTCAAGCAACTTTCACTCGCCCCTGCTGAAGTTAAAATCTGGTCTCACTACTCTCATTTCTAATTAAGGTCTTCGAAAGAGAAGTTTTCAAAGATTCCTCACTCATCAGAATGTTCATCAGGTCTTGTGCGTCAATGAGTCAGAGCTGTTTTAGAAGCACAAGGGGGACCTACACAATATTAGGCAGGTTTTTAATGTTACAGCTGATTGGTGCACTCTCCAAAAGAACCAGTGGACCTATGTGTGTCCTCTGAGTTTTTATGTGTAGTGTTGATAATAGTAAAATAGTTATAAATTAAAAAAGAGGAATATTTTACCTCACAACACTCTGCATGTGCATTTCCACCATAATAAAACATACATTTGATGCTTGTCTCAAAATTATTGTAAAAGTCTCAGACAGTGCTTTCATAACCATTTACAACTGACATCAGACAGTGTATTTATAACCACTTAGGGTAATAATTTTCCGTGAAGTGGCTTTTAGAGGCATTAAGCACTTTGGTCGTCTGGTTCCTTGTTGCTCTACAATGGAACATTTGTATCAAACCACTCTGAATGACTTCATTTAAACTATAAAATCTAAACAATTTTATCCTGTAGCAATTTTTTAAAAATGTTGGAATTCCCCTTCAAGCGCTTTGGATGTCTGGTTACCAACAGTGTGACCCTGTAAGTTTCTCTAGAATGGCACATTTCACACCAATCCACTCAGAATCAATTTGTTTTTTCTCATCAGTTGAAGTACACGGAAAAAAGTTAGTGGAATTCCTCTCTTGGTACTTCTAGTCCTCTTTTAGAACAATTCTGATGGGAATGCAAATTCTAACCTTTCAACCAACAAAACGTGTTTATTAGTAGAAGAGGAGACATTTGTATTATGATTGGAATGTAATGAGTGTTATTGATGCATATAATGTAGGTTTGCAAAGACAAAAATATCTTACATTCTTGAAATCAAAACAAACCAACAAAAGTCAGAAGTGCCAACTTGAATTTGACGACAGATATTAAATAGGACGACAGTGTAATTCATTGCTTAGCACACTATGTAATTTAGTATGTAATTACAGAATTACATTTGAAGCTTGTATCACAAAAAAGTTATAACTAAACATCTGAAGTTTAATGAGAGGATTATTCATTTTTCTGGCAAAAGTAACTGGTAGCATAGAAACAAAGATCCTTTTGATTTTGATACGCATACCCAAGTGTTTGCATTTGTTAATATATGTACTGCTTGTTGTAACTGTATAATGTTATGAACTAAGCTCACTTATATGGTTGGAATCACACCTGTGCAGACTGAATTTAACTTGAAGACTTTGTTCCTTTTCCCAGCCAACCTGACAGGTCATGTGGAACGCGTGGGCATTGAAAACTTTGAGTTGCTGAAGGTTCTGGGGACAGGAGGTGAGTTCTAGGATGTTTTATATCCGCTATCTCTTCTAGTAGGTGTATCCAGACTTAAACACTGTTCTTATCTGCGCAGCGTATGGGAAAGTGTTTCTAGTGCGCAAGGTGAGCGGGCACGATTCAGGCAAGCTGTACGCCATGAAGGTGCTGAAAAAGGCCACCATTGTGCAGAAGGCAAAGACTGCTGAGCACACGCGCACAGAGAGGCAAGTCCTGGAGCACATCAGGCAGTCCCCGTTCCTCGTTACCCTGCACTATGCCTTCCAGACAGACACCAAGCTACACCTCATCTTGGGTAGGCTCTTTCAGCTTCTGCTCTCATGCTAGGGCTGCACAATATGGACAAAATACTAGTACTGTGATTATGTTGCTGCATATAATGATGGTGATACATCTTGCATTTGGTGATGTAAGGATTCTGCGCTCTGAATGGAAACCTACAGATCGGCAGACTGCATGTGATGTGAACCACAGATTTTTCTTGCTGCCTTGTCTTCAGTGACAGAGTGTACAGGCTACATAGGTGCATAGGAACATGCCAGTTTCCAGTTGTCAGATATAAAGACCATTAAATGTGTTCAAGCCACAAGAAGCCAACGAAATATGCTCAAGTGATATGAAACTCCAAATGCCCAGTAAACACCTGGTATAAAAGAGGAAGAAAATAGTGTAGAAACTTTGTGAAGAGCTGGGTAAGGCACAGCTCATTGCAGTTATGGTGGATAACTAGACTTCTTGAGCAACAGAGAGGTTTGTTACAGTAATATTACGCTACGTAACTTGACATGTGGGAAATTAACGAAGAAATGGTTCACATATTTATAAAAAACATTTTTAATGCAGTTCATATGGCTGGATTTTTTACCTCATATTCCGAAAATACTACTGGTTTGTATTTTAGATCCTACATTAAACTTATGTTTCTTATGGCCAATAAAAATCTTTAGTAAACCAATAATGTACATTGATCAGCCACAACATTAAAATCACTGACCGCTGAAGTGAATAACATTGATTATTTGTCAAGGGGTGCCATTGTAAGGAGAACTGACTGTTCAGCAAGTGAACAGTCAGTTCTTGAAGCTTGAAAGCAGGTGTAAGGACCTGACCAAGGACAAATTATGATGGCTAGAAGACTGGATCAGAGCATTTCTGAAACGACAGGTCTTGTGGGGTGTTCCTGGTAATCAGTGGTTCATACCTACCAAAAGTAATCCAAGCCAGGACTACCAGTGAACCAGCAACATGTGTACCCAGAACTCTTTGATGCTTGTGGAGAGCAAGGGCTAGCCCATCTGGTCTGATGCTGCAGAAAGATTCTGTAACACAAATGATAGAAAGGTGTCATAACACACAGTGCATCGCAGGTTGCTGCATATGGGGCTGCATAGCTGCAGACTAGTCAGAGTGCCCATTTTTTTCTTCTTTTACATGATGCGGATGGCCAGGTGAAGGGAAGAAATGGCACCAGTATGTGCTGTGTGCAGACAGCAAGCTGGTGGAAACAGTGTGATGCTCTGGACAATGTTTTGCTATTAAGCCTTTGGTCTTGGCATTCATGTGGATGTTGCTTTGACATAAACCACCTACCTAAACATTGTTGTAGACCAAGTACACCCCTTCATGTCAACAGTATTCCCTAATGGCAGTGGCCTCTTTCAGGAAGACAGTGTTCCCTGCCACACGGCAAAAATTGTTCAGGAATGATTTAAGGAACATGACAAAGAGTTCAGAGTGTTGACTCAGTCTCCAAATTCCTCAGATTCCAATCCAATCAAGCATCAGTGGCATGTGCGGGACAAACTAGCCCAATCCATGGAGGTCCCACCTCGCGACTTACAGAACTTAAATGATCTGCTGCTAACATCTTGGTGCCAGAGACCATAGCACACTTTCAGAGGTCTTGTGGACTCTGTTTTAATGGGTTAGAGTTGCTTTAGGGGGTATGAGGGGACCTATACAATATTAGGCAGGTGGTTTTAATGTTATGACTGATCAGTTTATATAAATGTACTGATTTTCATGACATGCAGAGACCAGTGAAAAACAGGTTGCTTTTGCTATTTGAATTCCATATGGACTGTATGGACTGAGGAGTGCTCAGTAGGTTTTGAAACTCTAAGAACATGTATGTAACTTATAATGTAGAACTTTAAAGATATTTTACTGAAAAAAATGCTTTTTCATTAAATGGGCCCTTTAATTATGTCATTGAAACGGTAGAAGAAGCACCATAAAATCCATAGACCTCTAAATATTGAAGCCAGGTAAATATGCACCACAGGAAGTTTTTGGAATATGTCAACAACATATTGCAGTACATTCTGCTTTCATGCTGGTGTGTTTATTCAGGGTACTTTTTTGGTATTAGAATGCTGATTTCTCAGAAGCTACAGCAGAGCTGTTATGTTGCTTAAACTAAACCATCTGCAGAAAGCAATGAGTTTAGGCTGATGCCAGGCTCTGATTGCAGACTATGTGAATGGGGGAGAGCTCTTCACACACTTGGTGCAAAGGGTCCACTTCAAAGAGCAAGAGGTTGCTTTGTACAGCGGTGAGATCGTACTGGCACTGGAACTCTTGCACCAGGTAAGGAGCGAGGCAACACCTGTGTGATATAAGCATATTTAAATCCATAATTGCCATGTTGATGTTTTGTTTGGGATTTTAAACCAGGAATACACTGAATATGTCATTTAATGTTTTGACTTTCTATGGGAGTAAAAGTCGCTCCTTCCTCACCTCACTGGGCCCGTCACTTCTCCCCTGTCATCACACATCGCTTCTGCTCTGTTTCTGATGTAGCTGAGTATCCAGGCCAGCAAGTTTAATGGGCACAGATATAGCTGGAGTGTTCTCCAAATTTCTTTAAGGCTTTGTTTACTGCAAGGGGAAGAGCACTATTTTTGCTTCTTGCTTGTTCCCTGCACAGCTGCAATTACTGAGAGGGTGTGGGGGGTGTTGCCCAGGGGGCTTTCTGCTGGCCTGGTCCGAAACAGACCAAACAAATTAGTTTTTTTCATTGCATGCTACACTGTTTATTAAACTAATAATATATATTTCCCAAGACAATCATTTTAAAACCCAAACACTTCACACAGACTGCTGCTGTGATGACGCTGCTGTAAAAACGCAGTTTTCATTTAGTAAAGCATGAGAGACATTAAATAACAGCAGTTTTTCAGCTGTTTCTTTTTCTTGGAAAACAAAACAAAGCAAAATTATAAACAGATCATGTCTTTTTTTAGCTAGGGATTGTCTACAGAGACCTGAAACTGGAGAACATTCTTCTAGACTCAAATGGACATATCGTCTTGACAGACTTTGGTCTTAGCAAAGAGTTTGATGAGGTGAGGCAGACCCTTTCTTGTTCATATGCTGTTCATTGTCTCTACCTCAAAAGCAAGTAAATGCAACATTGCAACAAAGCAAACATTTAGCTTGAGAGACTGGGTCCTCTGGACTTTCTGGGACTTTACATTACACTGAAAACGAGTAGTGCGTCCAAATTACTTGATTCAAAAGTATACATATTTTCCAAATAAATAAAATGTGAACGATATGCACATAACCAAATGTAAGTACATGTAAGTTCGTGTCATGTACACATTTGAATTAAGGCAGTTCAGTGCATTGGAATACATTACATTTTCAGTGTTTATGTAGTTAAACCATCATGCTGTAGACAAGAGAAAGTAATAGGGCTGTTACATCTGATAACATTTTATTCGATATGATATAGTAATGTTACATTTTGATACATGTTTAGAAGTGTACAGATGTACAAATAGGCCATGGCACTGTTTATTTGCACATTGGCTTTTCCTGCGTTTTCTAAATAACTGCTCCAAAGCCTGTTCATAGGGGAGATGCTGTCTCCTTTATGAATATGCGCAGACAAGCTGTACTTTATATCCTATCAGAGAGGCCTGTTTAAAAGCTTGAAAACCACAACCATTTTCATGCACTCTGGAAGTGAAAAAAACAGATTTGGGTGGTCAAGGTCAGACTGTTGTCAGATTTGCTTGCTTATCCACATTAGTTGCCATAATAACAACACGCTTGAGTGCATTGACTAGGACAGGCAGAAGTCTTATTAAGAGCTTAGATCTTGCTAAAAGAACTGGTTAACAGAACGATCATGCCATATTTCACTACAGTATTCCTCTTTTTTACCTAGAATAGTGGTAACTTTTTAGCCACATTCTGATGGAGTCATATATCCACTAGGTCATACACCCCCAAGGTGACACACCTCTCACCACTTTTCTCAAAGAAAAAAAAAAAAAAAAAGACACGCTTACAGATTGCTTTAAAGTAACGCAGCAACCGGAGCATTTAATGAGTGAGTGAAGCTGAGGAACACGCCCAGATTCTGAGACATTATTATCAAAATACATGTGAATATTTACAGCAACGTTAATGCATCCAATTAAGTAAAATAAGTTATCACTATCCTCATTTGAAGGCTAAAACAGTTAATGAAAGAGATCTCAACAAAACACATTCAGCATTCAGTGCTGTTTAAAAAATAGCAAAAAAATAATGCCGGGCAGAAGCCGCAGAAGAGAGAATAGGGTTAGGCCCTACACAATGACAGATTTAGTGAAACATTACATTTTCGCATTAAAAAAATCCACCAAAAATCCATCAAAGTGAATCATTGGATGTAGTCAGTGGTCCTGCAGTTTAAGCCTCAGGTCTTTCTCAACAGCATCCATTCTTAACTGATATCAAAGAAGAGAAGCCAGCCTCGCTCAAGTCAGTTGTTGTGAAGGCAGCGTTGCTTTGCAAAAGCTGAGTATGCCATTGTTAACACACACACACACACACACACACACACAAAAAAAACGAGTGGTGTCCTTTAAACTATGTGGCTGCTGTTTAATCATGTGTCTAAAATATCATACTAGTTGAGTATGTTGTAGTCTAATGACTAGCTGCAGTTGACTGAAAGTTTACGATATTTTTAAACACATGCAAACTAAAAATACTCTAAACAGTTTATTTTAGATTTTTAAAAATCATTATTCATAATATTCCCCATTACAGTTTTTTTCTTTTGTGCACCCCCTGGAGGCAGTCCACACTTTGGGAGACGCGGAACTAGAACACGAACAAAACATTAATAGAGCAGGATGACCTGGTCAGCAGATAACACTAGCTAAAAGGCGATGTCTTGTTACACCCACAGAAAGGAAGATGAAACCGGACAGCGTGTTAAATTAGCGTTCATGACTTTGCCAGAGTTATAAAGCAAAGAAGTAAAGAGCCACCGCAAAAGGAATCCTAAGTTATCTCGTATTAAAATTTAAATAGTCAACAAAGCGTCAGCCAGACTTTCAGTCTCCTAACTGAAGCTTACAGGCCATTAAAAGTGCATTTTTCTCTGTTAATGGATAAGTGTTTACTCCTGGCCAGAGACCACCCAGCCTCTGCACTTGCAGGTCCTGGCATGCTGTGCTCTGTAAGTTTAACAGTGCACCTCCAGTTGACCCATAGTTACAGTATGCAGTGTTTAACTTTCCTGCCAATCATGTTTTTGTCTGTGTTGTTGAATATAACAGAGAGACTTCATGACTCTCCTGTACAGTCTAAAGATTAGATCTTAAATTCTAACTGCCATGTAAACTGAGAAGAATGTGCATGCAGCTGTGGTGATCTCCACTAAACTCTCCCCTGTCTTTGCCTCATAGGTAGAGCGGGCTTACTCTATCTGTGGCACAATAGAATATATGGCCCCTGAGATTGTAGAAGGAGGAGAATCTGGACATGACAAGGTACAGTCTTCAGATCCACTGCAGCTATTCCCAATGCTCCATGAATTGATTTGATGATATTACTTAGTTTTGTGTATCAATCCTCAAAAGATATCATTGTTTTTATTTACATTTGATTTACATAGTTATTTAAATGTAATTAACTGAATAATGTAATTATGCATTGGATAATGTTTACTTTTGCTTTAAAGTATGAATTAAAAGGTCTAAATGTGCATTCCTGACAACTTGTTTGTTTTGATGTGCATAGAAAAAACGTCAAATTCAAATGATAAAATATCTCCGCTTTATATTTTACACAGACATATGCTATTGGTTGAAAGATTAGTTGGCTCTAAGCAAAATGAGCTCATCTCAGTGACCTACAAATGCTATTACACTGTTGTATTAAACAGTCAAGAAAGCTTTTGTTTGAGATGTGCTTGCTAGTAACCTGCTGTCGCCATTCTGTTGCAGGCAGTGGACTGGTGGAGTTTGGGTGTCTTGATGTACGAGCTCATGACTGGTGGCTCTCCTTTTACTGTGGATGGAGATGAAAACTCCCACTCTGACATAGCGAAGTAAATACATACAAGGATTTTTACATGATGAATTTCTTCTTATGAACTGTTGATGGAAGTGATTGACCAGAACTAACTATATGTAAAAAATGGACAGTTACAGTACATTAAACACCTTTTTCATTCTTTCCAGAAACTTGCTTTCAAACTTTTTTACCTGAGTACAGTGTTACTATTTTTTTTTTTTGCTCCTTTTAAATGAGTTTGTCTGCTGTTTGAATAAAAGTTTAGTCAATAAATTCATGAGCAACACTGAAAGCCATAAGTTACCAATAGATAATGTTGTTTTTCTTTAGCTTTAAACCTTATGGTTTCTTGGTTCCTCTCACTCTCGTAGGAGAATCTTGAAGAAGGATCCTCCATATCCCAAGGACATGGGGCCTCTGGCCAAAGACGTCATTCAGCGACTTCTTATTAAGGACCCAAAGAAAAGGCTTGGATCCGGGCCTTCAGGGGCACAGAATGTGAAGAGCCATCCATTTTACCAGGCAAGATAAAAAAACAACTCTTGACTGAAATTCTTGACTCAGGACAAAACATAATTACTGTGTTATTTGTGCTAAAAGCATAGAATAACTGAACAAAAGCACTTTTGTCTAATTTAGAAAATTAACTGGGAGGATTTGGCTGCCAAGAAGGTCACTGCTCCTTTTAAACCTGTTATCCGGGACGAGCTGGATGTGAGTAATTTTTCAGAGGAGTTTACAGAGATGGACCCCACTTACTCCCCTGCTGCCCTTCCTCAGAACTGTGACCGCATATTCCAGGTGAGGGTCAGAGAGGCCTGCCTTTTCATGAACATAGTTTTCATGCACTAGGTACACTTACTTTTATAAAAATTTGAATCTCTATGCATTTATGCTTATATTCTGTAGTTAACTTTTGATTTAAAATGAGGAACACATTTATAGATTATGGTTTGGGCTGATTTTTGCACAAGATGTGATATTTAATAAGGTTAGTTTGCGTGATTCTGGAGTTGACCCTCTATTTGCCTTAGGAGGGAAGTAAAAAGCGGTATTTGACATTCTATAATGATCATGTAAATAATGTAAGCCTGGCTGTCTGTGTTGGTATTGAAATGAGCAGGAGGGCTGTTTAGAGACATGTAATTATGCTGATGTGGAGATGGATTTGAGTATCAGATGTGAATGACTATTTTTGATACGACTTGAACCATAATGTTGCCTATAACATGATGCCAGCTGATGTCGGCGGCATTGAATGGGATCGCATCTATGATTGCCTTCTGGATCCTCCACTCCGCAGGATCAATAGCTCCATTAACAACACTGTCATGCAATGAAAGGTTGGCGTCTGCTAGAATAACCATGCCTGCCTCGATTACTCCTTCAACCTCTGATTACCAACTTCAGCTTGACTTTTTTTTTCTAAACGCTCCCCTTTCATGTACTGTGGAATTTTGATCCCTCGTAATTTGCAGGCGTTGCGGCGATTGCGTCTGCAGTGATAACTTTCAACTCGCGTATGTCGTCTCCCCCTCCGCCCCCAAAACTCTTCACAAAACCAAATTAAGTTGCATTAGAGGACCGTGATGTGATTTGAAAAGCAGAGCAATCAAACAGCGCGGCTTGGCAGTTAAGAGCATTTCACCCATTCATCCATCCATCCTTCCGTCCATCCATCCACTCCTCCGCCCGATGTGGCTCTCACAGCTGCAGGCTGAGTGTGCAAGGGGGCCACTGCTGTCTGAGGCTTTTATGCAGCGACAGCATGGCTAAATGCCACAGATGATGCAGTTATCACAGATGGACAACAAATGTGACTTTGTGACTTGAGCACGCCGCATGGAGCAGGAGAAAAGAAAGAGATTCCAGGGGTTTCTCAAAAGTTGTGCTTATTTGGCTTCTGGATTCAATTTTAAATGTAGCCAATGAAACATACTATTAGCAGGATTTCAGGATTCAGAGATGTAAGACAGATCACAGTCTAAAAAAATGCCTTTTTCAAAAGAGCTGTGATGTCTAGAATGGATATTGGACCTGTTTATACCTTGATTCGTCCCAAAACTGTACGTGAAATAGATATTAAAGGGTCCATGTCCTGCATTTTCTTGCACTGTATTTTTTCTCTGTGTTCACTTATGATATTTATGTGGTTTTACGTACCAGTACAGTCACAGTTCATTTTTTCATGACCATTTCCAACTTCCCTTTATCATATAAAATTAAATTGACTGTTTTTGTTACTGTGCCTGATTTTTGTACATTATGTTTTGGTTGCCTTCCCTGCATTGTGCATCTTTAATAAGCAGTCCAGGCTGAAACATCCTTTATAACTTCCTTGTGAATGGGCGGGGCTAAACTGCTGTAGGCTGAAATGTCAGATATATGTAAATGCATAGGAACACAAAAGGGTTTTGCAGTGTAACTTCCAAAAAAGTATTGTATAGACTGGGGGAGTCAACTGATCATTTTGAAACTTTAACAGTGCTTTCGAATTACATTACAGTTTATTTCAAAAACTCAAGGAAAGTTTTTATTATACGGGTTCTTTAAGATCTAGCTTGTAAGTCACCCCAATATATCAGCAAGCTTTACAATTTGGGCTGTAACAGGCATTGTTGAAGTTCTTGTTGAAATGCTGCATTCGCCTGGGTCTGCTAGAGATGTTTGTTCACTTCTGGTTTTGTATGCATGTATTTGTGCTGGCTGGCGCAGGGCTATTCCTTCATAGCTCCCTCCATCCTGTTCAAGAGGAATGTGGTGATGGATGACCCTGTTGAGCTGTGTGGTGGAGCAGACAGGCCTGGATCTGCCGCGGTAGCACGCTGTGCCATGATGAAGGTAGCAGAGCCTAGGGAATATTATCATCTCGTATCGCTACAGAATGAGAATTCTGAGAGTTTGGAATTGTGCTATTTATGAAAATGCCTCCTATTTTGTGGTGTGTATCATGCAGGACTCCCCATTCTATATAAACTATGAGATGGATTTGAAGGAGACGGCACTGGGGGAGGGCAGCTTCTCTATCTGCAGGCAGTGCACACACAAAAAGAGTGGACAGAAATATGCAGTAAAGATTGTCAGTAAAAGGTACGGCCTATGCAACACATACACAGCTTGAACAGTGAGCATTCTGTGATTCAGTATGGTCCTTTGCATTTATTACACAGCCAAAAAAGTGGTACATTGAATTGACTTGAAGTATATTGCATCAACATAATTATTGCTAAAAATAAGCGCATTGAACAAATATGTGTCATCTCCATGATTACTGGCAGGTTAAAGGTTAAAATAAGGTCTTTGTGGTTTAAGACTAGTCTGAATAACATTTCTTAGACTTCAGATACTACTTGGTGTTTTTAAATGAGTATCTGAAAAACTGTTCTCAAAAAACACTTCTGTTTATGCTTCATTTTTAACTGCAAGAATCTGTTTGCTCATTTTATAGCTTGTTTTTAAATTAAAATATTCTAATTTTACACATCCCTTTTTACAGAGATGCTGAGAGAAATATTACGTTATGCTGTGAGTTAAGCACATGAGTCTGACTGGATTTTTGCTAACCTAGATAGCAGCCATGATGAAGAATTTTATGACATAAATCCCTTAAAATCTCTGTTTAGCAATCTCTGTACTTTCATTGTCAGTTTAGCTGCTTCACCGAATGAAAAGCCAAGTTTCTGTTCCATTGCTGGCGTAGAGCTCCAGGTTCATTACTATTAAGGCGGAACCGAAAATAAGGTTTCATTTAAGGTGGAAACCAAAATAAAAAGCCAACTTCGGTTCAGTAAATCTCATCGCGAGGGCAGCTGTATAGGTAGCTGAGTGACTTGGTGAGTTATATCAATGTTTTATTCTAAATTCATTCAGATTTAGCATTTTGCTGTGTTGTTTTAAAAAACTGTCTAAATACCAAATATGGAAACGAATGCCAGCATAACAAATAATTATTCTGCTAAATCTCACACTGTAGATTTGAAAGAAATCTAAAATAAATTTAGTTTAAGAAAATCATGTGTCAGTGATTGGCACCCCTGGACATTTTTATGAACAGAATATAACCTAAATGTATTCCCATTTATAACTCCCTTTTTTCACTTGAGTGTTCTGGAACTTTTAAGTAGTCGTCCCTAATTTCCTGTTTCACTGGGTATAAGTATGACAGAGGCCAAATTCCCTGGGAAATATTAGTGAAAGAGAAGAAAGAGAATACACAAATGAAATGAAACACAAGTATGTTTGACCTTCATAAATGAGGCACCGACTATAAAAATAGGTGCACAGGCTGCAGGCCCATACCTACTATTGTTTAAAACAATTGGTGCTGTAGTGAACCTCTCGGGAAAAGGATGCAAGTTTATTTTACCCCTACACACAATGAGGACAACAGTCAGAGAGAATTGCCGTAGATTTTTTGTCACTAAGTCTCCAAAACTATATTTAGATACCAGATATAAGCACAGAGATTACTAGAAACTACTGGAACTACTTGACTGAAACAAAGTTTCGTGGTCAGAAGAGGGACAAAAACTGTACATTTTGGCAGCAAAAACTCAAGGTGGGTTTGTTGTAAGAGAAAGATGATTATACATAAAAGAAACTCATCCCCATTAGTATCGTGAATGGTTTGGGCTGTTTTTCCTCGAAAGGCCCTTAGAATACAGGGCATCATGGACTCCTGAAATACCAGGAGACTATAGATGGAAATCTGGCTGTCTCTGCCAAAGAGCAGTTTAGTCACAACTTCCAGCATAAAATCAGACTTTTGACGAGGGCATCAGTCCCCTGAAAGCCTGTGGACTGAGCTGAAGAGAAGAGTCCAAAAGAAGGACCAAGGTCCCTGGAGAATCTGGAGAGATTGTGTATTCTGTAGACTCGTCTCCATGATCTCATAAAGCATTATAGGAGAAGACTAAATGCTGTTGTGTTGGCAAAGGGAGGTTTGCACAAAGCACTAAACTTAGAGTAATTATAACTTGTGTTTATTAAAAAGATATATATTTTTAAGAGTTTTTATTTTCTTTGATTTCTTTAGAAATTGGCCTTAAGTAAAGATTATATTTCAATCATAAACCACATTCGTATCTAAAGGAACTAATTTAACTGCAAAGACATTTTTCAAAACTTTTCCCCTGTTTTACAGAGGGTGCCAATAATTTTAGAGCTGACTGTGTTTTATTCATGTTTACAGTGTAGTAGCCTAAAGAATGCACTTTAGTGATAAAATACAAAAATAAATATGAAACTAATTAGCATGCAGTACTTTAAGTTCAGATGTAAAACAACTGTGATTTACATGCTTAATTGATTTAGAAGGAATTAAAATGAATATTTACAGGTTTATTAATTAATATTTACTGTAATGCTATAAGTTGCTTGATGCGTTGCACTTAAAAGGTGTGCGAATAATTTAAAATGTATAAGATCTCATTTATATTACGTTTGTAATGTTTGGGAATAGGTGACTTTGTTGCTTTCAAGTAACTGTGTGTACCTTTAATTGCCTGATAGTCATCCAGAAAGGAGGTGGGGTGGGAATAGGGAGGAGTCAGGCAAGGAGAAAAGTGGAGCCATACAGTTTTGTGACCTCTCAGTCTCATTTTTTCATTAAGTATTCTTACTTGAATTTTGCTCAGTAATTTAATAACTTTGGAATGCACAGTCATTCTGTACCAAATATTTTATGTGTTAAAGTAAACAGTTAAAATTTACCAAGTGGTCGTATTTATGTTTTTTATGTGGATTCAGATGGGGGGAACCATTAGGCTTCATTAATTGGAAACTTACACACATTTTAAATAATTATAATCCCTTTTTTCTATTTTTTTATTGTATTTAAGAACACTAGTACTGGATGTAAAATTTCTGAAAGTGTATCCAATGCCATACACTACAATAAGAAAATGAATTTCTTGAGTTTTTGCAGCATCTTTGCAGTATTAGAGTTCATAAGCGTACTTCAGGCTGTTCAAGGGCTTCTCTGACAGTCTAACTTTAATTGTACTAATTTAACGAATGTGCTGCATAAAAATTCACTTTCTCTCTTTCTAAAGGATGGAGGCACAAACACAGAAGGAGATAGCGGCTCTCAAATTCTGTGATGGACACCCTAATATAGTCAAGCTCCACGAGATTTACCATGACCAGGTAGGACTGTGTGTGCTCGTGTGCGTGTGTATGCATGGACATGTGTCTGAGAGGGAGACAGAGAGACCAAGGCTGTGGAACCGTGTTGCTACAGCCTCATTCAGTCAGGGAAAGTAGAGCACTGTGTATGTGAAATCTCTCTCCTCTATACTGCCCTACATTCAGAGTCCAAAAGCTCCTGGCAGTGATAATTTTTCATTGGCATGTTTTTTAACCCTTTTTTTTAATACAGGCTGTTGTTTTTTTTAAGGGCTTTTTTAAAGAAGAAGATTTCTCCCCTTTTTTAGGATAGTATTCCACCGGTAAAGTACATCAAATAGCCATTACAAAAATTACTTACGGCTCTGTACGATATTCCAAGCATGGTTTGAGAGTGTGTGATATATTACATTGTGTTCATTCATCCATTAAATAAATTTGATTCAGCCGTACACCGCCCAAAACTGAGGGCAGCTTTTTCAGTGCCTTGCTGTCTAATCAGTCAGTGTCGTCGAAGGCAGTATTGTGATGAAGGTACCTGCAACTGAATTCCATTTGAGACAGTTCAGTTCAGACATGACAGGTTGCCCTCCTGCCTCTGGATACAGCCTGAGTAGGCAGGCTTTGTTACATTTCAGATGCTGCCAGTGTGTGTGTCTGTGCCTATGTGTGTATGTGTGACCCTTTTACCCTTTTGCCGCAGCATCAGCAAAAACGGTTCTGAATTTCCCAGGCTGTGTTCTCCTTTGCATGGGCTAGTGAATATTTGCCTGCTCTTTCACTTTGTTGGCCTTTCTTCTTATGCATTTATTTGTGTGATGGTGTGTGGGTGTGTGTGTGATGGTGTGTGTGTGTGTGTGTGTGTGCAGCTGCATACATATCTAGTTCTGGAGCTGCTCCGAGGTGGCGAGCTGCTGGAGCGGATCCGGAGGAAGCAGCACTTCAGTGAGACGGAGGCGAGTCGGATCATGCGCAGACTGGTTTCCGCTGTGAGCCACATGCACGATGTAGGCGTGGTGCACCGAGACCTGAAGCCTGAGGTACAATACCTCCATATTCCAGTACCACTGCAGTTAAAGTGAGATTCTGTGTAAAACAAATTGGAGTTTACATGTTTGATGTCCAAAGTCTGCTTTCTTTAGTTTTACATTGGACCAGTGATCTTATATTCCAATTAGTGTTGCACAAACTACACATCTAATTCAACACACACTTGACTCAAACTGTGTTGAATTGCTAAGTAATCTCAAATGGGCTCACATTTATGGATTTTCTATAAAATACTGTTATCTATAAAAAAAAAATAGAAGTACATACAAATTTCAGACAAGATGGGTACTATGTCTGATTTTAGGGTTGTCTACTTTATGTTGTACATGTTACAGTGTGTCATTCAAGATGACGTCAGACACCCATCATGAATACAGTTAAAAATAAGAGGAAAATTGTGTAAATTAGATTTTTGTGCCAGACCTGGGCTCCACCTTCGCATATGCCTCACCTTCAGGACCCGGGAGAACCTGTTTGACGACGCAGCGAATAATGGGTGCTGCTTTTTATTTTAGATGACTTAACGACATTAGCTTCCTTATTCCAAGGTCTTGGCAGAGTGTTTTTGTGTGATTGCTGATAAGTGCTTTTGAGTAGTTTTTGTGTGGTTGCTGAGGGTGTGGATGGCCTAAGGATATGTTACACAACTATGTTACACAAGTGTCCAGTCCAAAGGTGTTAATAAAATGTTTTACAGTGTTTGTTTTGTTGGGGCATATGAGGGACATAATGGGAGTTTTACTGTTTTTACTGTCTTTACATGAGTAGCAATAGTTGGAAAACTGGATATAACTACATACAAAAGTAAAATATAGTATCTGGTTGTTCAGTTAATTTAGTGTTTTTGCTTTTTGTATTAAGTGTGTAGGATTTAACTGACTTCCAGCTGACCTACAAAACTTGCACAACTTATACTGTATAAATGTGTCATCATTTTGCCTGAAATATTTCTGTATATAGCTCTGCTTAACACGAGATTACCAAATGCTTGCGTCCCTGCAGTTCTGCTTTACATTCAAAGTAAAACCCAATAAAAAATTGGCCTTCAAAAGAATTTACACTTTAGTTCCAAAGTTATTCAAATACCTAAGTAAACGAATGTCAAGATGAGTAAAAATATCCATATATTTGAGTGCCTGTCCTTAATTTATGAACAGGTTATGTTAAGGCTTGATTTTTGTGCACTGGAGTTGATGTTCAGCTCCTCTAATTTCATCTCAGAACCTGCTGTTCACCGATGAGAGCGAGAACTCCGAGATCAAAATCATCGACTTTGGCTTTGCTCGGCTCAAGCCCCCTGACAATCAGCTTCTGAAGACGCCCTGCTTCACTCTGCAGTACGCAGCCCCAGAGATCCTCAAATACGACGGCTATGATGAGTCCTGCGATCTCTGGAGTCTCGGGGTCATACTGGTAAGAACAGGCTGGTTCACCATAGTTCTGCCCCCCACCGTCTCACTGAATTGCTTCAGTTATACACTCCTACCTGTTCATTACGTTCGTCTGGTACTAGTTTGCTTAAAATCCAATTCTGTCCATCTTCTTTTAGTGTTGTGGCTCCCAAACTATGGAATTCCCTCCCTCCGAATATTCACAATGCCTCCTCTCTTGCTTCTTTCAAAACCCAGTTAAAAATGTATCTTTTCCCTCAGTGCTATGCCTCCTCTCCTTGCTCTTGATTCAGCTGTCTGTTAATTCTTTCCTTCTGCTGTAATCTGTGTTGTTGTAATTTGGACTAGTTAATGTTTTTTAGTCTACTACTGTGTTTGACGCTGTTTTTTTGTTCTATGTCTCAGTCATTTTTGAATTTGAGAAAAGCCCAACATGAATCAAAATTATTATTATTATTATAATTATTGGGGTCATTGATGCATTTGAGCTTGTGGCAAGTTGTTAACTAGAATCTACACGTTATGAGCGTTTTATTAGAGGTGGACATGGATATTTGAAGTACACCGACAAGCGTTACTATTTGATCTTTAATTCAAACCTCATCCACACGCATAAATTGCAATATCCTTTTAGTACTACTTTGAAAATATTTTCCTCACCACTTCAGTGAGAAAGCATCTGCTTATTAAACAAGGAAAAAGATCAGGGATGAGTCTGATCTATTTATTTGAATAGCTCATTCGCAACTCAGCATTGTCACAGAGCAGTTTCACTGAAATCTGGGTCTAATCTCCCAGCAAGCAAGCCGAGGACAGTGGCAAGGAAAAACTCCCTCATAGCAGAAGGAAAAAAACCTTGAGAGGTTCTAAGACTTATAAGGCTAACCCATCCTCCTCTGATTGGCAGGGGAGAGCACAACAACAACACACAAAGAGCAATAAGAAGAAAGAATGCACCCAAGAACAGTAAAGAACACAATATCGTGTGACACAAGTTAACTGCAAAATTAAGATACTGCAGTTGAATTGTTTAGTCTCTTTGTTGTTTTTTAAAGGGCTCATGTCATAAAAATGTGTTTTCTTCAGTTTTTTTTTATTCAGTGTAGTATTTAAACTTAAAGGTTGGGGTAATATATAAATTAAGCTGCAAAATTAACATGGAAATTAACAACTTGTTTTGAGGTCACAGTTTTTGTGACAACATGAGAACCGACACGTTTCTGTATATAACCCTATTTAACCTACAGCCCCGCCCATTCACACTGAAGTTATAAAGAGGGTTTCATTTAGAACAGCCTTTTGAATGAGGCACAGCACAGGGCAGGCAGTCAGAACAGATGTTGTTTGAATATATGAAGTAGATTAGGATTATTATGTAGAGTTTAAAATTGATGTGTTTGAAGCCTTGTGTCCTCTGGCAGTTTTTTATGTGCAGTAAAAGCTGACTCTTCTACATGGAGGTGAGGGGAGAGGCTCGGATACTGACAGCAGTTTTGATGGGAATCATAGTGGCTGCCTTTCGGTTGAAATATTAGTCCAGTTTGTCTGCCTTCCACTGAGATACTAAAAAAAAGAGTACCCAGGGGAGAGTTCTCTCTCCCTCTCTCTCTCTCTCTCCCCCCCCTCTCTCTCTCACACACTCTCTCTCCATTGTCTCTGTGTGTGTGTGCATTTCTGTGGGAGAGTTAACCCCTGCTGTAGCCCCCTGGGTGTTGAGTGGGGTAGTGCAGTGGGGAGCACTGATGCGATGTTCTCAGACAGATCGAGAGAGGCCCTGCAGCACTGATTGTATGAGAGAGAGAAAGAGAGTGTTCTCATTCTCTCTAAACCAAACCATGAAAACAAAGAAGCCAAAAAATGAGTGGAAGTACAACTTTTTTTTTTTTTAAAGCAAAAGGGAAAGGCATTTTATTCAGTCACACATTTCTTCTTGGACATGGATTATCATTACAATAACAAACTTTTCTGTTTACAGATTGGTTGTAAGCAATTCAGTAGAATATAATAATGTTTCATATCCATTTGGGTTTAAAGGGCTCAAATCCTACATTTTTCTGTTTTTCTCTTTCTGATGTTCACTTATGACGTTTATACTTTCATGTAAAAACAGTGATTATTCAGTGTTACATGACAATCTTCCAACCTCTCTCCATCCCTTAGAACTAAAAAGGCTGATTTCTTACTATGATATGTGTAAAAGATCTCTGTTCTAATTGGGTGACCTGTATTTTGCCTCATTCAAGAAGCAGCCCAGACTGAAACACTCCTTAAAGTTCATTGTGAATAAGCAAACTTAAAGCGGTGTAGGTTTTTTAATGATATGTATTCACAAGAGATTGTTCTTGTAGCTTCAGATTTCACATGTGGACCAAATGGACTGGAAGCGACTGGCACTTTTAACAATGTTTACATGTTCCATGAAACTCTTTTATTTCAAGAAAGCAAGGAAAATTCCGTTTTCAATTACATGGACCTCTTAAACTACTATAGTAAAAGTACTCAATGTTAATACACTGGATCTTTTTGTGATCTAAAGGCTGTTCGCATGTGTAACCCCTCTGCCGCATGCTGTGTTGCAGTACACCATGCTGTCCGGGCAGGTGCCCTTTCAGTGTCAGGAGAAGAGTCTAACCCACACCAGTGCAGAGGAGATCATGAAGAAGATCAAACAGGGCGACTTTTCTTTCCAGGGAGAAGCCTGGAGGAATGTGTCCCAACAGGCCAAGGAGCTCATTCAGGGTGAGAGTAACCTAGTTACATTTCAGTATAATTTAGATTAAAAAAATTAATCCGGTTAAATCACCACCTTCATGCATTTCACATCCCTACTGAAGAGTAGCTAAAACACCCTCAGTAATGTTCTGTGTACATCATTTCAAATTCAAATGAGCAGCAGCATTTGGTGTGTCTGTAAATGAGGCTGTTGTATGTTCCGAAGAATGAAATGTCTGAGTATGCACGTCTGTGCTGTCGTGATTTTTTTGTGCATGTGTGTGAATGGAACTTCAACAGAGCTGCTGACTGTGGACCCTAACAAGCGGATAAAGATGTGTGAGCTGCGCTATAATGCCTGGCTGCAGGACGACAGTCAGCTCTCTTCCAATCCCCTCATGACCCCTGACATCCTGGGTTTGTCCACCGCCTCCGTACACACCTGCGTCAAAGCCACCTTCAATGTGAGTGGGAGTGATGGACAGAAGGAGAAATATGGGCTGGAAGAGAGAGAGTGGTGAAAGAGGAAATATAGTGTAAAGTTGTTTGATTATCCTCACTGAACCCTAGCCTTGTTATTCAGTTATTCATTTTTAAACGTATTACTCAGTAACTTCCAGGGTTATTTGGTGGCTACTGAGAAACTAATATGAAAGTCAGGACTGAAGTGTCCACACACAGGATGTTTAAGATTTATGTGAAAAACTTGAACCTTTAGGAGTCACAATTATTGCCAAAGTTTGCAAAATCATGTTTGCAATTTTCTGTTATTTCTATTATTTCTCACTCATAGCTAATTAAAACAACCAGGGAAATGCTGATAGATTTTAAACTTTCAGGAAATACTTTGTGTTTCTTAGTCAAGGAGGTTGTGTTTAATTAGGTTTTAGGTTGCGATATATAGTCTTATTTTATGGAAAGAAACATAAACTTTAATCATGAACCTGTCTGTACAGGATGTAATTTGAATGTAATCTTTTGTTTATATAATATTCTTTATTCTTCTATAAATATTCGAGTATCATATCAAAATGCCAGTAATAACAACTAAAGCATTCTAAGGCTTAAAGCATCATTGTGCAGGCCAGAATATCATTATGCAGAACAGCGGTTATAACAGATCTAGGCTGTTTTGTGAAGAAGTGTGGTGTCATCTCCAGGCCTTCAACAAGTGTAAACGGGAGGGCTTCCGGCTGCAGACGGTGGATAAGGCTCCCTTGGCCAAGCGGAGGAAGATGAAGAAGACCAGCACCAGCACAGAGACACGCAGCAGCTCCAGCGAGAGCACACACTCCTCCACTTCTTCCTCTCAGTCTCAGGAGAAGACACCGCTGGGCGGACAGACCACTGTGTCTCAGCCGTGCGTCAGCACCCCCCTCACACTGGGGCCCGAGGATGATGAGCCGTCCCAGAGCCAGCCAAGATCTGCCTTCACCTTCTCTGAGTGAGGCGCACATCAAAAAACACCCACCACACCCTCTCTCTGTCTCTTGGGCCTCCCTCTGTTACACATGGACCTAGTTCACCCCTCTGTACTGAGCATGCGGGGGCAGCCCCAGCCAAAGCTACGCTCACTCTCAAGCCCTTCGCTAGCAATAGATGAGCAAAGCAGGGCGCAGCAGCGTGGGAGAGTGTGAGAAAGGCTTTGATCGATGTCTTGGACCAGGCCTAGTCCCACGCTCCTGACCCAAAATGACCAGGCCTCTGGCATCTGCTGTATCTCATACACTGAGTTTCACTCCGAGAAGTATAAGACCACCCGCAAGCTGTAATGAAGGGTCTGGTTACTTATGCTGTCCTGCCACTTCAGGGCATGCAAAAAGAAAAAAAAAATAACGAGTAAACAAATGAGAAAAAGAGTATTTATTCTAAAAGAAAATAGAACATGAGCTGTATTGTTTATATGTTAAGTTATTGTTGTTATATTTGGTCAGTAAGACCCTTCCAGTCAGAGAACGTCCTTGTGAAATGATTTGTGAAGTTTGTTCTCACTGACCACTGTGCAGGTCAGCTCTACATGATACTGTAGCTTTTGCTTGATTTTGCGCAGGCCTGTCCTGTCCAAAACCTCTTCTGAGCCGTGTTTAACGGTGAAGTAGCAGCGATTTGTTTGAGCGATTTCAGACGAATCTTTTTTTTTTTTCTACTCTCGTCAAGGAAGGCCAGATAACAGTTTGTTCTAAATTTGTAAACTTTGTCATTTTAAGTAGTTAACGCAGAGGGGGTATTTTGGGGTAAATAGGCTTATTTTGTACTTGAAACTAGTTTTTAAAAAAAGCAGAAGGAAAAACACATGCAAGGACAGACACTGCATGACAGCACACAGTGCTAGATAAGGGCAAACTAGTGTTGTGAAGATGCAATCAGACATTTCAGCGTTTTTTCTTCATTCGGGCTCCGCTCAAGCTTTGGATTGTCTCTAGCTAGTCGTGTTGCCTGTGGGGCTGCCATGGGATTAAAATTGTGATTGATTGGTGTGAATTTAGGCTCCGCTTGTTGGCGACCAGAATAAATTGAATGTTTAACAACCTGCTTTAAAGGTACAGTAAGTAAGCTTTTTAATTCGCAGGGATGTCCCGATTCATTTTTTTTCCCTCTCCAAACTGATTTGAAAACTTTACTGTTGAGTATGGGCCAGTATGGATCAGATTTTTCTTAGTAATTTCGCAGATAATGTCACATCATTTAGGCAAGACATGCTTGGCTGCCAGTAATACTGTTTTTAATGACCATTTTATTAGCATGTTTAAGACATGCTAATTGTCCTATTTACACTCATGTTTTAAATGCCAGTTTTTTGAAAAAATGTAAAATGATTGAGCACTGCACACATTTAGGTCTGTTAACGTCTGAAAACAACTTCACTTCTGCTTTTTGTGTACAGTGCCCACTTACATCATGTCTATGATAGAAGCGTAAGTACAGTGCAGAACTGGATAGGCTCCAGTGCTGATCCTTTAAATAGAATTGGGACATCCCTAATTTCACGTCAGTTTTAGTAAAACGAATAATGCAGTTAAAAAAGAATATTCTGTGGTGGCTTACAGACTCAAAGAGATCTGTAGATTGAGATTTTTGTTTTCTTTTTTAATGCTGGTTGGATATATCAAATCAAGCAGCAACACAGTAATGTGACTGCTGAATTTTACATAAAATGAACTGAGATGAGTAAATCTATATCTATTTCATCCATGCCATTTTCTATTATATCAAATTAGTAGAGTTGTCTTCAAAGTAGTGTGCAGGACAAAAGGCAGCATGTGTCTTCATCAACTGATCAGGCCTCATATGCATTAATTTAATGTCCAGCTGCTTCATCATGTCACTTGCACAGTTCACAGAGCACTTCTCTACCTCTCATGCTAAGAGCAGGACCTGTGGTAAATGAACGAAACCTGCACTTTCTCCCTTATTGCATTCTTTCTGTTTTTTTCCGTAATATGTGTTGACCTGTTGACCAGCATGCCATCGTATTGAAGGATTCTGCTTCTAAAATGTTTGGTACAGTACAAGCGCGCTCTACATTCTGCTCTTGCAAGCACTACAAAAGGCTTCCCTCTGATAACCGAAGGCACTAATCTCATCAACGTTGTTGACTTGCTATGCAAAAAATGGTCACTTTTCTTCCTTCAGCATTAACTTTTTTCAATAGCTTGGGCCGTTATGCATTAGAAACGAGTGAACAAAAATATCATGTCTCGTGAGGGCTCTCTAAACCTATCCAGCCCGTGTGTTCTTCAGTAGGAGCTCTAACCAGTTACACATTCCTTGGTTTGTGCACTGAACCAAGCCATGACATCCACAAGCTTAAATATGGAGGGCACATACTGCCACAAACACATACACAAATGTTCACAGAGACAACACTAGTGCTCCTGCCCGTCTGACATTGCAACAGCAATAAGAACGTCTGTAGTGCAGCTCACTTTAATGTCGCAGAGAGTTACTCTGTAAGGCCTGTTCAACTGTACTCCATTGCCACACTGTGCCACTCCCCTGGAGCTCCATCATTACAGCTCCACTCTTGCTGTTATGGTGTAATAATAGAAGAGAAGAGAAAGATGTGTGTGTGTGTGTGTGTGTGTGTGTGTGTGTGTGTGTGTGTGTGTGTCCTACATTGAACCCTCCTCAGGGAGCGGAGGCTTTATTAGTTTCTGCGGTCCTGTTTGTCCTCAGGGACATTAAGCAGCCCAGCTTGTTCTACTGCAGAGGACACAGAGGCAAGCTACATGGTAGGATAGGAGGAGGACAGAGAACGCAGAGTCTTCAGTACAGACCTAAGCCTCATCCACATGTATCCAGGAGCACAAGCATGCCAGCCCATTAGAGGGCACAAATTCTTTATAAAATCTTATGTCAGACACCTCAAGAATAACATTGTGAGCCTGCACATTGTGCAGATAGAGCACAGCGAAGCTGGAGCTGGCATCCTAAACTCCCAAGTGTGTCCCAGTTTTCAAATGGTGTCATAACATCATGGATCCCCTCTGATTAGTATGTATCCCACTGTTCACCACACTGGTTACATTCTGTAATACAGGGAGAATGTTAATATCATGAGGACATCAGCAACTGTGTGACCCCCAATATATACCTGTGTGCACTTAAGCATGCAATTTTGGGACAGGCCGAGACATTTTCTAACAAGGTGACATCAGCGTGCTGCAAACACAATAGGCTTTGAATTTCAGGCCTATTGAATATCAGTCCTATGTAATTCAGTATTTCCCACAGATTTTAAGTCAGTCTGATGCCAGAAAATAAGAGAAAAAAGGTAACTGTGAATGGTTTGCATTGATCAGGCAGAACAGCTGTTTTTCTGGCTTTTCTAACTTACTAACTTCCCGAGTTTGACTTTGGTCATGAAGTCGCAAATCTTTAGAATCACTGAAGTATTTTTAATATTTGCAATCGGGTTTACACCCCATTTCAAAGAAATCAGTGCAGTAGATGCCTCTGCACCTTAGTTTAATGGAAAATAAAGCTAATTTCAATTATAATCATATCACTGGTAAATCAACCCCTAATTGCCAGCCACACAGAAGCTCAATCATCAGTAATGTTTCAGACTGACTTCTGCATGTTCAATCAATGAAAAAACAGCAGACATTGCCAGGTTAACAGCACAATGTCAGTGTTTTCAAAAATGTGCATTTTGGCTGTCTACACAAAAAACTAAAAAATCTCCATCTTGTAACGCGTGACTGAAAATTCTGTATTCATATGGATGTGAGGCAAAAATGCAGAGAAAAAGCTACATTTCATAAATGTCCAGACACCTGTGGATGAGGCCTTAGGAAGAAGCTGAGATCATAAGGCTGGGCGATATAGCACTATGTATTTTATTTTGTTCGTAAAACACTGTTTTTCTGGATATGTCATGGACATCATCAGTACTTCTAGAGCTGTTAATAACTGCATGTATCACAAAAAGAGAGTAGACCAATCCACCTATCTGTGCTCTGCCCATAAATGCTTTTGTTTGTAACAACTATTGCAAGGTTTGCAAAGGTTTAAAGAACGCTGGCAAGAAAACATGACACATTCGTCGTTTTGTAAAAATTCTAAATAGAAAATCTAGGGTTAGGTTTTCAGGTGATAACTATTTTGTATGCATGCATTGCATCACAGTGGTTAGATAAATCAGATGTAGTTTTTTTGTCTTATATTCAGACTAAGGTCAGCATGGTGACTTCCTTGCCGGACTTTTGCCAGGGTGTCCGGCCTGGTAATAGTTGAACATATTTTCAAAATATGATTTTCAATTCTCAGCTCAAGATTCCTAATGATTTTCAAAGTTTCATGTATTAAAAATAATTCTTCAGATTTCTAATTCAGTACTACAAAGATCGGTTTTGCTCAGATAAAAAACAAGAGGTTCTCCAACTTTTCTTGCCATGCCACCCTCTAATGAAACCCAAAAACCACATCCACCACATTTTTTAATTGATTAAAAAAACTCAAAGCTCAGTCATTTGAGCATGGGTGCATACATAACATAATCCACTTACCCTCCCTTCCCACTTTACTCTCATAGGATGCTCCCAGATGCCTAGTTGTCTGAGGTTTCCATGAAAGATAAATGAGAGCCCTTCAGCAGAGATCAAGGTGTATATCAGAAGTACAGTTTAAAATTGGATTTGCAGCTTTAAATGAAAATTTTCCGCCATGTTGAAATCATTACAGCTGTAGTAGCCAAATAGCTGAGTGTCAATCCATTATACCTTTATCTAAATTTCTAATAGCATTGTTTGTTTTTTCCCAACTCTTCCTCCACAATCAGTTTTTTTTAATATCAATGTACTCAGAGTTTCCCATAATCATTTCAAAATGCAGTGCTGCTGTTTTCCTTGCGGATTTTATCCATTCCAGTGCCTTTAGAACCCCAGAAACAACAGTTGACGGACTGTAGAAACGCGTATCATTACTTTATATTTATGCCATGTCGCCCACCCTTATGCTGAGAGTCTGGCGTTAATAAAGATGCGCTAAAGCTGTTTAGGCTCGATGTGAGGGCCTATCCTTCTCTTTCAGGCTGAGAGGTCAGCACTCTCTTCCACTATTTCATTCATCTCTAAAGCACTTCTGTTTGGAGTCCGTCAATGCCAGGAGCTTTAGGTTGGGCTGGCTGCGTGAGGGTTTCATGTATAGTCTAGTGGGTACCAGTTACCGTTTGCTGAGGTAGAGAGAACACACAGCATAACTGTGTGCCCTTGAAAAGAGCTTGTTCTCTTTGATCTGAGCGCTCCTTCATCACGAGTTATTGTTGGCCTACTTTAATGCTCTCAGGAGCTTGGTTAATTGTGTGGCCCTTTTTTCCCTGCTATTGTAGCAGAGGGCCCAGTGTGAGTACATATCTCTTCTGCACTGGCAGCGGTCAGCCCTGCCGGCTCACTCTTTCATCTACCCGTGGAGGTGGAGTGATGCTCCACGATGATGTGGGCTGAGAGAGCATCAACATATTTCTCAGGCGTTCAGTCCTGCACTCTGCAGCCTGTTTAGCCTGTTTTTGGAGGGAATGTGGCTTTAATATTCCTGGTTTTTAATAATTATGGGGTTAAGGCATTATGTGTTGTGTCATGCATAAGAACACTGAAAACGTAATGCAGTGAATTGACTTGATCTATATGTGTGTATCATTCTCGCATAAATAAAATAGATTACATCCGTGCAATTTTGTCTTTCAGTAGGATTATGTTTGGCAGTAATTGTGTGATTATGCACTTCAACACAATTTTGTCTCTTATTATTGCCACACAACAAATTTTGCTAAATTTATTGTTGTGTGACAATAATTGTGTGGGTGTAACCTTTTTATTTGACTGAAATACACATTTCAGTCAAATATATACAGTGCATCGCCCATTTGAGTGAATATGTATGTTTAACAAAGTGATTTTAGGTGAGCTGTCATTTTTAAAAGTGACTTGGAAGCAAAAAAAATGTTCCCGTAGGCCATGGATTGGATACTAAGCTGAAATGGTCTTGCAGTACCTTCCTTTTTATAAAAATGAGTAAGCAACATTGTTGAGCATTGTTCTATTTGTGCTATTGAGATATATGCATATATTGTTTCAGTGTTTAGGGAGGATTGTTGATTGAAATTAGGTAAACGTCTGGACTTTGGGGGATTTTTCGTTTAATACAGCCACGTAAGCTGCCTACACTCCCACACTGTGTGATAGTGCGTGAACTCTGAAGCTTGTGTCGTGCATCTCTATTGAAAAGCCTTCTGTGTTCTCTCTGTGGTCTCCGGACGCCGTAGCCCCAGGTGGGCTAGTGTCTTCTCTCAATGTGAAAAAAATATATATATTCATGGAATTTCATTTTATTTCATCCATTTATTTGATTTTTTTTTTGTTTTGTTTTGTTTTGCCAAAGCTTTGATCTGTAGCACTGAAGCTTGATGCATATGTGCAGCTTCTTACAAAAAACAAACCAAAAAAAAAGCTTTAAACTTCTGTTCTATGTAAACATACCTTTCAAAACCTTCAGTAATGCATCAGGAATAACTAATGAAACTGAGACGAATTGTGCTTCCCTCTGGCAGAAGTGTCCAGCATTCACTGCTGGACCATGCTGGTTTATATCAACACACACATTACTGTACTAGTGTTTAAATGACGAAACAATGGCTCAGCATATCCAATATAAATAACAAGCATGAAAAATTCACATCACTGTGACCTCCGTATGACCAAAGGGGCGACTCAAACACACTTGCAGTCGGCTTTTCATCAGTTACACATGCGTTTTCAGCATGACAAAACAAATGACATATCTGATCTGCTAAGGTAGACTCGTTGTCGTCTCTTTTACCAGTCTAACTGAAGCCTAGGACTGAAGTCGTGTTTTTCGAATTCATTGTTCTTAAAGTATTCATCGCTAGATGTATGTGGCCGCAAAGGGAAAAGTATTCAAAGGGATCTGAGGCTGTTTCACAGCCAATTGTGCAATCAAAGACTGCCACCGAGGGGCAGTGTTTACATAGATTTCAGTCGATAGCTTGCTTTGTGGGCCATTTCAGCTCCACCTACTTGAATAGGAGAGGTCCATGAAGGCCGTCTTGTGTCCAAGCTCATTTACCAGTGCTCACTGTGCAACATCAGCTGTTTCTGCACAGGGGCAAGATGACAGTTCTCAGCTTGGAAAGTTCAGATTTATCATATAATTACATTCTTTAGGTTATCTAGCTGGGCTAGACATTATTCTTGTAACTTATTTAGAATGAGTTATTGGATTGTTAGATGAATATGAAACGATATAAAAAGAACACAAATAAGATGTTTATGGTGGGTCTTAATACTGTATATATTTTGTAAATGCTAAGCCATATATACGAATGCACAGTCACATCTCAACCTCCTTTACATGTCCTACAGTTTCCTCTCAAAACCTCTCAAGCTTTTCCCAGAATGAGAGCTCACATGAATCGGGAATTTTAAATGTTTTAAAACTGAGGATCACAACCTTGTCAATACATGTTGTACGTTAGGAAACTTGAGATGCAAAATTGATTTTTTTTTTCATTTTTATTTTGTTTTTATTTTTGCTTTTTTTCTTTTTCTTTTTTTTGCATGAGTGTCCAAAAGTCCGATGAGTTGAATCAACTCCATTTCTGTGTGATCATGGGAGAACATGATCAACGTTTCTCGCTTGTTTTGTGGTTCATGTTTGTGGTGTTTATGAAAAGAATAAAGGGCTTTAAAGTTTTGAATACTTAATGAACAAAACCTATTTAATGATGTTACCAGTTGACAAACATAATAAAAAAAAAATGGACAAGAATGTGCCTCTGCTTGTTCCTTCATTCTGTGTACTCTGGGGGCTCTTTCGTGATACAGCAACATTGGCTTAAACTAATCTTTAGTACACACACTGTAGTCCTCCAGGTTTTGTGCTTGGATTTAAGGAAATTTGCTCAGTCTGTGGATTTTGCATATTTGTATATGTTGTCAAGGTGGATGAAGAAGGCCGATAGGGATTATTGGTGTATTTGGAATATGCATATCGTTTGACCTTGTAGACCATTTGAACTTTGAAGTAGAAAGTATTACTTTTTTGTTTATGAAATATTTATAGAATTTTGGCACTGTTGGTTTAATAAAAAAATTTTTTCTGAAGAAACCAACTTTAAGATAACAGCGGCAATGTAAGTAATATAGTAGTAATAGTAACGTTCATTGTGACTCAGCTGAACAGTATAGTGATTGAAAAACAATTTTTAAAAAAAAAAAATCTGTTAACCAAACAAATTTATCTTTTCCTCGTTATACATCTTGTTAAAATGCAGTATAAGTTTGTGGAGAAATAATATTGTATTTTTTTCTGAAACCACTAGAGGAGTTTAGATTTATAAGTAAGGGTTGAGGTGGGAAACTGGAATTCTGCACAGGGCCACGTTTGCTATTGTTGTGCTCCGTTTTTTTTACCAACCGCCCTCCCATACGATGATGGGGCTTTTTCTATTCTTCTGTCCCTCAGTTCCCATTCCCAAAGCGTTCAGCATTCCAGCAGCCCACCATAGGAGCTGCTTTAGTGAGGGCCCGCTGGCTCCTGGGTGGCCTCTTGTGCAGGGGCTGCAGAGGGGAGGAGACGATGTCTTATTAATTGACTGGGTGTCTCGGGCAAAGTGGAGGAATTTGACCAAGGGAGGGAGAGGGAGAGAGGGATGGACATTGTGCTGGCCCTGGTCTTACTGTATACTTCCTCTCGGTTTTCTTAACCCCTTAAGACCTAAGAGCCTTCACTTCAGTCCATCACTCATTCATACAACCTCAAACACTTACATGTTAGTTTCATATCAGTTTCTGAATCATTTATATTGTGTACCTGAATAATATGCCTAGATTTTTATGGGTTAATTTGAATTACCAAAAAGAGTCTGCTGTGCAAAATCGGCTAGGTTGGATCCAATTTACAAATCGTCACTATCTTAAGTAAATACATCGCAGAGGAGGAAAATAAACATTAGCACAGCGCTGTCGTCGAATAGTCACCCAAATAATGAATGTCCCTGACAGCAGGTGCTGAACATTAACGCTGTATCTATAATTATGTTCGACTGTGGTTACTAGGGCCTGTGAACTGATAAATACAAGTGTATAAATACAAGTGTATACATAGTGTATAAATTATAGTTTGTCATTTAATGTAAGTTATATCATTTAATTTAATTTCTAGTCATTTTGGACCTTTTCTGTTGGTCCATTCATTCCCACTAGTTGGTGTTTTCAAATGGTGTAAAAATAGATAAAACATTTTAAAGGATTGCTATGATGGCGACAAAATGCTATGCAAAACTATGAATGCTTGCTATACTCTTAAGAATAGCTCTGAAAGCTGCGAGGGTGACCTGGGCCTGAGCGGAGGGCATTTCTCTGAGTGGGCTGTGGGAATGGCCGGTGCGGTCCTGGGAGCTGTGGAGCCAGCTGAATGGCTTGCTGTGGCTGAGTGTCAGGGGGATGTGATTGAGTGGGATGTTCTCAGGGTAGGGCAAAGGGGGGGCAGACGGGGGTAGGGGGGGAGGGAATTTTGCGAGTGCTGTGGCTTCCCATGTGGTCCAACCCCCCCACCCCATGCACCACCAGAATCTAGACCCCTAATCCTGTTACATGTGTCCCCATTAGCACTAATGGGCCTTGCCATTGTCTCCCTGGGTGTCAGCCAGAGTTACCAGCCAGGCCCTGCCATGTTTGGGCTCCTTCCCACACGCTGCCATCCCCATGGTAATGGAGCATGCGGACACACACACATATGTACCTCTTCAGCAGAGTAAAAAGTCAGGGGACAAAATACTTACTATTAAATGTGTACTACTTCTTAATTGTCTGCAATATGTTTTTCGTCACAGTCGGTTCTTAAAATAGTAACTTTACAGGGAAAGGAAAAAATATTCCTAATTTTTAATATAAGTTAACGTAACTACATTTTCTTCCAGTTAATTTTGCATCATTGCTGTTGGTCCAATTTGTCGTGTAGTTCCATGTAAGGGGAAGTTTGATGTGAAACAATTTTCAAATGATCCTAATAAGTAAAAACAAAACAAATTTAAAAAGACAAATGTACAGATGTCTATCTATATGTCTGTCTGTCTGTCTGTCTGTCTGTCTATCTATCTACCTATCTATCTATCTATCTATCTATCTATCTATCTATCTATCCATCCATCTTTCTATCTATCTATCTATCTATCTATCTATCTAAGCAAACCTTTAAGACATTTTGAACTGCAAAATTTGTCTGTTCACTGACCCTAGACCCTCCAAAAATGTTCTGATACCCAGGTACAGGGTTATACATTTCATCCTTCAACATGATCATATTTCAGAATTTGTGTCAAATGTAATGTTGTGAAATATTACT
>JBBPCZ010000001.1:45337652-45356430 GCA_037974445.1 Brycinus macrolepidotus | reverse complement strand
TATATATATGTGTGTGTGTGTGTGTGTGTGTGTGTGTGTGTGTGTGTGTGTGTGTGTGTGTGTGTGTGTGTGTGTGAAAATATAAAATCTGCTCCATTTTATAATTTTTTACTTTGCACTGAAGGGGACTGCATCCAATCTCGTTGTACTTGTTCGACAAAAATAGATTCTGATTCTGATTCTGCTTCTGAATACTCACTTTCTGTTCTATTAAACTAAATGACATGCTCAGACTGTTTCATAGTATAATCAGATTGTAAGACACAAAGATGCAAAGACAGTCATATGCAAAAATATGCAACATATCAACAAAATTACATTTGTTGATTTTCTAAGAGAAAATAATCCTCTACAAAGAACAAACTGAAATACAGACCTTTCTGCACAGTTCAATGCACAATGCTCTGTTTAACTTTATATTTTAACATATATAGTTTTACATAAATGTATTTATTTTTAAATATATACAGGCACAGGCCACATTTTATGTTTTATTTTTTTCTCAATTTGTTAAATTTAGCAAATAATTAGTAACTGCATTAACATGTGCAGAAGTGTGTTCTCTGTAGAGGATGTGTATTTATCTCCACCAGGAAAATCAGCTACACATAACCAGGGTCTCTTAAACTGCAGATTTGCAGATTTTGCTACAAAAAGTCCAACGTTTTGCTTTGTCAACTTGTAACTTTCATTTTCTCTCTGACATGTTTGTGTGTGTGTATTTAACTATGGGTGAGAAACTGTTTACTTGTGTAACTTTTGAAAAAATTGAAAATGTAAATTTAGATTCCGCATAAAGCATTTAGTATTACCAGAGAAGTGCATTACAGTGAAGAAAACCAAAACAGGATAAACTGCTGTTGTTGCTTATGGTTTTAATGTTAGAAATGCACTATAATGGTATGAATGAATTCATACAGATTAAAGAAAAGAATATAAGGGTGGCTGTCTCTAGAGGCTGACACCTATGGGCTCAAAATGTGTGTTGTAGCAATGCACTGGATCTAGGTGGATATTTAATTCCTCTGAAATCTCACTCTTGTTTTGCTTGGCAGTACATGAGGTCTCGTCCTCTGCCGTGTCCTTTGATCGTCGTTGCTCCTCTGTTCTCTCAGACTCCATCTCCATGGAGATGAAGAAGGCTCAGTGCCCGTGCACAAAAATAAACCCATCTGGGCCAGCATTCATAAAGCAACTTGGAAGAGGACGGCTGGTCTAGGAACTGCTTTTCTGACACGTCATCATAAACAGGAAAAAAGCTCATCCCAAATCAATATTCCAACTCATCCTCTGTGAATGGAGGCCCTGGCCTTGTCAGAAATCCGTAGCCCTGTGTATATACTCGTCCTAATGGATATTATGCTTTGTGTACATTAAGTGGCAGCCCTGCCTTGTTCTGGTTGATGGAACCTCATAACCTTCACATAACAAAAATGAGACCACAAAGCTACTGGCCTGGAGGAAAATACCTCAAGGGATGCTGTCTGTTACTTGTCAAAGGCCTCCCTGGGCCTTGGCCCACATATCCATTAAAATCCCCTTTCTTTGTTCAGGGAAATCTACTTTTATCCCTCTACCAGTCCCTGGCGCACTGATGAGATGAGAGCGGGATTCAGGGTAATTGTGGTTGATTGTATGGCTACGTGTGCCGATCAGGAATTGAAGAATGGTTTATATATCTGAGGTGCCCCTCCCACCCTTCTCCAATGTGCTGGTCTGTGGAGGTTTGTAATTTGTCTACCTTTTCACACCTGAAGGTCCTCATTTCGCCTCTCTTCTTTTGAGAGGAAACAAAGAGCAGGCTACATTCCTGTGGCCAGCTGAAGAAATGTCTGCACTTTGCTTTCCGTCAGACCAGCCACAGCTCCTTTTCACCGTGTCTGCAGACCAGCAGAATCGGTATTTACAGAACTAGGAACTGGGATTCAACAATTAACCCTTTTCATAGGATACAGGATGGAGAACAAGGAGGCCTTGAGGTCTAACAAGGTGCAATCATGTCTGAGGAAGTCATGGGGAAGACTGAAGGGTCCTTCTGGCCTGTGGTTCTTCAAGTTTAGGGGTGACTCACAAACCATTTTCTTCGCTAATTTAATTTTGTGGCTTAATTTTGCTCAAGGCTGTAGAGGGTCTACACACCGTCTTGAACGCCCCTGCTTCAAAACTTTAAATTGCACCTTGGGCTGGACTTTGCCAACTCCTCAGTTAATCCTGATTGTGATTTAGTGTGATTGAGAGGCGGCAGAATGTAGGTGTTGCCGAAGGAAAAAGACAATACAATTAAATGATTAATGCTCCACGGGACCACGACAATTAAAACTATTATGGAAATTAAAATGACATTATGTCACAGCGGAGAGCTGATGATACCCGTGTTGTCTTTTTAAAAGCAATTTCCATAATTCCAATAATTGAAATCATAGCATATTCATCCATTTACCGGGTGAGGGGGGCTAAGAGAGGCCACTAATGAAACCCAATCATTAGCATCCAAACAAAGTAATTGGCTAGTCCTTTATCTTCAGAGATAGGTGACAAGGCACAATCACCCCCCTCCATCAGAATGCAAAAACAAGTAATTAAACCACAGACAACGATGCTCCCAGCTCGCTGCTCCTGTGCTGAGCACGTTTGAAAACAGCACTGATTGCCTTGATTAAAAACCTTACTGTATCCTCTAGTGTTATTTGTGCTTATACTTTTTGGGCATGAGGTGCAGCAGGCTTGACAAGCATCGGAGCATCAGAGAAGAAAGATCTGCTGTGGAAGTGACTTCCTTATACTGCTTATTTTTAAGAACTCAGGACAGACTGGGCCAGAACAGAATGCTGTACTTAGCACCTGTTACACCATGCCTTTAAATCCACATATCAGAGGTGTAGTCTACATCAGATTGATATTCATCAATCAACCCGTGTTTTTGGTTTAATTCAGGATCAATAAGGTTCTAACTATTTATTTATCCTTCTTTATAAACGGGTGGGACAAAAACTGGATTTGAAACTATGCCTGTGTTGATCAATGAATGCAGTAAGTGCTGTGGTTTACTGATTTAACCATAGTGTCAGAAAAAAGGGTCCTGTACAGGTTTTTGTTATCCAATGTATAAACACAGTAAATGTACTCTTTTTCCTATTTGCTTAGAGAGTACCAACACCCACTAGTTTCACGTAATTCCACCTCTAGTTTGAGGTTAAAGCTTAAAAATGAGAGGGACACCTCATACTGTTTGCGAGGGAAAGAAAATGGGCATAATGATGTTAACACAATTACAGTATTGTTGATGTACACATGCCTTCCCTCTTTCTTATAGTCTCAGCACACACACACAAACACACACAAAAAGAATGAGAGAAACTTCTCTGAATGAAAAGAGATTAATGGACTGGGTGTGATTATACATAGCATTAAGGTAATGGAAATATACCCTTGAGAGGACCACCACCTCAGTAACAAGTGGTGGACACTGCAAAGTACAGTTAATTGTATGTTGGGCCTGATTTCATTTCCTCTCTTTTCTAAGTGCATCTATTATTTTCATAGTAGGTCCTGAATAATAATACTCTAGATATTGGATGGACAGAAAGAATCAGGTAACTTAGCTTTTAAGTTCCACATTGATTTTCTTTTTGCTGAATTCTTCAAGAATCTCCTCTAGACTTGTCAGAACTAATGGTCCTGGAGAGAGGGTGTGAGAGGAGCTGAGTACAGAAGAGGTTGAAGAAAAGTGGTATGGGGTGAAAACAGCTGAAGTGACATGTTAGCAAAGACATAAAGAGTCTTGAGGCAAACCTATGGGCCCATTCTTTCATCTCCTCCTTGGCCTGCTTCCATGGGTCTCCTCGCTTGCCCTGTAGGCAAATACCACCAGACCAGGAGAGCATCTTGAGGAGAGTCAAGAACTAGAAACTGGGGGGAAAAGTCTCCCCTTTTTCTCATTAGCACCTTTCCATGCTCCATCTTCACCCTTGCTCTTCACTTTTCCCATCCTTCTCGGCCTCCTGCCACGCTCCGTCTCCTTCATCTTCACCTCGCTCTTCACTTTTTCCCACCACTCTCAGCCTCCTCCTCATGTAACCTTGTCTTTTTCTGGGCATTCCCCCCCTCCACCCCATGGAAATGAGAAAGAAGCAGAATGGTGGTGGAAGGTCGCATGTCTCTCCCTCTCTCTCCCTCTTCCTCTCCAGCTGTGCTGATGAGGCCAGGCGGCACAAAGGGAGCAGGAGAAAAGCACTGACCCCACAGCATCCAATACCATCTCCCCTCCTATACACAAAGGCCTGCCTGCATTCTCCAGAGATGCGCTTATTTCCTTCCCTTCTTTCCCTTGCTATGCCGTTCACAGTTCTTTAAAGTTGTCCCTCACTCCCTACACACTGCTCCTTTTATTTCTTCCTCCTTGGTGAATGAAAAAAATCGTCCTTGGGTGTTTTTTTTCCCTGCCTTGGCCAGATGAATCGATTCACATTTGTACACACTTGATCTGACCCCGTGACAGGCGGACAGTGTGCTGAAATACGTGTATGTGTGAGTATGAGTGCAAAGGGGCACAATCCCATTATCCCAGTGGTATACTATGGCTTAGTTGAGCTCACCTACAGAGAGTGAACAACATCCAAGATGAATGAAAAGAGAAAAAAAACAGAGAGCTATATCTGAGATTGGAAAGAAGAGAGTTTTGTCATGTGTTTAACTGACAGGCATATGGAAAGAGGGCCTTGTTGGGGACTAGGTAGGAATGAGAAATGAATATAATTGGCAGCAATTGTAGACACCGTAGAGCGCAAAGGAAGATTGTTTATACTTAAGAAGGTATTTGTAATTGCAAAAGGAAATCAATACGAACGCCTACTTTTACGGACTGTGATGCCTCAATTATAACCATTTTCATCCGTGTTCAACACAGGTATCTGTTCTCATTGTTTTACAAGCGGGCTAGTGTACAACAAATTGCAGAGAATTGTGAAGGAACCAGAAGTCCACCACAATGAAGAAAGACAAAGGAGACGGCCCACCTTAGCCCACTTACCTGTTAGCATGAATGCTTTTTAATTGCTGGTGATTTTTCACTTGTTGCCATTTTCGCACACCTGAAGAAAACTCCTAAAAGAAGTCGCCAAGGAAGTATGGCGTGGAGAGACTGAGAGAGGGAAAACAGAGAGCAGACAGAAAGAAAAGCTGAAAGAATGTGTTTGATTAGAGCTAGCGCTAGTTAGCGCTTAGCTGCAGTGCCGTGCAGAAGGGCCATTGTGTTCCCAGTGCATTCTTGAGTGTTGCAGCGCATTGGATGAGTGTAAGAGAAAAGGGAAAAATGTGCAGGCTGACATTTTCTAATCAAATACAGCAATCAGGAGCCCAGAAGCAGCAGCATTATGCCATTTACAGCTCCTTTTAATTTATAATCAAAAATTGAGCTGCACAGAGAGAGAGAGAGAGAGAGAGAGAGAGAGAAAGAGAGAGACAGGAGACAGGGGTCTAGGTCATTACATCTCTCTTTTACAGGACCGATGAGAGCAATGAAGAATTAATCAGTGGCCATTAGGCTGTATTTACTCACCACTGTGGGGGATGTGATCAATCCTGCACTCACTCTAAACCCCCTCTGTCTCTCGCCCCCTTTCTCTCTCCCTCCCTCCGCTTCTCTTTCCATCCCTTCTTCCATGTGATGGATATTCTGATGCATATTTCTCCTTGACCTCTGTAATGGGGGTCAGAGCAGAGGCAGGTGCAGTGTGCACAGTGATCCAGTGTGTGAGCTTTTGTAAGCGAGTGTGTGACCTCAGCCATGAATGAGGGCTGATGTAGCACACAATGCACATTCCCCAAACAGACTGAGGGTTTACATTATATCTATTTGCATTATGTACTGTTGTATCATTTGTGTGTGTATGTGTGTGTGCATGTGTGTGTGTGTGTGTGTGTGTGTGTGTGTATGTGTTTAATCCCACAGGAAACAGGGCAGGTCAACTCTCTCTTAAATCAGCTCCTTTAATCTCTGCCGAGGACTCCTCCGCTTGTGTTAGTCCAGGTCAAACACACACTACTAAAACATCCACAAATCAAATCTGCTCCCTGGCTCCTTCCACTGGTCCCGAAGCAGTGGGCTAGCTTTCAGTGCTGAGCTAACTCTCAGCACAGCATATGAGTCTTCTGACCTGAGGCCCAGGTGACCAAACACGACTAAAAACATCCACAAATCACCTCGACTCCCTGGCTCCTTCCACTGCTTCAGAGGCAGTGAGCTAGCCAACTCTTAGCATAGCACGTGCATGCTGGACTGTTCGTCTGACCCGAGGGCTGTCTTCTGAAGTGGCAACTTCCAGTCTTAGAGTGCAGGAGGGTTCAGCAAGCGGGGCGGCTCATGAAAGGCCTGGCACCGCCGCCCCGCACCATTACAGCGCAAAACCTCTTTAAACTGCTGATAGCAGCACAAAGGAGCCACTAGCACACTCGCAGCAGCCGATAGGAGCAAACAGTTAATGATGTTTACTCAAGATTAGCGGCCTCTCTCCACTAAACCAGGTTCTATCCAACATAAAGAAAGCCAGAGAGGAGAGAGAAGGTTTGTTGTTTAGTTGTTTGTTGGGTGTGACAGAGGCCAGGGAAAATGTCACCATCTGAGTAAATGATTGGCCTGAGCTTACAAAATGTAAGCCCCCGACTGTTTATGTAAGATATTTTAGGTCTCATTTTAAAAGGAATATGATTTAGACATGTATGTGTATGAAGGTCTTGGTCGTGGTCACTAAAGCTAAACCCACTAGCGAATAATATACAATACACATACAGTCCAGGGTGTGTATAATCAAACAAGATAAGCTTGCCTTTGACATATGGCTTTTTCGGCCTTTCATGAAAGAATAAAGAAAAAAATCTTGCCGGTCTAGTTATGTTGCTGGTGTTCATGTGAAACTGAATGTGTGAGTGTGTGTTACTGGATGGGAGCTGAATGAGCATAAATACTGTGTGGCTCAGATCCTTGGAGCGTTGTCTTAGCAACCCATAAGTGTCTAGAGGAGGGATGAGGGTTGCTGGGTTGAATAGCAAGCAGGGGTGAAAAACTTGGCAATTAAAAGCAACAGAAGTGACAATTAATATTGTGAGAGCACAGATAGAGTGCTCTGCCCTTTTGAGCATGCTTCACACTCACCCCATGCACAACTTAGTGCTTTCCTCATCTCTAAACCGTCCCTGAAGACCTCTCCAGTCTTCCGCTCTGTACAGCTGGAGCTGCGTGTTCTTTTCTCCATGCCCTTACTGTAGAACGACCTTGCGGGTGCTGAAAAGTAACAGTCCAGTGGGATGGTCATTCTCAGGTTCCCTTACCGTTTAGTGGACATATCCACAGATATCTATGTGGCACCTAGCTTTCTTACAGGAACAAATCCAACTTTGAAGCAGCAAAACAACTTTTATTTGTGATTAATTAGCTAGTAACTAAACCCAGAAAATTAGTTTTAACCAGAGACTGCCATGATCAAAACAAGACCAGACGCAGATGTGGTGTTTCTAAAGTTAGCAAGTGTCTAGTCAAAAGTAACCCAACACTTTTGCAGAAAGCACAAAACCAGGTACTAGGTACTAAAGAATCAATGAATAAATAATTGCACTTTCAGCACTGTCTTTGCAACACTGCCTTTGCTCAACAGCTGTCAAGACCACAACAATTTTGTATGTCAATTTCAAAATCTGCTGCTGTTAAAAATCAGCATTTTTATTTTGAAAAGCTAGTGTTTAAATTTGTTTGCATGCTGGGTTTACTGTATTTTGGCACTTGAGGTATGTACGCACACATTTGTGCGTATCAACAGAATAGGCTGATGAAGAAGCTGATCTTAATGAGGGAATCTGTCCAACATGAGCCTGTTTAACAGTGTGTGTGTGAGTTTGCAGTGTGTTCAGGTACTGAGACAGTGCGGCTGGCAGGTGTCTGCCTCACAGAACTGGCTGCAGACGGCATTGTACTCGAGTCCTGAAAAACTGTGGATGATTTGTGCTAGAATGTATAATTTTCTCATTTCTTTCACGAGCTGTCAGCCTTTCACAAATTAGCAAGGGGCTCTGACCCTGGCGTTCCACGCACAGCGAGAGAGAAGACGGCGTAATGCACGACATACGGCGTTTCAATCAGACACTCTCTCTTTCACACCCATCAAATCATCTCCATATACATAATTCATACACCTGTGGAGGAATGAGCTTTATTGCCACACTTCTACGACATGGAGAGTATGATTACAGATTAATCTGCCTGGTTCAGCGTTGTGACATCATTCTTCCATTTTGCTTCTTCTGAAATGAGGCACTACTCTGCCCTTCTGACACTTTGCTTGCATTTGGTCGTGAGTTTCCCGCTGTACTGGAAGACCACAGAAGATCAGAGGCAACAATAAATGAGTTTGACTGTGTGGTCATGCAGCATAGCACCAATTATGAGTCACCCATAGGAAATAAAAAGCAAAAAAAAGAAAAACTCCTTAACATCTCTGTAGTGTCTCTTAGACATAAATGAGATCAAGTGGAAAGAGAAAGGAGAAATTTGCTGCTCTTTTTTCCTGCTGCTCAGATATTTCTCCTGAGTGAAAGACCCCAGTTATCTCACACATCTCCTCTTGAGTTTTAGTGGCGATCTCAGTAAAGCCACACATTGTGCTCAGATAATAAAGCTCATGTTTAATGGATACTGAACTGAAGACAGGAATCTCAGCATGAATTCAGTCGTTTCTCATCCAAGACTAGGGTCTTTCTCACTTTTAATGCTGAGAGCAACTATTACCATTTTAATCTGGGCCAGCTAAAAGTATATCATGTCTCCTTTTTTTCTAATGCTTTTTCAGTTAAGTAGAATCACAATTAAGTTTCATGAGCCATTAAAAATAATACTTTTTGAGCAATAACATTTTCCTCTGCCAAAAGACCACCACAGGATCAAAGTAGACCACTATGAACATGTTTTAATAAACTGCCAGCAAACAATAAATCTCTAGAGCAGTTTAGCCTTACCCATACATTTCATTTTGGACTTTTTGAAGTGCAATACAAGACAAGCAATCAGATCAAAGATCAAAGTAACAGCTTGTTTAATTGTAAGGATTTTTTATGTAAGGTTTTTACCAAAAAGCTAACTGATGAAATTCATAAAGTAATACCTGTTTCAAAAGTAAGGGTTGGTTGGTGTTGTTTTACTATATAGCAGTTGTTGAGGACTTTATTTCATTCCAACAATGGCACAAACAGCGCACATTTGCATTGCTATATGTTACATTATCAAATGTTCTTTTTCATAATATGAGGTAATAATGACTATTATGAATTTTCTGCAATCTTGTAAAAAAACTTACTTTGGGCCTCTTGAATGGCAAGGTAAGATAATTCACACCTTTCAAGAACAACACAAACAACACTAGTATGGAGAGCACGGTCAAGCAGCCTAAATGCAGAGCCTTTACTGTCCCCCAACTCCCAAAAAGCTCATTCATTCGATGGCCATTCAATAAGCTTTCCATTCAGCAAACTAAATAAAACTGGACTGTGAGCAATATTGTTCCTCCCAAGTTCAGATGATACATGTTTATGATTTATATTGGATAGTCTGTCATATACATTTCCCAGAAATCTCTGCACAATCAAAATGGAAATGTTGTTATAATAACATTCCTATTATGTGAGGTAGATTTGTTTGTCATATAGACCAACATCAGGATGAACTCTTGGAGCTTCCGCACCTTTTAGGACGGGCTTTTTTAGGACTGAGATCAGTGGTTGATTGTCTTCACAATCACTAGTTTCTGGATATGTAATCACAGAGTCTGAAGCAGGCAAACAACTAGCAACTCTTTTTCAGTTTATACGTTCCTCTTCTCCGTTTCAGCGAGCGTGCAAGAAACAGGCCACAGGACTTCCATCTTAAAGGCATGCACTGCCAAGACCATGTGAGAATGACAGGTTTGTGCACATCATAGTACTTCAGCACACTTTTCAGTGTGTTGAACGCATTTTGCTTGTGTTCCATCCAACTCCATGCTATGACTTTTATCACACCCAGAAAGCACTGTAGTGTGGCTTTGTCTTCGGATAACAAGATGCCTGTGAATTAGCTGGATCTTTGTTGGATCAGGTTTCAGCCCATGTCTAGTAAAAACATGTCCAACATAACTTCCTTCCTTCAGCTAGAATTTGTACTTCTGTAGATTCAGTCTCAGCTTGCATTTTTTGTGCTCTGTCTTGCAGTTTTTCTGTCTAGGAGGCTTTCATCATGGTCCTCGATGTTTCTTCCGTCAACAATGACATCATCAACAGGTTTGGCACATGGGTAGTCCATGAATTTCTGCTCCATAGACCTCTTGGCAGCTGCATCTGTGGTCATCTCCTCAACAGTGCTTATATGATGATGAGGATGCATTAGAGCTTTGTTTAAGTCTACTGAATCAATGCTCACACAAATCATTGCCTTTTTTGTGAGAAACCCCCATTGAAGAGACCCATTCTGTGGGCTCTGACTCTAGCTCTGTTTGTCCTATTCTTTTTTGTTTGCACATTTCCTTTTACCACATTTGTAGGCTGTATGACCTGTGGTTGTCTGTTTTACATTCCAGAAGCACAATCCCGTTAATGTTGATTACGGTGTCTCCATATACCAGAAGCTCCACTGTTTTGTTTTTGTTGCTTTGCTTGAATACAGTTGCTGAAATGACACTGCACTCTGCACCAGTGACTTTGAGTTTAAGTGCTGTACCATTGACTAACACAGCAGTGCACTTCCCCTTTGACGTTAATACTTTCACTCACCCTGCATCTATTTCACTAGCATCTGTCCATCTGTGTTAAATGATGCAGAATCCTCACTATTGCTGTCTGTTTCAGTGTTTGTTATCTGTTCACCACCTTGTTCAAATACTTGCCAGTTCCTTGCCGTTTTCTTGTCAAATACCAGTAGATCCAGTCACTAAAATTCATCAGTCATTTCCTTCATCAGTCATTTTACTTCTAGGTAAACTCTTTTCTAACTATGAAAATATGAAAGTGGTGGACAGGGATCAGCATGGGTCAGCATGAACTGTCTGCGGGCACCTTTTATAAGACTTTGGGTTATAATAACTCTTCTGTAGAAGAGGACTACTTGTTCTACCACTTTTGGTAGGTTCTTACCACTGCATACTAGGAACACCCCACAAGACCTGCTGTTAGATATGCTCTGACCCAGTTGAACTGGCATCACAATTTGGTCCTTGTCAAAGTCGCTCAGATCATTATGCTTACCCATTTTTCCCGCTTCCAACACATAAACTTCAAGAACTAACTGTTCACTTGCTGTCTATTATATCCCTCCCCTTGACAGACGGAACTTTAACAAGACAGTCAATGTTATTCTCTTCACCTGTCAGTGCTTTTAATGTTTTGGCTGATTGGTGAATAAGTTACATACTGTGACATTAATATCTGGTAGGGGAATCTGAGAAAGTAAAAAGCATTTTTGTAAAATAAAGTTACTTCATGTGCAATTCATCACTCCATGGTTGTCATGTGTATTTTATTGTACTTGACTTCAGTGTCATCCCTTTCACCAGCTCAGAAGTAAAGAGGGCTAATGGATGCAAATCATAGCTGTGAAGTGAAACTATAGACATTTATGTGTAAACCATATTAATTCATTTTAATTAAAATGTGATATTATTAAAACCTAATCTTTAACATCTGGCTATGTGTATTTGTTCTGTGCAGTCATAAATACTGCAGATCCTTTTCCAAACAATTGTAAACCCTCTGAAATAAGAGTTCCTCAAATTTTGTTGATTTTTAACAAAACACTGCAATCCAAAACCAAATTCTCATTCAAACTGAAAAGCATGGAGGAAGGAATGTAATGGTGTGACAGTGCTTTGTTGTTTGATGCCCTGCGTGGCTTGCAAACACAAAATAGTCAAATACTAAAGTTTCAGTGAACTGTTGAATGATCTGAAGTAGGTAAATCAAGCAAGACGTCACAAAATTGTACATGAAATGAATGTTTTGCAAAGAAATACCGGTCAAAATACCTCATAGTCCCTTTACAAATTAGCTGGTGTCATGACCAATTGTTTTGGAAAGCAGCCATTTCCACAGTACAGTAATTACCTCTTTTTCTGTATTTTCTCTTCTATTGGAATCTTATATAGTATAAATAGATAGAAATAGTCTCATTCCAAAAAAACGGTATCTCCATTTTTCGATTTTCATTTTTCTACATTTGAACACAGAAGTATCTGTGTTTCAATATAGAAAACAGTGTATAAAGATTTTCATTACTGACATTAAAATCATTGACCGGTGAAGTGAATCACATTGATTATTTCCTTACAGTGGCACCTGTCAAGGGGTGGAATATATATGGCAGGAAGAAAACAGTCCGTTTTTGACGTGGATGCATTGGAAGCTTGAAGAATGGGCAAGCGTATTTGACAAGGGCCAAATTGTGGGTAGACACCTGTGTCAGAGCATCTCCAAAATGGTAGGTCTATTGGGATGTTCCTGGTACGCAATGGTTAGTACCTACCAGAAGCGGTCTGGCAACAGGGTCATGGCCACCCGAGGCTCATTGATGCACATGAGGAGCGAAGGTTAGCATGTCTGCTCCAATCCCACAGAGGATCAATAGCCCAAATTACTGAAAAAGTTAATGATGGCATTTGTTGAAAGATGTCAGAACGCACAGTGCATCACAGCTTGCTGTGTATGGGACTGTGTTGCAACAAACCTGTCAGAATACCTATGCTGACCCCGTCCATTGCCGATTTGATTCACGGAGGCCCCATCTCACAACTTTCAGGAGTTTAAAGGATCTGTTGTTAATGTCTTGGGGTCAGATACCACAGAACACCTTCAGATGTCTTGCGGAGTCCATGCCTCGACAGGTCAGTTATGTTTTAGCCTCGAGAGTGGAAACTATCCAGTATTAGGCAGATAGTTTTAATGTTCTGGCTGATCAGCTTTGTTCATAAATGTACTTTATAAGCCAACATGGAAATATTTATATCTTTAGGGCGCGTTGTAACATTTGAGGATTTGAGGGAAAAATAATTTGGCTCTTAAAACTCACAGTAATGTACATTTTTAAGATGCTTTAGTTTATTTACATTAATCACTATTTATATTATCATCAAATCTTAGCAACATGTGGATAATGTTCTTTGTGGTATTTCTCTAAACAATGTCAATGACATCAAAGTAAGGAAAACTGTTTATACCAAGTTCCAAATAAAGTGCCTGAGACTGGGAAAACTCTTTTTCTCATTCTAAAGTGATGATGAACAAAGTGGAAAAAGCTCTGGTTTCAATGATCTTCAGGAGACCTCACTGAATTTCAGACTAGCAGAACAGGTTACCCTTTTTTCTTAGCTTGATCCTGTTTAATGTATCCGTAGCAGAAAAACATTGTGTCTATCCATGCATTTTACAGTTTTAAAATCCACCATAATATTCCATCAGGGGCATGCCCAAAGGTGATATACATCACAAATGAGGGCATGTTTTTAATAAGCCATTTTTTTCCTTCAAAATGCTTTCTTTAAACTAACATGTATGTTTGAGGCTACATGTGTGAATGCTGAAAACATGCATTTATGCATTTCCATTTGTGTGTGTGAGTGGGTCTGCGCATGCTAGCAGCAGTCCTCTTCTCCGTGTGGAGAAAGAAGCCATTCTCCAGGCAATCAGAGCTGTGCCTGCAGGAGCCCAGCCAAGCCACTCATCCTCAGCCTACTCAAGAGCTGCTTTAATTAACCATCATACCACAGATGGGATCGATTTTAACCTCTCTCTCTCCCTCTCTCTCCAACCCTTCTCTAACCCCCCTTCAACCTTACATGTCTTCATGTCTTTTCAACCTTCTTTCTCCAAAGTCTTTCACCCATTGCTCTGCCTCTCCCTCTCATCTTGTGCCCCTTCTCTTGCACCGTCTCTCTCTCTCTCTCCTTGTGCTCCTCTCTCTGCTATATACAAGTCACATAATTGAACTGGAACAGTGCCAGACTGCAGCCCCCCTAGTCTGCCTGATTTACCCACAGCCCCTGGCCTCACCTGCTCAATACCTTATTAGTGTCAGGATCTGTAGAGGGCCATTGCGGATTAACGAGAGAGATACAAGATTGATTTCTGCCCCATAGATGAAATTGGGTTCTGCCCTTGTACCTGTATGTACAACTGTGTATGAGTTTCTAGTTATTGTATATATATCTTGTGGAGAGTTCCCAATAGTTAGTTGCAGTGGTTAGTACCTACCAGAAGTGGTCCAAGGAAGCACAACCAGTGAATGTTATGGCTGATTGGTGACTGGTACTCAATTTCTCACTGCTCTCAACTTACTTTCCTTCTTTTCTGAGACTGCCCAAAAAAACTGACTGCTACCCTTCCTCTTGCCCAAGATAACTCCCACTGTGAATGAAAGCTGACTGTAGTAAAAGTGCTTGCAGTGAATGTGAAGTGAATGCTAAGTATGTACAACTTTACCGTATACTATACAAATATGGAATAAATGAAAGCTACTATACTGTCTACATAAAGTACATATACAGCGCAGCATAAGTGACTTTACTCAGACTTCATGTGGGCTTTCTGATAAACATAAACGTTATTAACATTACCGGAATTCGCTGTGAAGGTAGACGGTTACTGACAGTTTTTTAGGAAAATTTTTATTGTAGCATTATTATTATTATTATTATCATCATCATCATCATCATTAATATTATTATTATTATTATTACATCCACAATTACATTTCAAAATGACTTGCTGAAATTAATGTTAGCTTATCATGCCCATCCTGGCTTACTATCTAACTTGCTAACAATCTGGCATGGAATTTAGCACTGCAAGACAATAACCAAAAATATTTCAAAAAATTATCCTTCTCATTACACTTTACAAAAACTATTGAAACCAACAGCGGTATATCCTATGTATCACCCATATTACACTCTAGTTTTCCCCTTTTGAATACATTTGAAAGTAATGAAAATAGAGAGACAGAGCAGTGCTTGACATTGACTGTACCTTCTCGCAGCAGACAAGCAACCGCTCCCTCTAGGCTATGTCAACACCACTTGGACAAACCCAACTGACAGCTGCAGGACACTGTACAATACTGTGTAATACTGGAACAAATAATAATATTGACAGTTTGTTTAGTTATGATTATGACTGCATTTACTAATGATTATTTTTGGTGGTGTATGGTTGTCGAAACGTGGTATTATATGAGGGAATATACATTGGAACAAAAGCTTGTATCTCCAAAAAACACACACACACACACACACACACACACACACACACACATATATATATATATATATATATATATATATGTATATATACACACACACACACACACACACACACACATACACACTTTTTAGTTTATTGTACACCCAGGATACCCCACTCCAGTTCACAGGGCTGGCATTTTTCTGCTCAAACACACCTGGTTTGACTCACCTGTTAATTGCTGTGCTGGAGACACCGGCCCCAGGACTGCACTTGGGGGTCCATGCTGTACACTAACACTAGCAATTGTCTTTTTTAAATAATGTGGTTACACTTTTAGCAAGCTTTTGACATATCAGCTTACAGCATGTCTTTTATCTCCTAAATTGTAACTTTTTAGGAAAAGGGGAAAAATAACATTAACTGTAACTCAATATAACATTTTTTTTTTGGACCACTTTTCAGTTTTAATTCATCATAGATTTTAAACAATGTCAGATATTAAACACAGACATTGAAAACTTTTTTTTGGAAATGAAAGCAGGCTAAATGTGATTTTTCATTCTTCAGTTCCACAGCAGTAAATATGCAGGTTTGGAAAACCTCACTTGGAAATTCTAACCATGAACTCTGATCTGCAAATCATTTGTGTGCAGCAATAACCTGTAGTAACGCATGCTTGCTTTGTCCTCAGCATAAATAGCGTGCTATTGATTATTCATGGGACATGCACGGCTCCAGAGGAAAATGGCGTGTCAAGGAGTTGAACAGAAGCTGCCTGTTGGAGCAGAGATTAAGGTCTTTTGGAGAAATAGGTGGCTACAGGGTGAGAGAAATGAAAGAAAAGGTAATCACGTGTGTGTGTGTGTGCGTGCATGTGCACATATGGTAGCAGTGTAAGCTGTGTGTATTGCATAAGCTGTGCCCTCAGTGTGTGTTAACATCTGGGTTCATGACCCTCACACTCATTTCACATCTCTTATGTCCCTTGTGCATTATTGTGGACTGTTGTTTTTTCATTCATATATTTTCCTATAGTTTTATTGCAATTTATGTGGACACAAATTCTGGTAGCTGCTGCTGGGACACATTCAGGATTAGATGATGCATGTATAAGCCTCTTATGACAACAGCTTACATAGATATTTACAAAAGTGGATTCCAACATGTGCCATTCATGTGATCATTCCTAAAAAAGAGTAACAACACACTGTACACAGGCATAGCCATAACGCTCTACGACGTAAAACTCTGGAGACCGTCTGAAACAGTGTCATACCAAACAAACATAAGCACAGCATGAGACGACATGAGTAGGTGACAACAGCCTTATAATAGCAATAGTAGTAAGGGTAGTAGTTGTGCTTTGAGTGTGTGTGCGTGTATGTGTGTGGCTGTAGCTGGCCTGTAGGCAGAGACAGAGCTTATTGTGGTATGATTTCCTGGAGTGTTTTTGTCAGAGTGTGGCCATGTGTGATTGCCTCTCCGTCACTAGTCTCAACCGAGGATAATGCTGCTGCTGCCCTCGCTGCCACAAAAACAGGATCAGCACAATCCAATTTCTCTCTCTCTGCAAAGATGGAATAATTTGCCAAGGGGACAGAGCTAGAGATGCTGAGAGAGAGAGAAAGAGAAAGAGAGAGAGAGAGAGAGAGAGAGAGAGAGAGAGAGAGAGAGAGAGAGAGAAAGACGGCAGTGTCTGGGGTCCAGAGAGAGGTAAAGCACTGTTAAAAAACAGCCATTACTACAGGAATTGGGTGAGAGGAGGTTGACGACAACCTTCCCCTTAGCAGGCAATACCAACAGGAGGTGGAGGATTGCTCACAAACACATCAAGCAATAGATAGGCATGGGTAAAATTGAGGGACCAAAGCCAGCAATTGAAGGAAAAAAAAAAAACAAGCGGCAAATATAAAACGAGACATGCAGCTACATACTTTATGTGAATTACAGCTTAGTTAAAGAGAAAGGGCCTTTCGAGTGACTTTGGAGTGGGTTTTTTTTTTCTTATGTTCCTTTTGTGTAAAACCTGCATGATCCACAGGCGTCTAGCAGCCACATTCTTGTGTTAAACTGAGGAGAAATGCTGTCAACAGAAACTAAATATTTGCAACAGTGTTAACAAATTCAATAGGCACATGCTAACTTTGCATATCCAGGCACTTAAATCTGAAAATGAGCCTCAGGAATTAGGAGTGGGGGAGACACACACACACACACGCGTGCACAGAAAAAACACCAGACAGACGAAGTAAGGCAAGGGTGCACACAAAATATACGAGGAGCTCTCAAAAAATCACAGAGTTTTCTTTGGCAAAAATTAACAAGCAGAAATGTCTAATTGCTTTCAGGTGTTGCCCTCCCTTCTCCTTCCTCTCTCCAAGAAAAAAAAATCTCTGACACTGTAACTGGTGTGTGTGTGTGTGTGTGTGGGGGGGGGGGGGGGGGCAGAATTGATTTGTGTAGATGCCGGCATTGTAGGAGGCCAGAGGAGATAGGGGCTGGAGGTGGAGGGGGAGCTGCAGCAATCAGGATGGGGAACACACCCCCGCCTCTTGGTGCCGTGTGTCACACAGGCCCTCGCTGCGGAATGGCCCGGAGATTAGAGCTCATGCTGAGCAGGCGCAGGCCTCAGGTGCACAGCCTAATACTCCAGTAACCCCAGGTATACATGTGGTGGAGTGTGTATGAACATGTTGTGACACTGATGATGGATTGTAGGCCTACTTTGTTAAGAATTACGAAAGAGTCACAAAAAGTCACGAAAGAGAGTTAGGTCGCAACTTTTACTGTGCCTTATGCCTTATGTTGAGCTATAGTTTCCCCAAACCAGACTGGCCAAACATATATTACTGCTATTCTACGCTAAAATGTCTTATAAACCTGACAATTCTAATTTTTATGGCATATTTTTGTTCTGTTTCTCATAAAATGACACCAAACAAACCCTTTTACACTGTTTTGTAAAATTACCCAGACAGATGCCAGATTTCCAGTACGGAAATTTACAATTTCTTTAGTTTTTATTCAACTTGAACTGTCCCATGGGAAGCCTGAAGAAAAAGACACATATTACAGATTTGTTAACTACTGTTAACTTTGTGATGTCAATTTCATAATAACAGTACACTATGAAAATAAATTCTAAAACGATTCATGGCTTAGATGTACAATTCTCCATCCTTACAAAAGGTGTCTCAAAAGGTTCTTTTAGCAATGGACTTGAAAATTGGCATTTTTTTCTTAGTTCTCCAAAGGAGCATGTGTTTAGTGAGAAGGTTCTCTCTAGAAGATTCTTTACTTTAAAACTTTAAAAATGAAATGAATATACTAAAATAATTGCATCGCAGACAGAAACCTTTTTAGCACCGTTATTTTTTAATGTACAGAGCATATTCACTCAGAATATATGTATTATGTGGAGTTTATTTAAATCTTAAAAATGTTCTCATCTCACTTACAAAAATGGTTCTCAATAGAAGTATTATAAAATATAATACATACACTTTATATATGTACACACACACTATATATA
>JBBPCZ010000001.1:45304530-45314796 GCA_037974445.1 Brycinus macrolepidotus | reverse complement strand
ATATATCCACAGTTATAGAATAAAGAATAAAATATTCAGGCCAAATGCTTGTATTCTGTAAAGTGCAAAAGACATTTTGTACATGAATATGAAAAGATATTAAGATTTTTAAATTATAGAAGTCTGTAAAAGAAAGTAATACGAGAAATGCGACACGCTATTAGACAAGCTTCTAATCTGTTTTAGATTAAATCTGTACAATTTTGGTGGCAAAGCTATAGCTTTTTGCGTTTTTCTTTGTCGGGGGGTTGACGGGTGTCTATTAGACCAGTAAAATGGAACCATTTGATTTTGCATGCTGTTGTGAATATCCCGGAAACAGTTCCAATCAGAGGGACCCTAATGACGAGCGTGCAACCTGATTTCCTTTGCCTCCGAGTTGTGAATGGAGCATGGAAATGCTAAATGATACGACATACGTGCAATTGCCTGCGTAATACAATGGTCACACAACGGCGAGCCTCCGCGCTGCACAGAGGGAATTGCATGTTAGCTAATTGTTAATTTGGGCGACTTCGCGCTGGCTAATTGTGGCGGCTCCGCCAAGCCATTTGCATGATGGACTTGCCACCTGCCACGACGCGCGACAGCCCGCTGCCCGGGCAAACTATATAATTACTGAACAGCAGTGGGGCAATTTTGACTGCCGTTCCTTTTGTGTCGGATGAATTCTTCCTAATGACATATTTTATTAGGGGGCAAATAGCATACCTCCTCTTGGTTCTGCAGAAAAAGGCATCGTCTCAACAGGTCTTAATGTTACGCCGGGGATACTGCAGAGCAGGCTGTGTCTTTGGCAGTCTCGCGTTCTTGTATGGATTCTAATGTGGCCTGCTTATTGTTCCTACCTATTTATGTCGCAACTTAAATGATGTATTGGTCAAACATATATTTAAAGTGATTTTCTTTCTTCCTGAAATCACCGGGCTGGTATGAGCGGATTTATTTGGAACAAAATCCCCTTGATTGTGTGCTTACATGCACGGGAGTCTTATTAGAGATGCAGCTTAGCATTATGGGATGGCTATTTCACCTTGGGGTCTCAGTTTCAGACTAACAGGCCGCATCATGAGGGACAACCATGATTGAGAAGTGACTTACACACTGTTTTTTTTTACAATGATTCATTTAGATACAAAAGCATTATCCACCACAACTCATTGAGTCAAGTATAAGTAGACGTACATGCAAATAAATAAAACTGGACTCTTTTGACTACGGTCTAGAGGTACAGCCAATATGCAGGCTCATATTCCTCACAGTTTTAGTAAACACTCAGTAAACAAGTCACTGTCCTGCGTAATTAAGGACGATCTCTCAGCACAGTGATGCATTAAAGTAGCGTATGTCAATACCTTATATCGTTTAGCCCGCTGGAAGTGTTTTAATTTCTGCTGCTTGTCCTTCAGTAAGCCCCCTGTTAGACTTGCCGCACGCTGCTTAGACGCGGAATACACGTTGGGCTAGTGGAGTTTTCTTTTCGAAACACTCGTAAACAAGCAGCCCGTGTTTAAGCGAAAAAAGTTGATCAAAAAAGCAGTGGGTGAGGTGATTACACGCTATTTAGCGTGGGACCTGGTGTTAACACTGTTAGTAATGCTTCGGTGACCACCAAAGGACTCCCGCTGGTAGAGTACAAGAACAGGGAAGAGGACCACTTGTCTGTTTAGCGTTTCTACTCGCGCAGAATAGCGAGACCCCATGTGATATTTTAGAGTTAAGAAGACAAGGAAGTTTAGTGCAAGTGTAAGCTGTACAATAAGTGCTTTATTTACTTGGCACCTCACCACCACCAAAGTCATTCAGAGTGATCTTGGGTGAAAATGTTCCGTTTTAGACAAAGTTATTGACTGTTCAGGACTGTTCACAGAGGTGGTGATAGGAGCCAGAGGTTTAAAGCCTCTAAATGCCACCTCACGGAGTGTTATTACATAAATTGGATACGTACATATTTTGCCTGATGCCTCAGACATTGTTTCATAGTAGTTTGGTATAAAATGTATTTTAATACATTTATGGCTGGGAGTTACAAAAAAAATGTTCGTTAATTAAAATCAGAACTGGTAAGCGTACCTACAATGCCCCAGTTAACATCAAACCACACTGAATGTCTTTACTCATCTCACAGAATAAATCATGCTGATTTTGAAAAACAGGTGGAATATGCCTTTAAGGTATAGAACTATAAATCTTTCCAAGGTCACGGACTCGTATAGGACACGATAACCATTTATACACAACTGCACCGAGTAGCTTCGTGATGAGTTACTGCAAGCCTTTTAAGTGTAATACATTTTTATTTTACAAATTTCTCTGACCTAAATAATAAAATGAATACCCCTGTAGTAAGCGACCAGTGTGTGTGTGTGTGTGTGTGTGTGAGTGTGTGTGTGTGTGTGTTTTAAACTGAAACAATTTCTGGGGTTTCTCGATCATCAGCTTCAACAGGAAGTAAACGATGTGCCAAATGATTGTTGTCCGAGTGATTTATCACTTAATAACGAAATCCGCATGCGTCTCTACCTCTCTCTCTCTCTCTCTCTCTCTCTCTCTCTCTCTCTCTCCCCCCGTCACGAAAATCAAGCATAAAAAGTAAGTATAGGCTGAACGCCTGTGCAATTCACGAGCGCTTGCGGTGCAGATCTATCTATTTGAAATGTGGATTTAACAGTTGTAGTCATTAAAAGAATCATTTTCTCTGGAGAGAAACAAAAAGGCGAAAGCAATAAAGAAAAGGGGGAGGTATGAAAATGCGTGTTTTTGTTCATCGGATGGAAAAGGGCTCCATTCAGATAGCGCTGAATGCACTGCATTTCACTGCTGCCACAATTACACTGAAAGGTCAAGTATTACAGCATCTTGTGTTCCGCTTTGCATGCTAAGTATTCCTCCTCGCAAATGACCCGCTTTTGCGCGCGCCGTACAATAGCCTGAAGAAGCAGATGCCGGACAATTAAAGATATTTTGCTACTAGTTGACAGTAGGATTTTACCAAAGGATGTGATTGCAGGTGATTTGTAATTGTGCAATTTGGGATGTACATTTCGGAATGTACGCCACTATGAGAGCGTTCGAGAAAGGCAGAGAAATGTACCAGGCAGCAAACGACGTCTCTTCTCTTCGCTTTTTGTTTGTTTTTGTTTTTGTTTTTTGTTGTTGTTGTTTTTTCCCTAGCTTTGACAACCCATACGCCAGATTTGGACACAGTGGGACTACATGCAGACAGTGAGACTTGGGTGGACGGTCTGTTACTCGGGCAACCTGTAAGGAAACGTGGAATCACATTCGGTGACTTTGGTCACTATTCTGTAGTACCGTCTCTGTATTTACAGGACTCTATTTCAGAGATTAGTTAAAATCGATGCGTTTTTTCGACTTTAATCATTGGCCACCTGTTGTTTTTCGCGGTCACTACGACAGTAGGTGACCTAAAGGATCAAATGCAATCAGTTCCAAAGTAACTTTCTCCCATATTTGCATTTAAACGAGGTCCAGGTTGCTTTGTTCAAATGCACTGAGAAATTGATAGACGTCTGATAGCTGATTATCGTCCATTTTTCGGGTTTGGGTAGGGGTACGTGTGTTTTTTTTATTACACAGCGCATACCATCTAACACCATCAACTCACAGCTCTGAAGCAAAATTCCAAAATTACTGGATCACCATATTGTTTGTCAGAAAAAACTTGACTTACACTATTGATAGTGTGTTAAAATGGAAAATACTGCACAATACCCGTCATGTTAAGTGCTTGAGTACAGTGGAGCTTCCATTTACCACCAATGCATGACCTATTGATGGTTACAGTCGCGTGACGCAGCTTTGCTATTGCATTCCAAATGGACGCCAATGGAAATAAATGAAACCTGACTCGTTCTACAACAAATTACAGCTGGTCGTTTTCAGCACCTCGGACAGCGCACAAACGCGCGTAAATAACTTCCAGCGCTTTTCTGCTCAAATCGATTCTTCTACAGCCAGAGCAGAACTAGCATCTAATGAGTTTAAAATAGCGGTGTTATTTACCTGATGTGCAGAAAGGGTCACCTAACCACAAATGAAGCGGCATAATGAAAGTTCTTGCCTATGATGAGTTACAGACGATGGCGTTTGAGCAATATGAGAGTAAACAGATTTTAAGTAGTACTGTCATCAATCAGCACCCACGCTGTTCGTTTTAAATGTATTCTTCGCAATTAGACAACCACTTTACACGTTACACTTTACTTTACAGCCACTTTACCCTGTGCATCACTTTAAATGCACCTTCCACAATTAGCAAAAAAACACACAAACACAGTTTGCAATATACTCAGAATTATAAACGGATATTATTCATTTAGTTTAGCACTCTGAATAGGCACAAGTATTTAAATATATCAGAACTTGGACCTGCAAACAGACACATTCGACTGTTCCATTATTATACTACAATTAATGTAAATCAATGGAGATAAAACTACGCCTCAGCAAAAGCACTCAAATTGGTGGTCTTTCTGGCTGGTGGTCAGGCATCACTGAATCTGGTGGTAAATGATCAGGGATGGTTACAAAGGTCTTCTCACTCTGTGGGATTCTATATGAGAGCGAAACAGAGGAGCAAAGGCCGAGACCGTCTAACTCTCGTATGATTGCGTTGAGATTAGGGTCTAATTGAAGGGAGCAACTAAAACCTTTGCTCATAGAGCCGTAAAGGCTGTCCGCGGTTGTGCACAGTATGTGCTGAAAGACTGCGATGAGAGCACGCACGCTTCCAACAAGTTATTTTCAACAGCGACAAGTTTTTCACAAAGACCACACACCGAGCCTCAGACATGTAAATGTAATCTGAAGTCTTTCACAGCGGATTCAACAAAAAAGTCCCGAGCGAAACCTAATAGAGTCTCTGGGCGCATCAGGATTACGGTGGGAAATGATCGCCTTTGCACGAAGAGTAAAAGAGAAACTCCGTTTTCCACGTGAATGTGTCCTATGCTTCATATGTTTGCTCACCCATGGGATTGAGTCTTAGCCACAAGGTTTTATTTGGTTGAGCCAATAACCCTAAATCTTTTCAACCACTTTCTTTCGAAGACAGCCCCTTGTATCACATACTGAAACCTCCCAATAAATATGCAGGATTCTCTGTTGTCTGTTTGGTTTAAACTGTGAGGCGGTGTGCAAATCTCAAAAATGGTCTGCAAAACTCCGAGTTTTATCTGTAATTGAAGAGCTGGTCACGTGCAATCCCAAATTAGAGCAGGCATGTGGACATTTAAGATATGATAACGATTATTCAAATTTTCTTTTTTTATGAGTTAAACAGAATTACTGCACTGTTGTATTACACTATACACCTTATTTTAGTCATCATCCATTTATTCATTTATTATAACACAGACTTCGCAAGTGTACAATTCTGAAAGTGCACAATAGTTCATAGTAATTCAGCAACTGACAGAAAATTTAATGTCGGCTCTAAATAAAAACGAGGCCATGACTATACAATTTTGCACATAAATGACGGAATAAACTGTTGGACCGCTGATTTAGCAACACTTCATCTAAAAGCAGTGTGCCATTACAATCAGTGACTCTTTTAAACGCCCAAATAGTGGCGCAAAGTCGCCGCTGGTAGCTGGGCCTCCATACCCACCGCTAATATCTACTCCAGGGCCGTCCCTGGATTTAGAAATGGAACCCCAATACCCTTTGCTAGATCTTATAATTATTCCTGAATTTCTTTCAATGTACTCCGCTTGTGTTGGATTTAAAACTGGGGAGCAGCCGAAGTAATTTTCAGGGTACAGAGTTTAGAATGTGGGTTTCCTCCATATAAGAGAATTGGCGGCATTAACCTCTTAAAAACCTATTCATATGCAAGCACAATAAGCTGTAAACAAACAAGCCGCCAGGTGGAATAAACAGCTGCCAGCATTCAGCCTAAATGGGTGCCAGGGCAGAATGGAAAAAGAAAACTTCAATCCATCACTACACATAAGCTCTGCGCCTCCATCCACTGCACATATTTGGAGAGAATCAGCATTTATCAGCTGAACATTTCACTTTGAACCTAATATGCAAAACTGTTGGCTTTTTAGGACCGCTTTAAATGCACTGACATCCACTAATGAGTTGTCAGGAAATGTAAGCATATTTTTTAACAGATCAGTTCAAATACGCAATTGCGCCAACAATAAAACTACAGCACTCTTAAAACCACACTCCTTTGCTTGTGTGCACATGAAAAAGCCTGACGTGACGCTGCTCAAACAATGGTGATTTACGTCTCTACTAGTGCTTTCAGTTCCGTTGCATTTGCCTTCAATAGTTAGGGAAGGAAAACTCAGTCGAAGAAAATGGAAAGTTTCAAATATCCTTTCTTGAACTTACTCTTTACATCTAACACGCGGTCAGTTGGTTCAAACTGAATAAAAAAAATCTCTAGTCTTCCTAACAATGAGCCATTCAGTGTGCAAGGCAGGGTCAGAAACTCTCCACAGTCAGATGTTCCTGTCAAAGGCACCTGTTGTGGGAAACTGTCACTATGTGAGTAGATTTCACACTGCAGTCTGTAGTCTACAGGACTGTGATGAACTAAAACTTGACTTTTACCCTTGAGCTGAGTAAAATATTTTCAGGGAAATGTTTCAGCGAAAAGTGGAAAAAAAATCTAAAACTGTACATATGTTTTTAAGGTTAGGGATGACGTTAAAATTCAATTTAAATTTGCAGCTTTAAATGTGGCCCATAACAGTGTAGGGGTCTGTTTCAAGAACACGGGTTGAGCCCAGTCTTGGATTAGCAGCATTCAGACTGGGTATTCTCATTTGAAGAAAAAAATTATATAGTCCAGAACTAGGCTTAAATCGTGTCTATCGTGCCTTCAGCAGCACCTTTTTGTTTTGGTTTTCACCAGTGGTTTAGTGAGCTTGAATCTCGATATACAAGGTCCTATATGTGAGTAGAATAGGCTAAAAATGTTAAGGACTTGTAATTCTTTAATAATTCTTAGATGTAAAAATGCTGTGCAATACAAATGGATATGATGTGGCTTGTGCTCGCTCAGTTATAGACCTTTACTTTTTTACACACACACACACACAGACACACACAGACGCACGCGCGCGAACACTCGCTTCCTCTGATGTTTATGCACTTTATCAATACGTAAACAAGTGGGCCATTGGATTTTTAGCCCTGCGTCTCCCCCAAACACTATATTGATAGAGGCTGCTCCGATAAGTCTGTGTATATTGTCTTGCACAGTTATTTGGGAGAGCACTGCTGTTTGGCCAGGGATCTGATTGATAAGCTTGCTTTTAGGAGCGTTTTGTTTGATGTGCACAGCTTTAAAAGGAGTGGAGACCTCACCTTTACTGACTCACTCACTCCCAGACAAACGCTCGCGGTAAAAAGAAAAGAAAAACCAAAAGGACGCCGACTTTACAAAAGCCTAGCTTTCGGTTTACCTTGCAAAAGACAAACATGATTAAGGTTTTCAAATATCACTGAAGGTAACAGGAATTAAAATAATGTGCGGTATTTTTTTTTGCGGGGTAAGTGAGCGGTTACTATGCAAATGGAAATTCTAGCAGATTTTCCACGTGCAGCTCGGGGGAGAGGGAGGCACCCTCTAGCCAGAGCTTCAATACAGTTCAGATCTTTTGGTCACTCCATGTTTGGCTGCAGTCCATGCTCTCTAGCCACCTAGCTCTTTCAGACTCTCCCCAAAACAAGCACACACAGATTACAAAAATGAGAACATTTCGTAAATTCTACATTAGATAATAGTCATGAGAAATCTGTAAGAAAACCATAAAAAAAAATTCTGGATTTTTTTTACATAAATTGCTGTGCAGTTGATCAGTTCCTAATTGTAGTCAATATAATGTAAATGTGATTCAAAACTTCCGTTTGTTTAACTAATTAGAAAATACCAACTTTTGGTGGTAAAGAAAAGCGCTTTGAATTTCCACGATTAAAATGTGTCAAGTGGTTGCAAACAAATATCACGTGTTACATGATCTACACGATCTTTGCCCAAAAAGCAATTATATTGACACTTTATTTGCGTGCAACCATTTAACACATTTCAGTCATGAACAATTGTTTCAGTGTGAGTGTGATCTAATCATCCTACTAAAAGCGTGTTTACTGTTTTTTGTCATAATTTATTTATATGATTGTATGACTGCATTTAAGTCAAATATCTATAAGTTACAAGGAAGTGAAACGTACAAATACAAATGGAACTCAAATAACATGTAACCCTCAATATCGATAAAAATTTTATACAATATACATATCGCTAAAAACTATGTATTCAATCCAAACCTTTACAGAAATGTACAAGCTACGGTTTACATTGCAATCTATAAAGAATCAGGCAAGTAGCAGTCAGACTGGGAGGAGGCGTCTTAATGGAGGGCAGTGAAGCTTTTTTTGCTTTAATCCGTGGGGGAATGTGGGGTTTTCATTGTCTCCAGTTTAAAAGCTATTATAAATAATTCCGTCTTCTTCATCTTTGGACGCACATCCTCGCAATAAAAGACTGGAAACGCTATCTTTCTCAGACTGAAACGGTCGTGTTGCTCGTTTCCTTTTTTTGTTGTTGCTATCCCCCCTCCAATCTGGAGAAATTTCAAGGGGGTGGGAGTGCCAAGGACCAGAAGGAGCAACCTAGCAGTAGTGCGAATGGCTACAGTATCTGACTTATTTTAATTTTTCTTGTCGACTGGATCAGGACAGATTCCGAGACTGAGTAGCTTAGAGCTGCTGTCTGTCTGTCTGTCTATCTGCCCGTCTGTCTGTCGTGTTTTTTGTTTTGTCTGCGCCGTCGTCACCATGTCCTGCCGTAAAGCAGAGCGGAACAGGGCAGAGCCGTGCCGTACTCAGTGCCAGAAGAGTTCAGGTGTGATAGACCGGACACCTGCGTTTGGAGGGAAGGGGGGCTCGCGCCATGCTGCCCCAAATCTGGGGACTGTCCGGCACTGCCTACCTGCTGGGTTTGATGCTGGCCCATTGAGCCGTTGCTGGACATGATCATGACGTTGGCTCCCTGGTGGTGGTGGCTCTGCACGGCGCTGGTGGGCGTGTGGCCGCTGGCCTGGCACGGCTTGCCGTCCTTGACCAGCACTGGCACAGCCACCCTCCGGGGTGACTGCTGCTGCTGCTGCTGGCACGAGCCGCCCTCCTGTTGCATTTGTTGCTGGGACACCTTGTCCTTGGCCTGCCTCTTCATCTTGTAGCGGTGGTTCTGGAACCAGATCTTGACCTGGGTCGGGGTCAGGTGGATCATGCTGGCCAGGTGCTCCCTCTCGGGCGCCGACAGGTACTTCTGCTGCTTGAAGCGCCGCTCCAGCTCGTAGACCTGCGCCTGAGAGAAGAGCACACGCCTCTTTCTCCTGGGCGCGCTGCTGAGGGACCCCATGCCTTTACCAACATCTGCCAAGGAGCCCAGACTGCTCATACTGCCCATGTTCATCCCGGAGGAGGAACCCATGAAACGAGAGACTGAAAGGAAAAGTTGCTCATTAGCTACAGTAATGATCAGAACAATAATAGCAATTACAGTAATAACGCGTAATGAAAACAATAAAAGTTAATAAAAATAAAATGTAAAAATACTCTAGCGGAAACCAGACAAAAGCAGAAGTAACAACAACAACAACAAAAACAGAAGTAGTAGAAGTAGTAGTAGTAGTAGTAATAATAATAATAATAATAATAATAATAATAATAATAATAATAATACTTTTGTATATAACTAAATAAATAATACTTGTGAACAAATATAAATCAAAATAAGATTGTTTGCTAAATAATTTTCTAGCCATTAATATGCCTAGTGTGCTCAATTAAGCCAATTATGCGTGCACGATCTTTCCTTATATTCGCTTAAACCAGGGTCAGCGCTTGAGAGCTCGTTAATGGGCTGAGTGGGTTTGGTTGAGCTCCCACACCTGTCTAATTTAACTCCGTGAAAAGACCCGCGAGCAGCGCGCCCTCACCAAACACCTGACGTCGCGCTCGCTTTGCTACACTTGCCCTCTCTGACTTTCAGTGTTAGTTAAAACTGTGACCTGTGTAATAGGTATTCGCTTTGATTAGCATAAAATAAATCCAGGCTAAAGGCAAAATAGCCACTTCCGTGTATAAACACGCATACATACATACACACACACATGTACACACGTGTGTATGTATGTATATATGATACTGATTGACTGATAAATATATAGTCAGTCAATATAGTCAAGTTAATCACATACACACACACACACA
>JBBPCZ010000001.1:45248315-45304430 GCA_037974445.1 Brycinus macrolepidotus | reverse complement strand
TATATATATATCTGAACTGTTATTAACGTTAACGTTGACACGAACTTCTCCATGCATTACTTCTGGTATTTCTCCCTTGACACTAAATAAAAACATGGTTTTAACTGTTACTGTACAATTAAGGGTGTCTGATGGCTTTAAGTGGAGAGAAACGAATATGTTTAAAAAGATAGAAGAGCTGTACGTGAAGGTAACGCTCACGGTTTTGAACAGAGATAATCAATTCCAGCGCTTCAGTAGGATGTGATGCACTGACTTGTGGTGATCTGGGGAAAAAAGGCACGCGGATCATCTCAGCATGCTAAAGACAACTGCTGTTCCGAATCACTGGAGAGTATTCGTCTTCATTATTCTGCTAGGATGATAACTTTAGTAAAGTTTAGATCTAAATTGAAGTAGGTTAACACGTGTAAAGAATACGGATTGTTTTTCGCATATCTCGATTGTCATACCAGTTAACCCTTCAAGTCTATTTGTGCCTCTGGTGAGCTGCTGAAAGACTGGTCACAGAATCAGTCCCACAACCGTGGCAGTTTGGGCCAGTGCAATGTGGTGAAGGCGCTGGGCTCAGACGCTGGGCCCATCAACACACTCCATGCGTCACGGCGAGATGACCGTCGAGAACTCACTCTCAGCATCTGATAATTAAAATAATAACGGCTATTATGACAACCATAGCCTGTTGGCATCTGATAACACTTTCTGTCTAAATTACGCGTCAGCTTCTTTTAACGTGCATTCAGTCTGTCGCTGTACACCGTGGAGTAGAAACGCGACAAAATACTGAAAAAGATCGTTTACCTTAACAAATTGTTGATAAATTCTGAATATATTAATCCAGGGCTGTTACGAGAATTATTGATCTATTTTGATCAAAAAAGAAAAGAAAAGTCGCGGATTTCAGCGTTTTATTAGCAATAAATGTGTACATTTAGTTGGGTGCATTTATTTCTTTAAATGATTATTTAGTATTTGATCCATATGTAATGTATTTCAGTGCTTTCGCATTAGGCATAAAATCTTATATAACAACAGTCTATTTCCTTGTTAATACAACAACAACAACAATATATAATAATAATAATAATAATAATAGTAGTAATAATAATAATAATAATAATAATAATAATAATAATAATAATAATAATAATGAAAACTCTGTTGATATTTTCGATCAAGAGTAAACTTTGCGAATGACATCCAGGTACTACGAAGTGTAGCATCCTACGTGAAAGTCAATGTCAGGATTCCTGGAAAGGTTGAAAATGGAGAAACAGCTGGCGGTCTCTTTCACATTCTTTTTCACGGATCATTAACACGGGCAGCGCATCTCCTCATCTTTCAGTGGTTAGTTAACACCTCTGATTTATGTACCGTCTTGAGCAAAAGAAGAGCGTCGATTATTTGCCTCAACATAAATAAACTGCATTTGCAAATGAAACTGCATCACAAGTCCTTCTTGACAAATCAAAACCCTGCGACCGAGGCCTCGGACTTTATTTTCTCCTCATACACCTCACCTCAAGCGCATGTTTATGTCCCTTTTTTTGGAGCCCCTTGTGCCACATTTTTCTTTTTCAGACGAGGAGAGAGAAGGGCAGCTCAGCTCGTCTCAGCTTACCATAAACGAGCGTCTCATCTGGATTCTGCAAACGTGTTGGGCACATCTCGGTGATTAAAATAATTCTGATAACATAATCCATACATATAGGATGTGAACAGCAATATCGAAACAGTATTTTTTTTTTTACACAATAGTGATATTCAAATGTTTTAAACAAAACTGAACACAGAAGAAAATAAATGTGTACGAGGCGCAATACACGACTATTTGACTCACTGAGGTCCGGGGCTACTAAAATGTAAAGTGACCCATGAGGTAAGAAGAGATGCAGTGATGAAACAGCGATAGACGTCCAGCGAAAACGTTCCCCTGGGTAAACAGGAAACAGAGAAACAAATGACTTGGGAGTATCTGGGGGTCTCTATGCAAAGACTGTCAAACTGTTCAAACAGACCTAAGTGCAGCAGAACAATAGGCTTCTACACCTGACACCAGGGGCTCAGAGGAGCACACCTCAACGCTGCTCGATGATCTGCTAAAAAAAATAAGACCACTGAGATTGTTCACACGAGCATTAAAATCTTTACATTTAACTGTTTACATGTAACTTGGAGGTATCACTTTGAATGAACTACTTTTTCCCTTTTTCACGTTGGAACAGGATTACACTGTTGAGTTCAGAGATTATCTTTTGTTTTTTATTATTATTTTTTGTTGAACATATATCTATCGATCTCCCTCTCCCTCTCCCTCTCTCTCTCTCTCTCTCTCTGTCTCTCTCTGGACCATATATATGGACCATATCAAAGCAAAACATACATACTGTAGTGAAGGTATATCAGTTTGTTAGCTTTGGTGAGTAGTATGTTGCAAAAGGTTGATGTCAATATATGTTTAGTCTCTTTTGTATAAGAATGACCTACAAATACGTCGATCCGGTCTAAAATGTGCAGCTAATCTCTTACAGCATTTCTTCCAACTTAAATCACGTGTCTGCCGCTGGACTTCTGTGGTTTGTTTCTTCTGATTCGTCAAAAGCATGTGTAACAAGTTTATGTGCCATCATATTTTACAATTAAGAAATTACACGGACATATTTTATAATTCTTCAAAAACAAGTATTTACATTTCCGAGCACGCCGTCAACAAAAACCCATCTGCCAAATTTATTATTTTTTAAATTTTGCTTTCGTAACACTTACAGTTCAGTTCAATGCGGTAAAAAAGGTTTTAAAAATCTTTGCATTTTATTCGAAATGTCTAAAACAAATATGACATTGAGGAAATCCCGTCCAGTGGATCAAACACTAGAGGGGAAGCCCTCGCCGCTGCAGCCACTCGGCACGTCAACAATTTCAACCAATAGGAGCGCGGCATCGAATAAAAATGTGACGTGATTGGACGGCGAGTCCTCACCGCGGAGCAAAGTTTGAAAGGCCGTCCCCTGGTTTCTGCGGACTGAAATGTAAGCCTGTCCTCCCAGACATCAGGAAACAGAACGAGAATTTGCCTCCGTTGTAACTAATCACTATCACATCGACGTAAATCTGTTGATATCCACCCCCGCTTCAACTGCAGGACAGCAGAAAGACCAGCTAAACTGGACTCGGAGCTCGTCAGAGGACGTCACCGTGGGCTTTCTTTTATCGTCGGAGGGTTACACGCAATGGGTAAGAACGAGAGTGTGTCTTTCTTCTACTGCAGAACCTGTGAGGCCAGAGCCTTCATTAACCCTCCGCTGAAAATGATTAAGTTCGGCGGAAGACTACAGATCCTGAGTTGCATTGTGACATTCGCCAGCAGTTTAAAAATGGCGTTTTGAGCTTTCTTTCTGAAGTGTCGGTGCGTGCGCTGCTTAGGTGGCCCTGCAGCTGTGGTGCTGTTTGAAAACGTTCCATTTGGCATATTCAGTCCTTTGGGTAATTATGAGCGATTGGCTAGAAAAATATGCAGAATATGTTGCCCAGGAAACAAGCCAGAAAATGTATTCCTGCTGCAATTCAATTACAGGCTGATTATTTACTGTTGCATACGATGAAAAACGAATGTGGAGCTGGAACAATTCCACTACAAATGAAAAAGCTGGTAACTCTAGGCCTCCCTCCAAAAGCTTGCTGACACCTGGGCAGAGATTGGAGCGTTTTGAAATTCGTAAACATGGAAACGGTCTGATAACTTCGCTTTAGCGTTAACCAAATTCATTTTCTTTTTTCTATGTGTGTGTGTGTGTGTGTTTCTGCACGACCAGAACCAGCCTTTGGTGAGGTGAACCAGCTCGGTGGTGTTTTTGTAAACGGAAGACCCCTGCCCAACGCTATCCGCCTCAGGATTGTAGAGCTGGCCCAGCTGGGCATCAGGCCTTGCGACATCAGCAGGCAGCTGCGTGTCTCTCACGGCTGCGTGAGTAAGATCCTGGCCCGTTACAACGAGACAGGCTCAATCCTCCCCGGCGCGATCGGAGGCAGCAAGCCGCGGGTCACCACGCCGACCGTGGTGAAGCACATTCGGACTTACAAGCAGCGGGATCCGGGCATCTTCGCCTGGGAGATCAGGGACCGGCTGCTCGCCGACGGCGTGTGCGATAAGTTCAACCTGCCGTCCGTCAGCTCGATCAGCCGAATCCTCCGCAACAAGATAGGAAACGTGGCCCAGCAGAGCCAGTACGAGTCCAGCAAACAGACCTCCCACCCCCAGCCGCAGCCTTCACTGCCCTATAACCACTTGTACTCTTATCCGACTCCCATCGCAGCCACAGGGACTAAAGTGCCCACTCCCCCCGGCATGCCCACCCTCCCAGGACACATGGCTATGCATAGAATATGGCCTTCCTCTCACTCTGTCACAGACATTTTGGGCATTCGGTCTATAACGGAGCAGCAAAGTAAGCATACCCTCAATTATTGGTAATGGAAAGAGCTTTTTACAAGCACTGTAGCACTGTGTGTGTGTGTGCGTGTGTGTATGTACGCCTAGCCATTTTGTACTTTTCCTGAAGGTCTTCTTTGAAGCTGAATTGTGAGTGCGTGTGCGTGTAAGTGTAAATGCTAATGTACGTGGTGAACGAGCAGATTCTAAACATCATTGTAGACTCTGGTCGATATGCCAGAGCACAAAGTTTAATTAAAAAATTGTCACATTTATCCTACAGACAAGATCAAAATACAGTTTTTTAATTGCAAAATTCTATGCAAAATACTTCAGAAGCCTCTACATGGCTGCATTAAAATAAACGGGCGAAGGCATGTGGGAATAACAGGAGCGGGTGTGGATATTTTAGGGTAAATAAAAGTTTTGTCCAAAGGTTTTTGTCCAGATTTACGGCGTAACAGGAAGAACATGCCTTAGAGAATAACGAATTGAAATGAATGCATAAATAAATAAACAAAAACAAATCAGTCCTCTTGGGACCCCACTGACCATGTATGTACTTTAAGTAGTTAAAACAGAGAAAAACAAACACGTTAAGTTTTGCCTCTATTGCCGGGCAATAGATTGTAGTCTATTTGAAACGAACTGAACTTTATTTAAGGTAGCTTTGCCTAATAGGCCTTTCACATACTCGCACGAAACGCATTTAAACGAAACAAACCGCCCGCGTGAATCCAGCGATCATTTCACAAATCCAATGCTTTGTCCAGAGGAAACTGCATTCTGACTGTCTACACTGTGTGTGTATGTCTCTGTGTGTGTGTGATCACGGTGCTGTGCAGAAACATGTCCATGTTCCTGAAGGTCGCACAACTAAAACTAGCCTCAGACAGTCTAAACTACAGCACTTCGCTGCTGTTCAGCGGCTACGTAGCCTCTCGTAGCGAACAAGAAATGCTGGAGAGAAATGGGGCAGACTTTCTAAACAATTTATGCATTTCCAAATGATTAGCAGATGTTTGCGGCAGGTTTTGAAAGCTGGAATAAAGTGTAACGTACACTCTGTGACTACTGCTCCACAAGGCAGACTGTTTGATGAAATCGTTTAAAATATGTCAAAAACCCCTACATCAGATCAGAGAGTGTGTGTGTGCGTGTGTGTGTTGGGGAAGGGGGCAGGTAATGGTGAATTGGTACAAAACAACACCGAAATATTATAGAAAATGGATTTCGAAAGATGGCATGAATAAGATTTGGTGGAAAAAATATTCTCCTTGTGTTTTCCTGTGGTCCTCTCAGGTTACAGCCCTGGTGGCCTTACTTTTCCAATTTCAAACTTTTGGAACCGTGAATAATATAATATCCATCAAGGACAAAAGGGAAACGGTTAGAGTAAATCTAATTTGTCCCAACAGGAAGGCGCTTGGTAAACCAGTCCTGTTCGTTACACCAAAGAATCATCTTATATCCAGTTGTGCAGTTTGATCAGAGGGACGCACGCACGCACACACACGCACAATCCATAGCTGTATTTCAAACAGGGTCACGCTTCAGCAGAAAAGTTTGCAACATCCTCTGGATCATTTAGAATCCATTTGATCCACTACTAGTACTGAACATCCACGTTCACTGATGGTTCGAGTGTAAAAAAAACGCACATGCTGGGTCGCGGGACTGTGGGAGCAGCAGGCTTCGCTGCTGAAGATCGTGATCAGTAGGGACCAGTGTGGACTGTTGTTCTGAAGCTGTGCTGTACCCTTCTGACTTCCATCTTCCCTGTCTTTGTTTTGACCCCCAGTTAGTGACAGTTCGTCCTTTCCCAGCGCCAAACTAGAAGAATGGAGCGCTATTAGCACGAATAGTTTCTCCTCAGCGAGCTCTCCACTAGTCAATGGCGTGGATAAGCCTCACTTAGAAGCTGATGCAAAATACGCACAGGTAACAGAGATCACCTCCTGCACTGTCAGACAGAGTGAATGAATGAATCCTCCCCTTAAACAGAAGGGACAAATTTAAGGAACCATGTTTAACCCACCAGTACTCACCACCAGGCCAAGAGTCAAGAGTCAGTGCTTACTGTAATTAAAATGCACTTTGAGTGAGCGTGTGTGTGTGGGCGCGCGCACAATATTTTCAAAATATTTCTCTGGCCAGTCTATGGACACTGAACCGAAATTTATTATTATTATTATTATTATTATTATTATTATTATTATTATTATTATTATTATTATGAACAGTATGAGTAGTAGTTGTTATTTTAGTAATATTATTATTGAAAATAGACATAACTTCAGAGGCGCGATCTGTACAGTACCAGCATGAAGTAAATTCATTTTCTCACTTGACATTCTGAGTAGGACATATATTTTTTATAAATTCGTTATAATCACATTTGCACGCATACACACATTTTATTACAATTTAAATACATTTCCTTTAAACCATTTAACATCGAAAATATTATTTCTGGTAGATCCAATTATTTGAAGATAAAATGCAGTGTCTAGGACTGAGAATAGACTATCTTATCGGCATTGTGTTTTGAGTTCTTGAATACTTAGCGCCTCCTAGATTTGCTACGTAAGCAAGCTATGCACTGTTTTGACTACAGTAAAACTCAACACATCAGTAAAGCTATATCTTAATCTGTAAAGGTCGTGAACGGCGTCAGAATGATAAAAAAAACTCAGAGTGGTAAAAGCGCGCTCAGACTTATCACTGTTTTATTATTAAAGAGTCTTAGTTGACCTGGACTAATTAACGTGCTCTACATGATAAACTGGAGCAAAATTTGTATCTCATCTTTCTCTTTTTTCAGTGAGATAAGGCTGAATGCTTACTGCGGGCAGGTTTAGTGAGGCTACAGGCCACACAAGCGGCACTGATGTCGCCCTTCTTTTCTAGTATCGTATCCGTATCCAGTTCTATGCCCTTCGTTCATCAGTACCACTTTCTGAGATTACAGTGGCTTCTTCTCCTACACACTGTCTGTCCTGCTGGAAACAAATCTCCCTGGATAAAACTGGGCGGACCTGTGCCTCTAATAACACACCCTAAAGCCTCGAACGGGACTTTATCTCTTAAGGCTTGAAGGAAAACCTGTGTGACTTGGGGTCGCTCACCATGCTTCACCCGCTGCAAAGGTGCGTGCTCACGGCACAGGTAGGCTAGGTTCTCGCGCGCGGGCGGGAATTGGCGTGAAGAAAGGGGCACGATCTATATGATGACGTGAAACCCGGAGGGGAGGCGGTGGCGTGATCCGTTCGGCTTGGCTGGACCGCCACCAGGCGATTGATGAGTCGTTTATTAGAAGGGCTTAGAGGTTTATGTCTCGTGGAATACGACGGAATAAATCTTTATTACCAACGCACGGCCTTTACCTACAGTTAACACGCCTCTTCACGATCTGCTCGACTTTAACACCCAGTATCTGTGCGGCTGTAATAGAACAGCAGTGTAATAGAACAGCTGTGTTATAGAACAGCAGTGTAATAGAACACCAGTGCAACAGAACAGCAGTGTAATAGAACAGCAGTGTTATAGATCAGCAGTGTAATAGAACAGCAGTATAAGAACAGCAATGTTATAGAACATGAGTGTAATAGAACAGCAGTTTTATAAAGTGTTATAAAGCAGCCCAGGCGCCATGACAGCCTCTTGTTCAAGATAAATGAGAGAATCTCGCCAAACAGCCCGCATTTACAAAACCTAATGGAGATCGACGGTTCTTGTGTAACTCAGCGAGTCCTCTCTGTCAGGAAGATTAACGCTCTAAACACAGTGAAAACATAAATGTTTGATTAACAATAACACCAGAAGCGCACGGATAATTTGATTAATGCGCGAGAAATCTGAAAAGGGTTCCCGAATTGAAGCAATTTCCTTCAGGATCAGTACATTTTTCTGATTCTGATTCTGAATTGGAGTTTTCCTACTTACAATGAAATTAACAAGGAGTTAAAGATATGACGCACTATAGGAAGAACTAGTGCAACACAATTTAATCAGAAATACATCAGTGCAACTCATAATTCATCTAAAAAACGAGCAGTATTTTAAAAAATTTAAATAAATAAAACAACAATAAGAAGCATACTAGTGATTTTATAACGCTAATAATAATGGTAATAACAGTACTACTAACAATAATACCTGCGATAACAATAATACAAATTATTATGATAATGCAGGCAATAATAATAATAATAATAATAATAATAATAATAATAATAATACGGTCAATGGTTCAGAGTTAGAGCCACAATACAGAATTAAACCTCCAGAGACAAGAGCCTGGGTGAAGCCACACAGATCAAAGCTAACGGCAGAATACCTTTTATTATTCAAGATAATAAAAAATAGAGGGGAATATAAAAAAACCAACAAAATAGACATCTGTTACTACAATAAAAAATTATTTTCTCATTATTATTTATTCTTTGTGGATTTTTTTAGTTGCTTATTGATTTCTCTGCTGGAATCCGTTTTGATTTCTAATGTCTCAGATTAATTACCTGAGAGACATCAAACCGATCGTTTTACTCGTTTTCTTTCCGTCAAGACCTCGAGAACCTGCTTGTCCTAGTAGACTGTGAGAACAATTAGTGAGCCCATTCGTGTGGGTTATAATAATTAAAACAGGTAGAGAAACGCATCCGAGAAAAAGTTGAGAAAGACACGCAGAGGGCATGTAAAAACCCGCCTAATAATCAGAGTTTACCTACAGACATTCTTAATCTATATCAAATCACCAGCAGCGAGGAATCTCCTCTCCATAACATAGGAAACAGTGAGATTTTATTTTCTCACTCTGTATTGCTGTGTTGATAGTAAATGTATTATTTGAAATGTGAAAGAATGATGAATGGATGTATGGATGAATGAAATCAACAGTGCTGTACTTCATTCTGTTGGTTTATCAGTCTGTGGTAATTTGGATGCAAAGCAATAAGGATAAAATATCAAGCATACAGTTATGGATTTTGATGTGGGTGCCAAGGTTATCTTAATGTGATGGATGAAGTCTGGACTCATCAGAATTTAACAGGTCAGAGATTTGTGGACAAATCCAACCTTTCCTTAAAAAAAAAGAAAATAAAAAAAGAAAGAAAGAAAGAAAAGAAAGAAAAGAAGAAATGTACTTTTAAAGTCATCTGTCTATGAGGACTACATGCAGGAGAAGGGAGGATCAAGACCTGTAATGGCTAAATCACTGGTAAATCCAGAGGAATAAGGATATGTCATCTGTTAAAAATATTATCAGTAGTCAAAGACCACCAGCAGTCCAAATGTCTTATGTTGAAGAAGCTTGGTAAATCATTCCAGTGTCTTTCTGCCAAATCTTACAGACATTCCACAGGTTCTCTCTATACACATTTTTTCCATTTTCCATGAAACTTTTGTCTTTCATCATCTTTCAACACTTTATGACAATCTTACTCACCCATCATATACTCTAAACCCTTTTTTTCCCCTGCTGACTCTTTCACTATGCATCTCTTTCTTACAGGCTGCATTCTTAAAACTAAAGATGCCAAGAAAGTTTTTTTTTTTTTCTGTAGAACCACTTTTAATTTCCAAAAGAACTTTTCAATGGATGGTTCAATTAGGAACCATTTTTGTAAATTAGTTGTGTTAGTATGAAGTATCTTTTTTACAATTTAGAAAACCTCCACATAATGTAGACGCTATATATCAGTAAACTAAACCAAAGAACATTTAAGACTTTTTTTGTGCATGCTCTGTTTAGTTAGTTTTGCTCTGGACTAACCCTGCCTCTCTTCATTCTCACAGACGCAGAATGGCTTGCCCACAGTGAACAGTTATGTCACAGCTCCCAGCATCCATCCCTACCATCCTCCCACCCAAGTGTCGCCTTACATGGGGTACAGCGGCACCACGTCGGCCTATGTGACCGGCCCCACATGGCAGCCGCCCAGTGGCAGTGCTCTCTCTCCCCACAGCTGTGACATCGCCACCCCGCTGGCCTTCAAGGGCATGGCAGCCTCCCGGGACTCTGCTCTGTGATACCTGAGTAAAAGGCCTGCAGACGAAGAATGGACAGTATACACAAGTCAAGACTTTCCAGAAAAAGCAACTGCTGGATGGACTAATGTCAGCCTTTTGGTATATTTATAAACAACTTGCCTGAAGAGCCCTCTCAATTTTACCTGTCAATGTTAGTCCTCTCTATCCGCATAGCAGAGGAGAAAGCCCTTATAAACAATATTGCAGATTTAGGTGCAGAGGTCACTGAGATCTGACTAAAGTGAACCTGCTAGCAGTTTCACTGCGAGTTCATTTTCAGCGCTCCTTTCTGTGAATATACATATATAATTGTTTTTTTAATGGGTCAGATAGTACTAAACAAGAATTATGTAAAAGAACCATCCAGTTTGCATTTAAATGTTTCAGGGTGTTGAATCCAGCTAACATCCAGATGTTTTGCTTTGTTTTTATGTCTTATTTTGATAAAAAAAAATGTTAGGATGCCAATTTCGCTTCTCTTATGATGTATGACAGAACGTTTGGGAGAAGTTATTACATTAATTTATTTGACTGTAAGGTACGTTGAATGCTGTGCAGTTTTTACAGATGGATGTTAGTAAAAACAGTGTGGGACAGTGATGCACATTCCAACACCACCAGCATTCATTCATGCTACATTAAAGACCAGTGAAGCTGCACACTTCCAAACATTGCACAATGAAATTGAATGTATCTTATTAAAGGACACTAATGACAGACCTCAATTTACGGATTTTTTTTTTTAAGTTACCCCCACATGGCATACAATGTACTTATACAATGTAAATCATAATAACAACAACAACGATAATAATAATAATAATAATAATAATAATAATAATAATAATAATAATAATAATAATAATTTGGAAAAAGACATTTTATTTTGTGAATTATTACAGACCAAATTCATTATGTCTATTTAAAGTTTGCCTCTAATCTATAAGCAAATTAAATTATAATTCTGTAATCTGACTTTATATGACGGCAAATGTGCTGACATAATTTTTGCAAACAACATTCAAGTATTTTAATATCATTGCTATCCCTGATTTGTTCCATATATTTGGCAGCTTTGTTGAACTAAGCCCCTTAGTTTTGAACCTGAAACAATCGCTGGCCGGACTGGTCAGGTTTGGATTGGACCAAAAGTTTCTGGTTTTACTTTAAACAAACTAAACAGTGCTTCTTTCTGTTTCATCTATTTACCAAGAATCCTTCATGATTCAACTCACACACCTGCATGAGCTAGTCATATTGTATATTTTAAAAAACATAAATCATTTATGTGAATTTGAGCATATTACATCATGGATGTAATATAATGCAGTTATGGTGTTCCATAAAATAAACAAAACAAAACTGAAAATAAAACACAGGATTAAAAGATCACTTTAGCAATAGGTTGCACACATTGTATACACACACAGAAACATATGTCTTTCGCTCATTAGTCAGCTGAAAACTAAAGAAATACAGGCACATTCCAGAGGGGTTTTGTTTCTGAGCTCCTTTGTCCACTCAGAGCTGATGCATAATGATTAATTTTTTACACTGCTTGTCTGCTTTTTAAATGTAAGCCATGTCCTTCCGATTTTGAATTGTTCTGAATATGGAACACCGGTAGAGATCGAACAACAAACAAACAAACAAGTAAACAAATAAATAAATAGGCTTATTTTATTTTTAAAACCCAAGAGTCAATTTTTCTACATTATTCCTGCATAATATGACAGCAGCTCCCCTTGTGTTACAAATTTAAAGAGTATAAGATGTAGAGTAAACAGCCAACCCGGTACTGCTGCTGATTTGACTTGGAAAACACTTGCACCCTGGCACAGTGGTCACGGACCGTTGCTTTGGAATCGCAGTCCTGTTTTGATCGTATGCGAACCACCTAGAAAGTACCACATGTACAGTGCCTCACAGCCCACCAAACACATTCTTGCAACCCTATTCTATTCAAATAAGCTGCTTTGAATGCTATTTACGTGTATTCTGGGTTCACTGATACAGACGTTGACACTGCAACTGCATGGATATAGTATGCAGACTGTAGCCATGTATTTTACACAGGTTCCACTTGCTTTAAATATACAGACTTTTCACCCCATCCACAGTTGTCCTAATACTGTAATGTTATAATGACACTGATAATCATGTTTCAACTTACAAACTAGGTCTGGAGAAAGCAACCACACAGTCATCTTACCAGGAATGTTTGCTTTTGCTCAGCTGAAGCAGACTGTAGCTTAAGAGGGAGAGGGAGGCTGGTAGAGTATCCAGAAAGAAAGATGCAATACAGGAACATTAATTCAATCAAATAGTGACTGATTTTAAATGTAAAACAAAATGGATAAAGTTCATCTTCCTACAGAGGCAAAACATAGGAAAAGGCAAGGGAAAACAAGACATGACAAACACCTTAATCTCAAAGCCACCGCTGAAACAGAAAACGGAAAAAAAACCCCACATGCTCACACACATACACACACACACACACACACACACACACACACATACACATCTGTTTAGAATTAATTCCTATGGAAAGCCAAGTCAAATGTCACATGGTTATCTTTAGCTGACTGTGTGCAATCAGGCTTAAGACAGGAGTGTGGGGTATGCTAACATTAAGCAGGGTCTACAACAATACTGGAGAACATGGCTAAGGTGCTAGCTTGATTTAGAAAGGTGGCTGACCATATGCAGACTGTTTTCCCTGGTGTATTGGAACAGCATGTTCTAAACACACACAGGTGAGTTTAGGCCTCCTAGTCTGAGCGGATCCACTCATGGAAAACACAGCTTGGCTGTCTATGGTGATATTACAGAGGCCCAGACATTTCACACTGCTCACTTTGAGACTGCAAGGCACAAACCTCAGCACCTGTGTATAGTGTAATCACATTAAAATGTGGGGTGAACGAAATGGTGAATTCACAACATCAGCAATTTTATCTAAACATAAAAATACAATACTGAAGACACAGATGTTATATTTATGTCTGCAATTGTTGAGTGTGTAAGATGTCTAAGAGTGGCCCAATGTTCATAACATTCATCAAACCTTCTCATTTGCAGTGGTTTGATCAGTCTTGACCTCCCTAGCTAAAAGAAAAAAAAGAAAAAATTCTTCAAGCATTATTGAGGCAAGTGACTCGTTTTATGACAGAACTAAAACAAAATATGGCATTTAAGAGCAGGAGGTACAAAGAGAAGAACATGCAAACTATACGTTGTTACCCATGTATATGGTGGCGGCTAAAAATGGACCCAGCCATTTTGTTTTCCAGCACAGTCGTCTCAGACCTGTAAACAGTCTGGAGTTGGTGGTGAGCGAAAGAAATGATGAAGGAACTGAGATGGAACTTAAAAAGACAGAGAAACAGAGAGAAGCAGGGAGGCGATGGTATTTTCAGTGAGGCAACATATATTTTTTAATGCAGATTCATTGTTCTACCAAAACTACAAAAGATCCAACTTAATGGCCAGCATGGTTCACAGGCCAGTCTTCAGCGCTTCATTGCCAGAAATAAGGAATTTCAGACAGAAGTTAAACTACCAAGTAAATATTTCAGTGAAAGAAATGCCTCCAAAACTGGGCTAGGTAAATAAACTGCAGAGTACTGTAATTAACATAAAAATGTTTAGTAAAAAGTGCATCAAAAGTTTACATTTATGCAACATTTATACTTAATGAAAACCTCTTTAGATAACTTTTCAGCTGGAAAAAAGTTAAACAAGTAAGCAAGGTTGCGAGAGAGAGGTGGCTTTGTTCCCTCTTCTCATATTTGCATTTCTCAGTTTTGTTATTTTAACTTGTGCTGAGTTATGCTGCATCACCCTGCAGGCCAGAAGAGCTGAATGACAGCTTGTTGTTAGCTCATGCAGCTGTGATGGCTGACAGGCATCCACAACATTTAGCATTAAGTATTCTGAGGAGAAGGAAGGGACACAAGGGAAAAAAAAGAACTGAATCATAACTAGTGTGGGCATGAAGATCTCCAATATTATTTTAAATAAATCAAATATAAATGTAAAAAAAAAATAAAGAGCTAAAATGGACTTGCTGTTGGGATTTTAAAAAGGATGGCAATGTTAAAATGAAAAAAAATTTATTTCAAAAAGCACCAACAAATTTTTCGATTAACGTCCTTTTTCATTAGGAATACTAAGGCAGAAAATACACACATCACATTTAATTCATTTCAATATGTCCATTTAAAAAAATGCTGTTTCATCAGTTTATCTGTAATATTAAACTTGCAACAATGTTTTGATGAAAGTTGCAATTAAAAGCACATCAGAATGCCCACACTGAACAGAACAGTAACATTCCAAATAAATTATGGACATTAATTGTTCAAGGACTAAATAAGTGAATGGTCATTTTTTTCCATATAATTTTTATAATAGATATACATCCCATGGGTTCCCCTCACTATTTTTATGAACTTGTATTGTTTACCACTTCAAAGTTTCTCTTATTCTGTTTTTCAATTATTTCTTCATTGTATGTTATGTTTACTTGACATCATGTTAAACTACTTATTTATCAGTTGCATGTAACTCATGTGTAAGTGCAATACTTCTACAATTGATCCACAGTACATCAAAACAGATTGTACTTGGGGCTTTTAGTGTCATCACACATTCAACTGAATGTATAATACTGCTGCCTGAAATACTGAGTTGTCTTGAATTTCAAGCACTTAGGAAAATAAAAGCTGTCTAAATGTAAAATTAATCATGACAAGTAAAAGTACAAGTATTAATAGTGGAAGGCATATACATCATTTTTCTTATTCACATTTCACAAGATGTGTCAGCCGCAATGCTTAAGAACAAGTGCCTATCATCAAATCATCTGACAAACCTGAATTAGGTGCCTGAAACTCATTCTGTGCTTGTCAGTGTTCTGAGGAATTATTGTTTGTAGGTAAGTCGAGTATGTTAAACCTGGTTAATGTAAACTGAAAGTGTTGCTTTTTACTGTTGGGTTGCCTTTAATGGTGAGGGAGTGGTGAGTATTGGAGAGCGTAGACTGGGTGTGTAGTACTTCTGTGGTGCAATGCTAGAGAATTAACCTTGATAGCATGTTCCCCCCACTAGAATCCTAATGTCAGGGGTAAGAATATATTATGAGAATTTCCTTGAAATGATCTTGTGCTAAAATCAATGAGGAGTGGAATGATATGTGGTGCAATGATATTACTGCAAGACAAGGTACGGATTCTGAAAAGGATTCATGTCACTGTGGTAGAGTTGAAGCATGTTTGTGGATACGATGTTGAAGTATAGGCCAAGTCTGGTAAATAACTTATTTACCTGTTTTTCCATTTGGAATATGATGGCAGTGTGAGTGTTTTGAGTGTTTTTGGTTTCCATAACACTTGTAGCACACAGATTGAAATAAATTTGTAAAGAAGGCCTAAGTGCTGAGGCCTATGGCCAGCATGATGACTGCAGCATGATGATCCTCATCACCAGTTTCTCTGAAGCCAGCCAGAGACGTATTCATAGACTAGCAACATGACTGCACCTCCTACACATAAAGAACAATATGGTGCAATCAGTTTACATCAGGTATGAACAGGTACAAAATTAATGGGAATTTATGCACTATTTCAGATTACCTGGTCCAAGTCTCATGATCTTGGGTATCAGTCCTTTATACAATGCAAGATATCTACAAAAAATATTAATTAAAAATAAATAAAACAACAACAGTAAAATAAACCTGAATGTGTAAAAATTTAAAAACTAAATTACTGGGATAATTTCCCTCAATACGTTCATGATAGAATATAATTTATTGACATATAGGACAACACACGATGCGTAATTAATCATCCATGAGCAATACTCAGTAGTCAGTATATTCATTATGTGTAGCAGAGAAGCAATGTGATTAATTTAGGAAAACAAATTATTCTGCCTTAATCTACAGTACAAAAGTGTTTTGCCATTTTACGGATACACTTATGTAACAATATACTGTTACAACAATACAAAAATACAACAGCACAAACACATTCTCACTCTCACTCTCTCCCGTTCTCTCTCTTTCTGTGATGCTTGGGTAGGCATAGGGTCCTAAAAGTTGGCCGCGTTGTGTACCTGCCCCTAATGTGTTCAATATGATCTCTTGCTCTGGGCCTGGCACTCTCCTTGTCCCAGCCTCTGTCCCCTGCCTCTTGCTGGCGTTAATAAGGATCGAGCCACTTCCTTTCTGCCCCGCTGTCTGATTAAACTGACCTGCCGAGCGCCGTGCGCCTCGTTAGGACCTGCTTAACAACGTCTCCCATAGGGACCACTAATTAGCTAGGACTGTGTTGTGTTAGAGGGCTGGACAGGATAAGGTGGGGGTGGGGGTACCCTCTCAGCACCCCCAAAGCTCAAATGGCTACGGTGTCTCACTCATATACACAGAAACAGATACACGCACACAGAACCATGCACACCCAACCCCACCTTTACATAGGCCCCAACACATTTAATAATGAGCAGCTCACTAGTCTCTGAGAGCAAAGTGAAAGGTCCTCAAGACTCATAAAAGCAATGATTTCACCCATAAAGCTTCCCATGAGTCCTGTCAACCAAAAGAGATTTTGCACCTACTATAAGGATTGCATCCCCAACTATAGACCCGAAATCACTACAAATACACAGGTACAATAATCAGCAACAGCATATAAGCAGTCACACAAGCAGGGTATGGCGTGAACCACTTTCACTTTTTCACTCACCAAGTTAATGGAGATCAGTTTAATGCAGAGACTCGGGCGCAAGAAAGTGGTTGAAATGAGTGAAAAGACTATAACAAATAAAAAATTCCCACAGTCATGACTATGATGCCTCAGGTATTCCTTTGATCATTCTTGTGTCTGTAAACCTGTCTGCAGTTCTGGTCAGTTTATGCATCTCGACACCTGACAGTGGTGCTCACCCCTCTTCATGGTACACCACGGCCATTGTCTGGAAGCAGCTGCGGTACTTTATCTCCCCTGGGATTGGCTGGGGACCCTGGATACGGCTCTTAGCCACGTCAAAAGGAATGTTCACACAGGACGAGATGGTTCCAGAAAGCAAACCAATGGCAAACTTTCTCATAAACTCCAGACGAGGGTCCTGTCAGAGAGGAAAGTACAGAATACTACACTATAATATGGTATAATATAGTATAGTAAAGTACAATTATTTAGTAATTTATGGCATGTGAAGAAATATGTTTGGAGTTTACTTTGGTGGTCTCAACACAAAGAATAAAAACAATATATCAATAAACTAAGATTGATACAGACATTTGGAAGAGGACAAGAGTAAATGAGTGCTGAGTGTTTAAGAAAGTAAGTTGTATTATATACATATACATGTAGACACACACACACTGCATACACTGTTTTAGAAATCTAAGCATCATTCTAATGTTTATGCATAAAAACAGGGACTTTAAAAACAATAGCCATAAACAAGCATACAGAATACAATACAGCTGCTCTCTAAATTGTGCAAAGGAAGATATTCTATAGTTCTGAATTTGACTTAATCATTTTGTTCTAAAATATGGAGCCAATGAAGGGTGGGGGATGCACCGCTGAGGGGCAGTTGTCATTGTTGCAGAAAACAGAAACAGAAGGAGGCGTCTGTTGGGGGAGGAGGGGCGGGTTGTGGATATGATTGCAAAGCTGGCATGAAAGCTCTGATCATTTTATGGTAGCGGGGGGCAGATTAGAGCTTCCTGAGAAAATCACTGTTCCCCTATTGGCTGAGGGGTTTCACATGGCACAGGCCAGGCATTGAGATGAGGATTTATAAACAGGGTACATGCAGGCAGACTGGGGAGGCATATGGGGACAATTTAGGTAATTGGGCTGTGACTCGGCACTGGGGTATTACAGTACCAAAAGAAGCCCAGACCCACACAGCTCTGACAGCTAATTGGCCAGCAGAATATTTTTACAAATGACAGCAGTCTCTCTAGGCAAGAACTTTCTCGAAGTACTGGTCACCCTGAGCGATGAGGTGAATCAACACCTAATCCAAAAGATGACCATGTGCGGGAGGAGCTGTGTTCTAAACCAATAGCACTAGGATCTACTTCTTCATCAGTCAATCTTTCTAGCACTCGTCATTCAAAAATCATTACACTCTATGTACCATGTCAAATGCCCCCTAGAGTAAAAATGGAATAATGAACTATGATTGCAGAAGGAGCTCTCAAAGCAACATTACTGTACAACGGTGCACAATCCACACAGTTAAGACTAGCATGCTCTAATGTGGCCAGAAACCACTGGAAGAGATGAATCACTGATTAATCCCGATCTGGCTATGTGGATCTTAATCTCTGTACAATGACTTAGCCCATCTGGTAATCACAGGGGGAAATCAGATGCTCCACCTAAAACCTCAAAAGGCTTCAAAGGCCAGCTCTCCCCAAGAGCATCGCGTGCTGCTCCCGTCTGTTTGGCTCCTTCTGAAAATGGATGACCAAATCAGGTCTAGGTAGCTTCAGGCCTCGTCAAGCAACTTCTCAGGCAATGACATTCTCAGACCAAATTTAGAGAAGAAACATAAAATCCTCACTAGGTCTTACACTGTAAGTCTCTCCCACCAAAATAATTCCACAGCCTGCTTCCAATTAGTTCAGTGAAGTTAATCTAATGCTTCAGTTTATATATGTGGAACAGGCGTATGGTACCAGTTCCATTAAACAAAATTAACTTTTGTTTGGGAGTAGAGAATCCTGCCGGATGTGTAATGTGAACCATTGAGGATGTGACAGAGAGCAAACAGAGAAGGTATTAATATAGTTGATCTTAGCAGCTCCTTCCCTCAACCTCTCCCTTTGTTTCCACCCCACTCCCCTCACTCCCCCATTCTCATTCTCTTTTTCAATTATTCAACCAAATATCTAATTAGATTGATTTCTAAAATTACATATATATTATATAAGTACATATACTGCTCAGCTATTTCTCTAAGAATCTCATTTAAATCAAGAACACATCTAAATCATAAATATCAATCACTCAGTGTTACTGTGAATTACCTGGCTTGCAGGAATGGCATCTTTAACATTGAAGTAGAAGCCAAAGTAGATCATGTTGAAGACACCATGGCGTCCCAGTGTGGAGGTAAGTCCCTTATTAAGACCACGCAGACCAAAGCCATCTGTATTAATGATCATTCGAGCCTGCGTGAATGTGGAGGGCTGCTGCATGATGAAACAAAGACCAGAAGAATATTAACAGGAAGTGAGCATGCATTTTGGAGAAAATCATATATTGTACATAAGATAATGACACTTGATGTATAAAAACATTGTTGTCTTACCACTTTGAAGGAATCTCGGTTGGCCTGTAGGCTCACTTTTACTACCTCAAATGGATTAACCACCAGAGCTTCGGTTAAGCCTGAGCCCAGTCCAGCCACAGAGAGAGCCTGATCCAGACAGACAGACAGGCTTATGTCACTTGGTTACAGGCCACAAGATGAGGAATGAGGTCAAAAGAGGTACAATAAAGACAGTTTGCAAACAGACTGTATATTTCAGACAAGTTAAACATAGAGGTATGAAAGTCAGATCAACATCATAATTCAAACTGCACAATGTGATGATGACATTTAACTTCTTAAGAATCTGGTCGTCTAGACAAAAAGCTTGACTTTAACCTACTAACTGAATGAACTGCTCCTGTCATTCATATCCACAAAAAGAATGTGTTCACAGAAATAAAGCACAGCTGAAATAACTGTCTCCGGTAAACTCACTAAAACAAAGGTAAACCAAATACTGATGAAAGTTGAACATTAATATGTTGAAAAACTGCCAAAAGGATATTTTCAGATGAACTGTGCTTAAAATAATGGATCATTTGTTTTGTATTCTTCTTCTTCTTAAATATTCTTTTCTGCTTTTTGGTTTACCATTTTACAGTATCATTTCCAGCCAGCATGATCTATGCTTAAAGTACCTGCATATGTATTAGCTGACAAATTTACACTGTGCGTACATATGCATAATGGTGTATACGCACCTTATGTCAGACCAAATAAATGTGTATGTATGTATATGTTTCCATGTAAATGTATGGCTGTGACTATGAATGTTGCTGTACTGGTGTAATGGGAAAACGTCACGATTGTACATGACTCTCATTACTCTTCCTTCGTCTCTATCCCAGTCACATTGCGCCGGACCATCTCCTCAAAAAGGCCTGGACCGTGTTTCCACAGCCAGCCATTCACTCTTTCATTCCTTATTTGTATTATTACTCTACATGTCCTCATCAATCAGTCTGAGTCCTCTCAGCTGTGCCGAACAGGAGGAGGGGGGCTCCGCCATGCTACTCAAACACGCTCCAGTCTGGTGCTAATGATCTTACTCAAGCTTGCTGTCTCACATGTTCCCTACAGTACACCCACATCCTTCACCTCCTCCGGGCACAACATACCCAAGGAGGAGAGAAGAGGCGGATGGAGTGAGGGCTGTGATAGATGGGCCAGGTAAATATCTCCTCTGCTCTTGCTGAACAAACAGGTTGTGTAAGAAAGATGTCCCAAGAGACAGAGAAAGAGAGAAAAGAAGAGAAAGAGAAAAACAGAAAGGGGAGAGATAGAGAAAGAGAAGGAGAGAGAAAAGAAGAGTAAGAGAGAAAGAGAAAGGGATAGAGAGAGGGAGAGAAAGAGAAAGAGAGAGAGAGAGTGAGTCACAGGTGAGCAAGAGGTAGCTCATCCATCAAACCTGAGGCCGCTCTGACAGAACACCGTCACCGTAATGGGTTGCTCACACACCTTGCTGGCAAGCACCCATTTTACTTTACACCTCTTTCACTCCACCAGCAGCTGAAGACAATGTTAGGCTTATAGTCAGTGGCAATGTATTAGCTGATGATTGCATACATTGTCTGTAACTGTGTGTGCATGTGAGTCTTTCTCCTCAGACAAGCTTTAAAATAAAATGCAGTAGACCTTTTCGTTGTTCAAGAATATATTTTTTAAACATAGGATGTGTGTAGTTATGCGTGTATGTTAGTAAGGCATATGAGATGACTTACCAGGCCCTGAGATAAGGGAGTGAAACTCAGCAGTTTCTTGTATTGCTCGAAGGTGAAAAACTGTAGAGCAGATCAGGACAAATGAGCTGTCATTGTCAGGAAGTGTATTCAGACTAGCACACACACGCATACACATATCCAAGGCATGTCACTACCCTAAGCAAACATAGTGCTTACACATTGTTTTGTAGGATAAAACTCACACAAACCAACAAAGACTAAAACAGACATGCTCGAATGTGCACACACCACTGAGATAAGCGCCGAGTATGATGTAGTGGTCATTTGCCAATTTTTTTTTAATGTATTTATAATTTATGAGACGAGTCAAGTAGGTTTGTTTTCATTTCAAGCATATACACATGGCATAGTAAAAATGAAACAACATTCTTCCAGGGTCTTGGCGCAACACAAACAAAAAACAAAAACACTACAAGACAGGCAGGACAGAACAATGCAGAGTGCAAAAAGAAGACAGTGCAACAGTGGAGCAAAGAATACAATATTACAGAACAATATAGAGTACAGTCAGGAAAGAGTGTTAACAGTACTAGTGTGAATGAATACAGTATTATGACCAAAACTGCATGGTAGAAGCAGAAGTATTAAGCGTGCAAAAAATTTTTGGGATTGAGGTAGGAGTAATAATAAATTATTGTGCAAAATATCCATCAATAGAACCAGGATATAATATATTAAATAGTATTTACAGATAGTTTGTTTATGAGGAAGTGGTAGTTTGGGTTAAAATTTTGTTTATGGCAGAAATAGTTTAGGTGTGTCTATGCATTTGTGTTTAGGAGAAAACACTAGTTCAGATCATGAGTATGTTTGTATGTGAAGTACAGTGCTGACAATTCAGTTCTGAGAGTCCGATGACGGTCCGATGATAGCTCAAAGGGGGAACAATTTTTGAACCAAGCTGCGATGCAGCTACAGAGAATGATGCAGCTACAGAGAATACCTCTGTAGAACATGGTGAGGATTGGGGGCCGGGGAAAAGTTATTGGTTCTGCGCCAGTCTGTTGCCATGGCACCTCCTCTCTGTATGCACCCTTGTCATTTCTACTGATCAAACCCTCCACAATTTTGTCATTAATGAACTTGATGTGGTTTGAACTGTTCATTGCCACACAGTCATAGGTCAGCAGCATGAACAGCAGAGGGTGGTGGTGGAGATGCTTCTATTGATCCTGACTGACTGAGGTGTCCCAGTCAGGAAGTCCAGGATCCAGTTGCAGAGGGAGGTGTTCAGGCCCAGCAGTCTCAGCTTTCCTGATGCTGAGGAATAATGGTTTTGAATGTTGAACTGAAGTTTATAAACAGCATTCTCATTTAAGAGTCCTTTTTGTCCATATGAGTGAGGGCCAGGTGTAGGGAAGTGGTTATGGGATGATCCACTGAGTGGTTGGGACAATACACAAACTGAAGGGGGTCCAGTGAGGGGACCGGCTGTGATTTTATGTACCTCATGAGTATCCTCTTGAAGCACTTAATGATGGTGGGTGTGAGTGCAACGTGACAGCAGTCACTGAGGCAGGACACTGAAGACTTCTTTGGCACAGGGATGATGGTGGTGGCTGTGAAGCACGTTGGTGCTCAGAGTGATATTGTATAAAAGTGCATCTGAAAAAGAGGCCTTAAAATTGAAATATAAATTATTGAAATGAATGAAAAACTGAAAGATTGGACCAGATGGGCTAGCCTTTGATCCCCAAGGAGCTTTGGGTGCCCATGACTTTGTAATCAGTTCAGTGTTTGTCCTTCTGTGGACAACTTTTGGTAGGTCCAGAGAAACACAACCATTGAACTCCACGAGACGTGTCGTTTTGGAGAAGTGTTGACCCAGTTATTTAGCCATCACAATTTGACACTTATCTTTAATGTTATAGTATATCACCCTGCATCCTATAGCATTAAGATGTGTGTTGCTGAGGGGAGGCCTATAGAAATCCCTGGTCATGCATGTAGGTCAATATTGAGACTTCTCCTCAGCAAACACACACAGTATGAGGACAAACAAGTCTGTGTTTGATCCTACTTGTTAGTGATGGAACACTGCAAACTGCAGCAAAGGAACACTCCTATCTATGTGTAAGTGCACATATTGTGTAGATCATCATTTTTCTAACTGTGGGTCAAAGCATGGGGATGAGTGGGGTGTGAGGCAGGCACATAAATACTGTACTTCCATGACAGAAGAACTAAATGAAGTAATTGTGCTGATTCTGTTCTGCACCACTGATGCTTGCAGAGCATTTTTACCAGACATGTATGGATACAATGACAACCTTCAAATAGACAAACTGCACTTATACTTTCCACAGTGATTGTTGCACAGATGGTGACAGAAGGAATACGTGGTCCTCACATTCAGTACAGAATTGAACTTCCAGCCTGTCTCTTTGCATTGGTTAGTCTGTTATCCTACTTATTACTTACATTATCTGCTGAGCTATCAGGCTGTTCTAAGATAAGATAAGATAAGATAAACCTTTATTAGTCCCACAAGTGGGAAATTTGCATTGTTACGGCAGGAAGTGGACAGTACAAAGGTAAGGAGCAGCAAAAACAATAGAATAAAAGCTATAATATATATAATGGTGCAGAATATAGTGTAGCTACAGAAAATATAAAATAAGATTCTTGTGCAGCACCCTGTGCCCTAATACAGATGGTATTACATGAAAAGCAGGACTGTTTGGCATGGATAGGACACGCAACATCAATTTTGAACAACTGGAAAGAACACTTCAAAAGTTCATGGAAGACTCCAATACGCTGGTCACGCTTTAGTACAGCTTGTGCCTCAGATCATTAAGTTTGACTTGTAGATTTCTGTGACCAAAAAAGGGTGGGAGGGTGCCACCCTGTGCCACCCCTTGAGACACGCCCCTGTGCACAGCAGCAACGTAAGTGATGATGACATGAGAGACACCCAACATTAACAATTTCAACTAACTAAAGCCTTCCAAAAAGTGATGGGAACAAAATTGAAAGCAGGGCAAATTATGCCTATGAAGCTAATAATACTGTTGTGAGTAGAATAACACTTAAGGACTTGTTTGAATATTCACAAAATATTTGGTGGGACCAACCATATGTCTACATCTGGATCCTGGCATGGAAAGGTTTGGAAACCTCTTGCATAGATGATACAGGGATTTTCTTACCTTGACTGCTCTCTTTGGTGTTTCAGCTAGAATAGGGGGCAGGATTCCCTTGTAAAACCCATACACTCTATAAACAGAAAAAGGCATGTATTAGCATTTAAACAGCATTGCTAAAGGAATAAGGTCTGCTGTAGACTCACCATGTCTTTACAAGCTTGTGAGCATTCAACTTTAATTCAGATAAATATCTATAAAAATTATCCAACTTAAACTCAACCGAGGGGCAAAACCTACCCATCACTTTGATTACTTTGTTCAAATCCTAATCTTGTTCTCAAGTTATCAATAATCAAGCAATATTCAAGTGAGTTTCACCAACAATTTGAGCATTTGTATACAAGCTATTGGATACCATCAGAATAAAGCATGACCACACCGGCAATTACAATGCATTTATTTGAATCAAAGTCAGGACTGTTGAAATAAACTCCAGTGACCAAACAATATCCAAAGTTTCTACTGTGATTTTTAACATGTGGACTACATTTCAAAAAAACTCCTGCACCTGCACTCCAACCTTGAACTTTTCTAGACATTACCAAAATGAGATGTATCCATGAACTCAAATGTGCAAAATTGATGGTCTGGACCAGACATTAAATGGACTTTACAGTTCCAGTACAAAGTACAAAGTCTGTGTAATGTCTGACTGGTCATTGTTTGGAAAATTCACAGCAAGTGGTGGTCGTGTTACTGATGTTGTCATGCAAATGCCGCAAAACGGGAAAAATACAAACATCCAAGGGAGATAAAGAAGGGTTATTTACACAAAGGCCCTAATGAAAATCTCTAACTGAAGAGACGACGAGATACAGGAACTTCTGCTGGTTAGGGCCGACGTCAAAAGAGTCACACAAATTCAAAGAATTGCAAACAACTTGGTTGTTTATGACCAAATTATGAACTATCTATGTGACTTCTATCTCCTATATTATCTGCCCAGTGCCACCCTTTGCCTTAACCGCATTTCCAGCGTGTGAGAACGCATATGATCCAGAAAATTTCCTGTGGTGTGCTACATGTGAAAGGGCAACACTGGACAATATGCAGACCTGATTCCCTGCACGTTGTCCTCCATTCATATGTGAAAATGGGTAAACAGTCTTTACAGATTGAGCACACCTGTTCACCATTCAGGCCTAACTCATATGGCAGCACAAAATACAAGCCTTCAATATGACATAGACTTCTACAGAAATTTGCGAAACAGATGCCCTATCAATGAATGGAGGAAGCCACTGTTCAGGAATAATGAAACTCTATTTCAGGTATCACAGGTATAAAAAAACAGGTAAAAATTTCACTGTATTAAAGTTTTGTATTTTACATGCTCGAGAAAAGACTGTGTGCAATAAGAATTCGCAGTCATACCACATTTTAACAACTGATGCAAACAGGCCTGCACATGGTAGCCAGTTCCATCAATTCTACGGAAATCCACCCCTATCTTTACTGACATATACACTGATTAGCTTCACAGAGCTTCAACTGTTCTTGGCTGTTTGTTTCAAAGCAGTTGTTTCCTCCCTAAAACAGGTTCAACTGGTCTGAAAGCTTCAACAAGTAAAACTGCAATAGAAAGTGGAAACAGCAGACACAAAAAGCTCATCTCTACAATCACCAGCCAAATTTCTGCAGACTCATCATCCTAGACATGAATTCAGTTTGATTTACTAAACACATTTAACTGAAATCACAACATTCTTAAGGAAAACAACACTATTTGAAAAGCAAATAAACTATTTGGGTTCCCAGAAGTGTAGACACGCGGAAGATTCACATCCAAAAATTGGTGACTTGCACATTTCATTATACAGGAGTTTATAATGTAGTGTTGTTTACTTTGTAAGTATCCTTTATGTACATATTTTCCCCACAAGTAGTTAAATACTAGCTGGATATGTATATCCAGCTTAAATATGGATATTTGAAAAGAGAAAAAGTGTACATGTAACATTTCCTTGACATTTTCAATTAAGAACTTAAACTTAATATATTGCACTAGAATGTTACTTTACTATACTCCCATGTTTATATATTGATATTATTATAATATTTGGTGTTAAATGTTATAATGGCATTAAACTGGGAGAAGAGTAATTTCTGATTTGTTTAGGACAGCGAGTAGCCTATCTTGACTCAGGACTTGACTTGACTTTTGGGGCCTGAGAATAAAGACTTGAGACATGCTTATTGTTGTTCCTACCTTTCATAGTTTGATTATAAAAACAAAACACCAAGACACTACAACAGCAAAAAAAATGTCAAATTAATAGTATTAGCTATTCAAAATAACACTCATTCAAAATAACATTTATTTGACATCACTGCTATTAGTGTATTTAAAAATAGATGGCACTACACACATTAACTGTTAATAGATACATAATATCCCATATCAACATAAATAGCAATATATGCAGGCCTCTTAGTAAATAAGAACGCCAACTATTGCTACTAGACAGTAATCAAACACCACAGCAAACAGATGTGTTCCAGTCATGTAAATGCAACAACACATTTCCACTCACCCCAGGCAGACATGAGCAGACTGAGAAGCAGCTATTGTTTAGACAGCACACATATACATTTCTGCAGTTGAAACTTGACTCTGTTTTCTTAATCTTAATGTCAGAACAAGCCTGAGCACGGGAAAAAACTCTCTCAGTCTGTAACAACAGCACTGTAGCAAGACTCCTGGATTTATTTCAAGGGTGGCAAGTACTGTATCATTAGATTTTATTATGCATTTCATTTAGATTAATTCTATTAATTTAAATTAATTATCGTTTAAATTAATTAAAATAATTATTTGCTACTGAGTGTCATGTAATTAACAGACAATGTCTGTCGTCAGTTTAGCAATCCAATAAACAGCTTAGGAGTCTTATGACAGGAGAATCAGCAGTGTCACCACTGCTATTGTTTAAATTCTCCATTCTCTATTACGGAAGGCAAGATATATGTAATAATTATTGGTGAATCTGTGTGAGTGATATACATAGAAAAGAAGGAGACACAAAAGGTAGTGAGCAATGGGGGTATTTCTGAGTACTAGTCCATGCATGTATTGATAATGAATACACACTTGTGGACAGAGAGGACAGTGTAGCGTGACTTCTGCGTGTAAACCCCCCCCACACAAATGTATTGTGAAAACACGGCCTAGTAGTCAACAGAGATGATCTCTGCTGATTGCGTCAGGGTGTAAATATTATTGTTTCAGCAAACATAGATGGGCTGATTACCTCGAGCTCTGGGGCAATGTGCCCATGCCGTGACCGCATCTTAAACTGCTCTGACCCACAACTAAATACTCCCACTCATCTCACAGGTTGACAAACAACTACTCTTTCCCCAGAATCAGGACATGTCAAATGGCAGAGGCTTCTACTGCCAGCTTATGGGTACTGTGGCAACAGAAAAGCCACTGTACTAACAGTGAGACTGACAGCAGAGGGCTTTCGTGAGTGTGGGAGTTTATGACTGAAACGGAAGCCCCTTCTCTGATGCATGCAAACACTGGCCACTCGTTTCCCGGGAGTGGTTAGTCTGAGGAATCATCAGGTGGTGAGATAATGCTCAGATTTGTAACACACACACTCACTGCTCCATTTGACTGAACCTGGTTTGAATGCTGATTTGACTCTAAATGTAAAGCACACACAAGGTCCCCACTAGGCCCTCATAAGCAAATCCCTCCCCATTTAGGATATGTCTGGGTCCAGCTGCCTGTGTTTGTATAGGTGTGATTTGTCTTTGATTTCCATAAAACTCATTTTCTCCTATTCATCCCAGAGCCACATAACTCAACATAACAAAAAGAGAGGAAGGAAACGACACATTAACCAAATTGGATAAATGGACAAAATGCTTAATTCCGGTCTGAGTAATGAATTTAACTTCAAATGATTAATGAACAGGGGTGGACATTATAAGTATTTTTCATCGCATAGAGCCTTAAGTGTATACAGTTTAATCTTACATTACTGTGAATAAGGTGTACAAGTGTGGTGTAGGTGCCCTACAGTCAGTCAACAGCCAGCATGCTTGATCTGCAAATATTACTATTTACTATAAGAAGCTCTAACCTTGACACTAGCTGAGAGTAACACTATTGTAATTTAGCAAGCCAAGGAGACAAATTAGATCTGGCTATTACTACTCTTCAGAAACAAAATGTTGAAGTTGGGAAACTGTTTTTTTGGTGATTTGTCACATTTGTCAATGTTTACGTTTCCACCATATGCTCAGTATACACGCATGGACATGTACACTCACTTGCACACACACTGTACATGATCACATTTGTTTGTGCATATGTATGTGAATATATGTGCCCAAAGTTCTGTGACTAAACATATTCTTTTAAAGCTTCACTTTATTCTACGTAACTCCTTAAATATAAAAATCACTGTAAATTTAGCATGCTCATTTTGATTTTACTGGTGTCGTGAAAACGTATTTGTCCTTTCTGAGTTCTACTATTTTTCTATATTTGTCACCCATAATTGTTTCCGATCTAAATGTAATAACACAAAGAAAACCTGAGTAAATACAGAATACAGTCTTTAAATGATCATTTCACATATTGAAAAAAAGGTTATCTAACACCAGCTTGACCTGTGTGAAAACGTAGGTAGCTACTCAATCAACCAATTAACTGAATTTAGTTGATAATTGGGATCACTTAGACTAGACACACCCAGCCTTAATTACTGCCAGCCCTGCTGATTCTAAACATCATTTAAACAGAACCTTTCCAGTGGCAATGTTATGCTTCTGAACTGAAATGGAAATCCACATGGTGAATTTGAGGTTAAATAAAGTTTTTGCTCCACAGGTACACAGCAATGCGCTGAAAGAGGCTGTTGCTGAATTGAACAGGTAATGCAAGAAATGTTGATGCTGTGCATATGGGTGGATTTTCACCTCTCACCAGCAAAAATTTAGGTTGAAGCGGGCAAATTTTTTTAAGCTTGAACTGTGATACAAACTGAACCATGGTTCAGAAACTAAACCAAACTGTAAAAAAGGAGAATCATTACACCCCTACTTTCCCGCAATGTGAAGAAGGCTAAAAGGTCAACTAGCAGTGCACTATGCTTTAATCTAAAATAAATTCCAAAAGAGATAAGAAAAAAAGGAATTAAAATATACTAGTCCAGTAACGGTGGCAAAGCTACCTCTAAGGCTTTGGGACTCCAGCATACCACAATGAAAAATCTCTGAACAGTGGTGAATCATCCCAGCTGTAGCCAGCCTGCCAAAATTCCTCCAAGAGCGCAACAACAATGCCTAAAAGATGTTTAAATGAGAAGTTCACGCACAAAACCCCTTCAAAGAAGCTGAAATAAAGCAACTCTGATTTTTATTAAGTTTAGGGAATAATTACATTTTTACATGGTATTGCAACATTTGGTTTCAACCAATAAATTAAATGATCATGATAAAAACAGTGTTTTGTGTTTTATGTTCTCCTTGTTTCATACATTTTGTATGAGGATATTTGCTTAGTGTGTCAAATATGCAAAAACAGAGAAATCAGCAGGGGTAAATAATTTTAATGGCCCTGTGTAATACTGTGGACCTGCTAAAATCTATTGAAGAACATTGGACTTGTTAAAATCTATTGAAGTACAGACTATAAAACTGCATAGTATCTGAATGTCTATTCAACTGTCAACGTGTAGGGCAGATAAATACCTTAAAATATATATATACACTTCATTGCTTGCTTGATGCTAACAACGTGAGAGATTTGATGAACTAAAAACCAAGTTAAAATGAGTTTTCCATTCAGCATATATCTATGTTGGCAAGTGTATGATTTTATGACTATATTTTATACATTGGGGCTGTGATTTAGTAAAATACCAAATAATGAGTGCTACTATGTGTGTGGCTTTAAGTAGCAATCACAGATTTTTCACTGGAGGAGTGGGTTACAGGAAGCTGGATTAGTGCATTAATTTTTGTTTAAGACCAGAGCTGTGCTAAATTAAGAGCATTTTAGATCAGAAGCATTGGAATCACTCTGTTTCTGCACTGCTCTGCTTCTAAGGCGCTATTATCGAGTGCCTCAAGACCCACGACAGAAGGGATTAGAAATCACCGCACTTAATGCTTCTGATATGTTTTTGGCTAGCTGTTAAGAATATTAATCTGTTCATTCTGAAGGAAAGATCTGACTGTATTATATCTACATACTGAACAAATAAGTGTTTAATTGTTTTAATAATAGGGTTAAAAGGACATTCAGCAAAAGTGAACTTAAAGCTTAAGGAGTTTTTGGACAAATTTATGTCCAAAACATTTTGTGGGTTTCAGGAGAGTCACTACCTCCAAGCATGTAAAAGCCCTGCTCCTGGTCCAGGACATTTTCATCCAATCTGAACCTTTTAAGCAACTTTTTGAAAGTTCACAATGTTTTTAATTTCTTAAGAGCTTTCTGTATTTCACTCTATTTGTCAGCCATTTCATTGCTTTCACACTTAATTCCACCACTTGACTCTGTTGGCTATCCATCATAGGTAATTACATTTTTTTAAATTAATTACATTTCAGTGAGCAAGTGAGTATGATTTCTGAAGTGAATTTTTATACATTTTTATACATTTTTATACATTTTTTAAAACGATCAAAATCACAGTACACAGATTTGGCTGGAAAACACAGCAGATTGGCTCCCCCTGATAATAATTCACACACATAATCTGCATTTTCAAAATTATTTTTAGGCTTAGTAAATCACACTACAGGTGCTAAATTTAACATTTTCATTGACTCTGCCCTTTAAGACACTTTCCAAACTGCATACACATTAAGGAAAATGGTATTTTGTACATTGAAAAACACAGCCCTCTGCAGACCCTGTTAGTAGATCAGCTTAGTTTTTACACAAGCAAACCTTTAAAAAACGTCTTTAAAACACTACCATTATCATAGGGTTAACTACAGTGTTACATTAAGAGGAGTATGTTTTTTCTTCCTGTATTTCATTTGAAGCTAAAGGAAAATGAACATTTTCAGAGGTGGTTGATGCATCATAGCAGAGTCATAGGACGATCCATTCTCATTGCTGATCAACATTCTCTTGTTGATGCCTCTCGGATGCCCCTCCTCATGCACTGGGCAACACTCCCTGATGACAGCTTATTTTGGCTTCTTCTAGTATTTCAGCAACAGTTCGAAGCACTGGATGCTACCATGTCTTGAGTAAGCATGTTTTCAGGATTTCCACACTACTGCGTTTGTCCTGTTTCAGATCTTTCGATCAGGCTCGTTTCTTCATGTGCCTTCAGGTGTGCACAGGCAAGGTGTGTAAAAAGCATGAAAATTTTGTATGTGCAACGACAAGGAGCCAAGCCACAACTGACTGGAGGCCCATGTCGGACTGCCAAACCATGGTTTCAACTGCTGCTGTTCCTACTAAGGAGTTTAGCATGGCAGATCTCACTCAAGAAGGACACGCTCTTTCAGTTAGCAGATTGACTCTGGAACTATTACTGCTGTTATATATAGGCACTCACCTCCACCACTGGATTTGCTCTTGGTGTTGGATTTTTTGTGCAGTTCATCATCTAAGCAGTACTCAAGTGAATTTCATTGAACAACAGCTTTCTTTATGCATTTCTTAACAGCAATCATTTCCTTCAGCTAAATGGGCCGGAGAGTAAGCACTGTTTGTAAGCCTCCTATGTCTCACCTTGCTTTCACGCTGTAGACCACTCCAACATTTCTCCAAGTGTTCACAGACAAGCAAGAAATTTGACAATTTAAAGCTGATAAATTCCTGTTATGCTCAGTTTAGGCTTTGGGGCATTACATGGATCTGACTGCTGATATTCATCAGAAACAGAATTATTTATTTGCTTAAACAACGGGAATAGAGGGTCACATTTGATTCTAGAGGTAAATTAAATGACATATAAGTCCATCTAGTTGCGTCCTTATTTCTCAATGCAGAGCTTTTCAGCGTCAATGTTGTTGTAAGGTGCTAGTGCCTAAGTTGCCCGCTACTGGCCTTGCAGCATATCCCAGCTCTACAGAATCAGTGTTGTCTTTCTTCATGCAGTATACTTATCAGTGCTACCTAAAGCTACCTCAGCTTCATTCCAAATCAGTCTACTTTGTTGTCATTTTGTTGGTATTAAGTATCTGCTGTGCTGGAGTGCTTGTTTCATGTAACTGAGGTACTGTGAGTTCTGAGTAGTCACCACAGATGCTATATAGCAAGGACGGTATGTAAGACTGGGGTTTCAAATTAGTATTATTTTTGTATAATGTATTAGTCTTTGATATTCTCTATAAATACAGCTGATGTCAGGGAAAGGGGAGTTAAAAGATAGCTTATTGAATAATTAGGTTTTTTTTGTACCCTGCAATGAAAAATGTCATTAAGACAAAGTATAAAAAATGAAACAAGAAAACATCTTTATAAGGTAAATTCTTTCCACAATTTGAAAACCACATTCAGTTACTGACTTAGCATTCATTCACCAGAAGTGCTTGTTTGCTAGAAGATGAAAATACTCAGAAAATGCCATTTTGTTTAGCTGCTGACAGGAGACTACAAACCATTCTCCTCCTACACTTAAACTCTCACACACACATGCTCCCACACACCTACACACACACACACACACACAAACACCAGGCACAGATGCACCTAGAATGCTTTAATATGACATGATTATAGATTAGTATGGTGCACTGGGCAATGACAGCTAGCTTACAAAAAAGACATCCTGTCAAGCAGTACAAGGTATTAAATAATTTAGCAATGTACAGTACGTAACAAATTTCATTTAGTGTTCATGTTTCACACATGCTACAATGTACTGAAGCATCTTTAAAGCTCTGATCTTATTCACAGATGGATAACTCATGCTCAGTAATTGCCATGTTGGATCAGAGGGTCTCATGTTACTACCACACAGAGCAGAGAACCAAAGCAAAAACAGAGGGAGAGCAGAGCTGGTTCAAACTGCTACAGAAAGTTTATTTTTAATAATAATTCTACAACAGTGGCTTCTCCCACCATTTGTGCAAATTATAACTAAGTGGTTCCGCCTGGGTATCCTGCTACTGGCCATTGGGCGGCAATTCCAGCCACAGCACAAATAACCTGGGTGATAATAGGTGCTGAGGAAAGAAGAGCTGTAGTCTGCAGGGGGAGCAAGTGGTGATGGAGCTGGTGACAACTTAGCAGAGAGGGAGAGTGAGATGTGAGCTGGTGAAGGATCTCACAGCAGTTGACCCCCTTTTCCGCTAACAAGCTGCTGCTTCACTGTCACCTGGGGCCACACATGCACTCACACACACCTTACAAGAGATCAGTTTTAGATCCACTATAAAACTGTCGACTCACCATAAACAGACAGAATGGTAAGCACTTTCTCACAGCTCTGTACTCTGTCAACAGGATCTTACTGATACCTCAAGACTGTGTGTGTGTGTGTGTGTGTGTGTGTGTGAGAGAGAGAGAGAGAGAGAGAGAGGGAGAGAGAGAGAGGGAAAGAAAGAGAATGTGTGTTGCAGGGCCTAAGATCAACATGGAAAGTAAAAATGAAAAAAAAATAGAGAGAAGTAGTTACACATGGTGAAAAAAAGAAGAAACAGAAACAGATATAGAGGAAACAGAAACAGGGGAAGAAAAAGCGACACTATGTCAGGAAACAGTTCTTCCTTCAAAGAAAGTCAAAAAGCTCAAAGAGAACAGTGAATTGCAAAACGTATAAAATAATGCAATAATGTATAAAATCATGCAATTAATTTACCCTCTGAATTTACTCCCTAAATTTTCAGAGTGTTACATGTTTTACACCATGTTTTACACCCAGGTGGGATTACAGGTCCCATCCCCCCATTTCCAACAGAGTTCCTTTCACCAGGTGCACGTCTTCTGTATGTTTTAACTTTACTCATTGACGCACACAAATACATGCTGGAAACAGTGACACAAAGTTCATGTCTTGAGTACACTCAAGTGTGTGGTACAGGAAACATACAGTACAGCTCAGTCAAGGTTAAAACACAAGATCATACAAAAACTCACAATGTCAACTGTACAAATAGTTTGGGGAAAAGAAAGAAAAAAACAGGGGACAGGAGAAGGACATACTCACCCCTCACTCCGAAATATGGTCCTGAAACAGTCTCCCAGGCCTTTGTAGCTGTTAGGGTCACTGGCTCCCCGCTGAATCTGGAATCTGGTGAGAATGTTGAAAATTGACTGAAGTTAAATAATGAAATGCAGGTTTACATTTTTTAATGGTGTGGAAAACTACATAACAACAATTAAAAACTACAGCAACTACAGTACTGTTATCAATGCCAAGTTGTGGTTACTGAAAAGTACAACCTGTCTCAAAGTTATTAAAGTAAGTGCCTCATATATCTTTCACAGTTTTGTCCAATTACATTTATACTCAGATAGGAGTGTCAATATCAAACATAACGATGGTTGATTTGAAGCTCTGTAATTAATTAGTCAAGTACTTTTACAATTGATCAGCATAGCTTACTAAACACAGGCTCGCTGTTGGATCCTTAAAACAAGAGGCAAGTGACAACAGAAAAGAACAAAATAAAATCAATTTCTAAGAACATTCATTGCATGTACTTTCTCTCAACGTCTACATTACTCCACTGACAGCTAAATGAAATCATTGAGCACATCTTTCACATTTTGTCAGTTATTATCTGCATGCAAGAAATAAAGGGACATTTGACAATCTGTGCACATCCCTCAAACATCTGTCAAAAGGCAAATCTTTCTTTTCCTGCCTTCCTTCTCTATGAGGCTCTGGTTGTTGTTCTGGTCCATCTAGCACAGCGGAGAAGTCAAACATTTACTTAACCCATCGTTTCCAATTAGCCTTGTCTTCCCTCGTGCCAGGCCTTCAGGCTGCAAACTCAGTGCTAACATGCTGGTAATATACTAGTAACTGCTCTTCAGTTACATGTAAATTTTAATATGATAGAACTGGTCAAGGGACTTTTTGTGGCTACAACATCCTAGTAACTCCCTAATAAAGGGCATCCAGCTCTGTGTAAATGTTAAACAGGCAGGTGAACCTGGAAAGAGTGCTGCCACAAGGTTTTACTGCCTCACCCCTTTGGCTAATGCTGTAGACAGTGGTGCATGCAGAACCTCTAGTTGTATCAAATTGTACAAAAATTATAAACACATGTCCACAATTTTTATCTTTTGATGTCAATATATGTGGGTCATGATGCAACAGTGTGTAGCATTTGAACTCAAAATTAAAACAACCAAACTTAGGCCTAACTATTTCAGAGGGACAGAAAAAAAAATAGGAGAAAAAGGTTGAGAGAGGATGGGGGTGGGGGTGGGGGTGTGTGGGGGGGGGGGGTGCGGTAGATGAGAGCAGAGGAGCAAAGATTCCCCTCATATGGCTTTGACTGCTATGTCAAGAGGTCAGCAGTTAGTCGTCCAGGCGGGTGCCTGATGGGGCCATAAAGAGCCTTGGTTCCATCGGAGGAGGGGGCTTACTGAGGTGAGCAGCCTTTCATATAGTCAACAGATTAACATCTTAGAGGGGTGTCCCCTAGCATCCAATTTTGTAGATTCCCAAATAGCTTGTAACCCGTGCCTGAAAACCAGTTAAAATAGCATCATAAATGAACGGCCGACACCATATTAAAGAGAGAGAAGTAAAGAGGGATGCTAAAAGGGCAGGCAGTCTGGGCCTGTGGGGCAATGCTGGAGGGGAGCAGGAGAAAGGGGTGGGGGCAAAGACCCGGAAGATTTAAGACCAGTAGAGCTTGTAAACAAATTTAAATCGGCTTTAATTAAAGGCACATGAGTGCAGGGTCAAGGATTGCAGGAGTCCCACTCCCCTGTTTGGTTTGCAGGGCTAACCCGACCTGTGCTGGCCCAGAGATAGAGGTGGCTGGGCCACGGTCCAGTCTCAGCCCCCCGACTCCACACCTGACCTTGAGGTCACCTCATTTCCTTGTGTCCCTTGCCTACCCTGTCATAAAAGTCTTGGACCAAACGGCTCGGCCTGGGGTGTGAGAGATAATGGGGAGGATGTGACGGGCTTGTGGAGGATGCCTCGGGCCTCTCAAAATGCATCTCCACACTGCCCCGCCATGGAGGAGATCTCACCAGTATGTCAGGTTTTCTCTTCTGCTCAGCACAATTCTTAACAAGGAACCTCTATTGAGATTGAGACAACAGCTTGAATTAAAACAGTAAAAGAGACAAGAACTCTTAGTAGCTCTGGGTGAAAAACCTGGTGTTGAAGCTAATCATGTTGACAGAGGACAGTCAGTAGACAGAGTTACTAGGTTATGGCCTGGGGCATCATTAAAACACAGAATACTCAGAATCTCTCTCATTCCAGTTGCAGAAAGAGATGATGTACTCAGTGGTGATGTCTCTAAGTTTATTGACAATCCTCCTGTACCTTGCTTTTACTAGCCCACAGTGCAATGGATGACCAGGTGAGGGTGAAGGTGAGGGCAGGTTGTTGTTTCTGTAAGCGCTAGGGGGTAAATAACCCTGCAGTCTCTACCTGACCCCTGTCCCTGTAAAATTGCAACTTCTAGGCACCCACAAAAGAGGATAAATAACAGTGAGGGGCTGGGTGAAACCCCTCTTTGTATTTTTACAGACAGGCACACAATGTTTCAGGTCCAGGCCAAGCACTAGCGCCTTGTCCCCTCAGAGACCTTGCTATTAATGGGCCCACTTCGAGTCCAACAGGGGAGGCTGTGCCACACTAAAGGACAAGCCAATGGGCCGAGGTCCAATAATGATGGTGTTAAAACCAGCCCTTTGGGAAGGGTTGAAGGTTACTGGGTTGATCAAAAGGCTTGAGTTTGATGGTGCTGCTTTTAAATGGGTAGGACCTACTTTTAAAAAAGTCTCTTAAATTTACCTTGTTAAAAACTAGGGTATTCCCCCAGAGAAGTTTGAAGATTTGTACCAACTAATTTAAGCATAAAATACTGAAATATGAATGAAAGAATATTTTACAGTAGCTGGGAGTATACATGACACAATGCTGCTGTGTAGGTGATTTCCACCCACAGTGAGATTAAATAACAATGATAAATTACATGACAAGTCATAACAACATAAAAACCACACTGGATAAAAGATAATGTCATTGCCAGGAAGGAGCAATAAATTATCTAAGTAAAATAAAATAGCTAACCCCACTGCCATGTCTTCTAGTGTCTTATTCTGGTATTCTACACCCTCACTAACTCAAAAAACAGTTTAACAAAACACTCCTTCAGCAAAGATTCCTAATAAATTCTTTACTGACTGAATCACTTGCTTTTTTTATACAAACCTTTGAATTGGACGTGTAAGTTTTCCAACCATTTGTTTCACCAAACAGTTGTGTCAGATGCATAAATGAAATAAGGACTAAGGAAAGAGGTCCAAAGTGAGAGAAAGAAAGGAACAAGCACAAGACCATGTTTTTCTTCACATACAATGTGCAGTACATAAGGAAATCCAGAAGGCAGCATTAAAAGGAAATCTATTTTTTACAACCAAACAGTTAATTTTAATGAGCGGGATCATAAAGATGGCAGAAGTCCATTGCAATGGTACATGAGGTTAAAAGCTCTTTCTAACCTAAATGATCCAACATGGCAGATGCAGGCATTTGATCAAACATGTAAAAGGGAAGACCTCTCAAGATAAGGCTTGCACAATTCATCTACTCATGGACTTTCAGTGAAATAAAATAATATTCAGTGATCCATGAAACAGAGGGGCAGTGCTTGGGTTTTCTGTTTAACTACTGTATTACTGATAAATCCTTAATTGTGTATTGCAGAAAATTCAAAATGCTGAACTTTCAAAATAGCACAGTCCCTTTGTTTTTAGGCAATCTGGTACTGCCCTCTCTGTAGCAGGAGGAGGCCAATAAAGCAGAGTCGGTGGAGAGAAGGAGATAAAGAGGAAAACGGGAGATGGGACAGAGGGGAAGTGATAAAGATGTGGCGCTTATGACACGGCAGGCTCCCAGCACTCAGTCTGGGTTAGAGCAGCTTGGGTTTCAGCAGCACCACAGGCCCACTGGACCCACTGTGACTGGGATAATGAAGGCAAGCTAAAGGAAGTGGAACAGGCATGTTCCAATCTGAGAATTTAATCTTTTGCATAGATGACAACGTTCCTATTTGGTTATACCTTTTTTTGTTTTGGGCCTTTCACACTATAGATGACACTGAGTCACTTTGTGGGTCATCTTCTTTTAAATTTATTATATATTTAAAATTCTCTTTCTTTATCTAAGACCCTAAATCTATCTAAGACCTTAAAATGTCCATACAGACTGAAAATATATGTGATAAGCTAATGCTTGTGTCAAAGAGCTGGGGATAGCCCTTGCTCAGAATAGTTAAGGCTCCTTTGAAGTAAGGAAATGGTTGAGGATAGTGGAGACTCCTCTGTCAGCAGGCTACCGGCGACCATTACACAGACGGTCAGGACAGAGCAAGACACGGTCATCAGGGCTCCCAGGGCTGCTCCTTCAGTCAGAAACCTGAGACTGTGCATTGTAGCTCTGTGTTTATGCTGCTCACCCCTGCCTGTAGGGATACGACAGCATTTGGAGTGTGCCACAGATGCTGCAAGGCGTCCAACAGGCGCTAGAGACAAATGAGTTTTCATCAAGCACTTTACGGCTTCTCTAAAACGGGTCATTTCAGCACACTGGGACACTTTTGCTTTATTTCAATGATTTGTAATATAATGTGTTTGAGACACCTCCTTCTAGAAAACCTGTTTAATACCAAGTCCTAATATGCAACGGCAGGCACATCAGCAGGAGGTCGCCCAACTACAAAAAGAGCCACAAGAGAGATATGAGCTCTTGCCTCGCAGCCAAAGAATTATCAGTTTGGTTCACCTCAAATATTCAAAGTACCAGTATTTTGCCTACACATGCACCTCTCTTATATTAGTGGAATTATTACCTATCACTCGAAATGTTCATGTTACAATCATCAAAATGCTAACTCCAGTTGCTACATTTTGATAAATTTCAGAAAATGCAAAAATCAAGACAGTGTCTTCCATCAGTACCATAAAGCTATGGCAGTGCAGGATTAGAAGATCAGGGCAGCACAGTGACATGCTGTTTTCCTCAACCAGATCAGCTTCCAAGCCTAAGAGCTTTGAGCCCTGCTGTTTAAGGGCTGGTTGAGGGATTCCATTGGGAATCCACTGGTACAAGCAACAGTTCGAGGGTGGAGGCCCTGGAGGCTCTCTTGCTGTCATTCGCTTCTCAGGCATCATCCGTCACTGCCCTTATCAAACAGCACTCTCCTTCCCTCTATGCAAGCATCGCTTTAAAACATGCTGTGATCAAACAGAGGCACTGTCATCGTAGTGGTTGCCACAGGGGGGTAACACCAGCTTTTTCCAACCACCTGCTGGTGGAGAGCTCGTAGACACATTTATGTACTAAGCTAGTGAAATAGAGTTAAAGTGAAAAGCATTCAACACAAACATACAGTCTACTGTTACCTAAATACTCAAGTACAACAAGCATGCTTAGGTTTCAACAAGATAAGTTCTGCACATTAGTTGCTGAATAAAAAGCCATTTTAAACATTTTCACCTCTTTCCCACTTCTTGGAGATGTGACTTTCTTAAGCATTGTGCCACTAGAGAGATCCTCATACTTTTTATCAAGGTTTCGTTTCTTCTTTTGAATACATTTCATGAAGTTTTTTTTGTCTGCGTCACACTTCTATAAAAGACCTCATCAAACATAGCACACAGACATGCCTCATACCTGTTTCATTGATGATTTGTTCTAGTACGTTCTGGTGTTGATGGCAATAAATTCACCCCTATATCTATTTCAGTACAACCCTTTTCGTGTGTGTTGCACAAGTGCCAACACTTACAAGAGAGAAAACTGTTTTTTTAGATACACTCTCATGTGTGTTTGCCCGATCCATGAGGCTGACTAACTTCATATGGCACTGAAATTAAGACCTCAACTTTACTTTGGCTGAGGACAGGTACTGGGATTCTTGAGCTGGCGACCATTTTACAGTTCCGTATTATGTTTAAATTGTTGAGTTATGCAGGAGGGCATCACTTCAAGAAACCGGTCATTTCTGAATTTTTAGCTCCTTAGAATCAGTATAAATATCACAGGTAACAAAAAGTCCATATCCATCAGGGCCTATTGTCTATAGTATAGGGCACACTGAAAACTAGACAGAACAAGGTGGCCACATGCTGGCGCTTGAGGTTTTAAAAAATTACACAGCAAGCCATCATACTTTTAAATCCCCAATACACAGAAGGAACAAATGCTAAAGTTGGTACAAGGATAACCAGTGAGAAGTATTTAAACTGTGACAAGGATAAAAATGAACTGGAGCAGGGGGTATGAATACATAGCAAAGTCTGAGTCTGTAGGAGGGGCCAAGGGTGTGTTTGGGGTGGAGTGAGGCTTTGTAACCGGATCTCTGCACAAAGAACAACCTCAGCTCCTTCCTGGTCTCTAATGAGAGTGGCAGTGAGGCCGGCAGGCTGATCAGAGTCAGATGGGGCGCCCCAAGCGCACCGCCCCCCGCCGAAAGTGCCGCCCGACACCCTTTGTTACCTCCAAGTGAGCTGAGACCAGCCCATGAACCATGTAACTAGGTGGTTTCCAGGTTAATGAAAAGCTGTAACTCCAGTCCCACCATCTCCCTGGAAGGCTAACTACACAGCAACACCCCCCCAAGCCAACCCAATCCCATTGCCAAACAAGCCATTTTCCAAAAATGTCAACATTCTTGCTCAAAAATGAGCACCCTTGAATGTGTTTTAACCTTCATATGCCTATATAGAAGTCAACAATGGATGACCTCAGAGCAGCTTCCCAAATCATACACACTAAGTGTGGCGTTTTCTCATAGAAAAAAATATTCTACAGCTAATAATAATTTATCTATAGATAATTGTAGCATGCAAAATAACTATAGATAATATGGGCTAGATATGACAAAGTATATAGTGTGTTTAAGTGTTAGAGGAAGTGTGAGACTGAGCAAGCGAGAGAAAGAGAAAGAGAGAGAGAGAGAGAGAAAAGAGAGAGAGATAGATAGAGAGAGAGAGAGAGAGAGATACATATAAACAGCAACTTCAAGCACTTATGGCTCCTCATGACTCTAGCCCCTACTTTGCTAAGGCCAAATATGTATTCTAAAGTATACGTTTTGTCAGGTTCCCCTCTGAAAAAAAATCCTTTTGATTTTGCCATGGCGGCTTGATGAATAGAGAGAAAAAAAAGGGTTCACTCCAGTTGGCATCCAATTTGGGGCAGTGGACATTAAAGCAGCAGCCAGGTACTAATAAGAGCCATTCCTGCAACTAGCGTCAGAAAGGAGGTGTGCTGGGTACAACTCCTCCAACGGCTCCAAGACCTGCACTAATAGATTTCAGCTCTACTCAGCCTGCCAATTAGCCGGCTAGCATGCTTTAGGAGAGAAGGGAGGAGGTAGGAAAAAAGGGGAGAAAGAGGGATGAATAATACACACACTTCAGATAGATGTCATTGTCCACTCATTGCATATAATATGAGTTAAGGCCTCCTATACATAATGCTGAGTTAGTTAATGGTTTCATATCCTACAGTAAACAAATTATGCAGAATTACACTTTTCCAGGTGATTAAACATGAAATCAAAAAGTCTGAAAGCCCAAAGATACACATAACCGTATATCTCTGAATTGGCAACTTCTATGTTTGTTAATGTAATAAGATTTTATTCCAAGTCATTACGTGTTAAAACAATGTAAAGGGCAACTGACATTTTCCAACGGTATAAAAAATAAAAGAAAACATGGAATTAGGAAGAAGGTTTTGTTATGGCAGTATTTGAGATGGATAAACAAACACACACAAGTTGGTACACATCTCTCTCTCTCTCTCACACACACACACACACACACACCTCTTAAGATGCCATCCAGTAGTATTACTTTTATCACATTTTAAAGAAGAGTATTACAAAGAAAACAGAGTGTGCACTTTTAACCCTGACCTTGTGTGAAGACTGAGTGGCCTAACTGTGGCCTTACCTGTAATAAACCCCAAACCTTCAGCACGAGACCTTAAATCATCCTACAGGACTCTGGGGTATCATATATCCCCATTGTACAAGTTCATCTACTCGTGCTTAACCTGGACTAATTCCACATTTTTGTCTTGCGGCTTCTCAAGAGCAAAAACTAAACTAAAGTTTATGCAATGAACTACTATGGCAGTAAAACATGCATGTATTTGTGTGTGTGTGTGTGTTTATATAGGCAAATATGTATGTGTGTGCTGTGCAGGCATGTTCACAGCAGAGCTTGGGTCTTTGCAGGGCACACAGAGGCTGTAAAGGTTAAGGAGTGGCCCACGACTTGTTTACTACCCACTGAGCTGCACTGGTGTGAGGGCCCTGATCACCCTCCACCCCCATCCAACCACTCTTATTCATACTTTCTCTCTCACATAACAGTGAAAGAGAAGGCAGGCCAGTTGAGAGATCCAATAATTGCCGCCCAAGAGCCTCTGATTAATTTTTCATGTTTCTTTCAGTTTTACAACCACAGGCCTTGAACAAGAAATAGAACTAAATGAAATAATGAGGTAAAAATGCAAGTGAATTGCAAACTTTAAAGAGTATTATTTGAACATTTTAGGGCAAATGGGTAAATGATGCATTTCATTTTCCACAAAATGATTTAAGCTCTTGGCACCAGTTCCTATAGTGGAGAATATAGCCCTGGCCAGCTCAGTATTGGCAGAGACAGAGAGAAAAAAGAACTGCATGAAAAATACTCCAAAATATAGGCCTAGGTAGCTTCAACAGGCCCACAGAGAACTGGTGTGTTAGGCTTATTTAAAAGTAAAGCATTCTTTATTACCTGGTCTTTACTACATCAAGTGGGTGCATCAGGCAAATCTCCACCAAACCTACACAGGAAAGAAACAAAAACATTACAAATGTCTAAATAATTTTGGTTTCCTAAATAGTTTTTGATTTTATAGCATTACCGTTTTAACATAATTACATAATAGCATAAAGTGTTTTACTGTTCATACTGATTGCTACACTGTGAAACATAGGAAAAAGCTACATTACTATTCATCTTAAGCCATCTTGATTTATACATAGTTTAAAGAAGTCACTAATTTGGAGTCTTTAACAAGGATAAATCACCACTGCACACAGGAGAACTTTCCACCATTCAAACAAGAACACTACTAGTGTAGATATAGAAATACTACATGACTCCTAATGATACATTTGCCTTTTGAATCACTATGGATAAAAGCATCTGATAAAAAAAAATATCTGGTAAAAGCCCGAACTTTATTAAAAGTACGCCACAGATGCCTTCTTCTTCAACACTGGACGGAAATGTGGAGACAGCAGATCAAGAGAACTAGATGTGGCTAGGAGGAATGATATATAAAACTATGACGTTATTTATGAGGGTGCCTACACGCTAGACCAGTGGTCACCAATCCTAGGCCTGGAGATCTATTTTCCTCAGAAGCATTAAGTAAGGGGAAGGGGCAACATGTTAGATGCAGGTTAAAGGAGATCCCCAGGAGGAGTGTTGGTGACTACTGCACTAGACAATGCCAAAATGGAGTGGTAAACAGAGCAGGGAAGAGGTTTGTATAGTTCAAATTCAAACAGGCAAAATTCCTTTTTTGTCCACCTATGCATGTTTCTGTTCCAGCAAAAGCTGAAATGGGTTCAACTTTTCAATGCATACAGACACATTTTCTATGTCAGAACTGAAATACACTAAATTAGTGCATCTTTGATGCTGTATCAGCTTTTGTTGAGTCCCTAAATAAAATAAAATGTAGTAGTGTTACCTAAGTTTATTAATGTTAGATTATCCAGGGAACTGTGTGTATTTGCTTCAGATTTATGTGAGGTGATTGTGTTGATCAGTATGATTATTTTTAATGGCTTCTGTACAGTAAATGTTAAAGTTTGTGATCTTACTGCTCAAACAGTTAAGTAATTCTTGCAGTTGTTATGTGCTGGAAGCAGGAAATATGGGTGTGTGTAGGATCTGAGTGACCTTGACAACGGCCAAAAACTGTGATGTACCACCTGCCTGTGATAGTTGCGGCAAGCTTCTGACACCTTTCTATCACAGACTGCATTATCATTTTCAGCAATTTGCACTACATTAGCTTTTCCCTGGGGTGTAAGACCAAAGCAATGAGTTGTCCTAACTCAGACCATTTTTGGTAGGTACCAACCGCTGCATTCTGGGAACACCCTACCAGACCTGTCTTTTTAGAGATGCTCTGACCCTGTCTAACCATCACTATCTGGCCTTTTCCCCAAAGTCATGCTTCTAACACATCAAATTCAAAACCTGACTGTTCACTTACTGCCTAATATATTCCACTGCTTGACAGGTGCCATTGTAATGAAATTATCAGTGTTATTCTCTTCACCTGTCAGTGGTTTTACTGTTATGGCTGACTGTATGCCATAAGTAAGCAGAGTGGTGTTTCATCAAAACACATACAGTGCAGTCATTGGATACATTCTGTATACTAGAACACTGGATTAAAAATAAATCAACAGATGTAGAGTATAGAGACAGAAAAACTTATGTGGAAAAACTGATGATGCATAAATTATTCAATTTTATAACTGAATGACCATTCAAAAATATGAAAATAATGATCCATCTTTAAAACATTCTGATTAACATTCAATTTACTGAAAACAATACTGAACAAAAAGAGCAGAAACTGAAAATGACTATCATTTGTGTATGAATTGTGTGTCTATAACTCACACAATACAGGTAGTCACTGACAGTAAAGAATGTGCAAAAGCTGCAAATCAAACATGATCATTTCTGCCCATGAAAATGAGATCATGTACAAGAACAGTTGTCACTCTAGATCCAAATGTGCTTGAGTACATAACCAAAACAACAACTGCTGTGTTATTAACCTACTATGTTGCCCAGTGTATTTCTGTATTGTGCAAAAAACACATTTTAATGCAGGTTTACAATGTGTCATAATGCATGTTGGTCAGTTTAACATGCCAAATAACATTGATTTCAAACTGTGAAAGGCAACTCCTGGCTCGATGTTCAAAGAAGCTACCACACAGATCAAGTTCCACTGGGTGAAAACTGAACAATGGTTGAAACTCTATCTCTGTGGGCTATGTGCTATGTAAATAGGTAATAGAAAGTTTGAATGCCTGTTTTGCACCAAACACTGCATGACAGTGAGTAATTGGCAAAGGCATTTTTGTTTAAGAGACGCTCACAGCTAGGCTAACTGGTAGCACCACAGATAAAGGTTTAACTGTTCAAACAGAGGATGAAGATAAGCAAGATCCCAGAGTAAAGAGGTAAAGAGTCTCAATGAGATTGTAGAACAGAGCCACTCTTTCTCAGTCAAGTGTCTAAACTCAGATTCTCACTGCCACTCTGCTATTGACTTTAATGGCTTCCCTCACAGATTCCTCTATGTGTACACAGCTGTTCAGCAATACGGCCCTCATTCTAATTTGCTCCATTAAATATATTGTCCATAAACAAGACACTGTGTCCTTTGGGGTTTTCCAGGAAAGTAATTATCAGGAGAAATACCAGAGAAGAATTACAGTTGACCATTTTGTCTTAATCTGGGAACCAGTAGCTATTTTTGCACACTATCATGAACCAAAGTTACATAGCATCTAAGGTTCACTGCAACTAAGGTTCTCCTGTCAAGGAACATCAAAAAAGTATCAGATATGGCATGTTCAAAACATGATCTGGTATCAGTGGTAAAAAAAAGTGCAGTGGCTGATCCCTGTCATTTCAGTTACTAAGTGTTTAACAACAGAAACAGAAAAAGATCCTTTTAAAAAAATATTTTAGCCCTAACCCCTTTGCCTCCCAAGGCTCAATAACACAGTAAAGTTTACCATTAATTAATAACAGCTGCTAGAACATTTCAGAAAAAGAAGAATCATGGAGCATTTTCATAAAAGAAATCCATCTGACCAGAGAAGCAAAGAAAAATAAAAGAGTTGAGCTAGCTCAGCTTTCCATCAGAAGTTGTATATGCGTTGCAGAATTTTTTTCAGCTACTGTTAAATCATCTAGATGGTAAGTGAGATAAAATAGCAAAAAGGTACAGAACATTTCAATTAAAAAACATATGAAAAAAAAAATATAGGAACATGAATAAGTACATGAGCATGAGCATGTAAGCATGCCATAGAAGTCCTTCTGTGGAAGTCGCTCAGTCCTGCAACGAGAGGACCTAAAAGAGCCGGCAGATCAAAGGTACAAACCAGCAAGAGACCAAGAGTGCCTGTCACTCATTTGACTCTAATGAACTCCATCTTAGGCGAAAAGCTCCCCACTTAAGCACCAAGACAAGAGTTATCGTCTCCCACAGAAAAGGGGAAACGCACAAACAAGGTGAAAAGAGGCAAGAATAAACCATGGCCATTTTTACTGTGTTCCATATGGATGGATTTAAGTGGGCATGAAAAGGGGGAGAGTTAGACAGAGATGGTGGGACATTTCTTCCATACAATCAGTATGACAACAAAAATCGTGTGCCAAAAGTGTAGGACTTCAATCACATTTTGCCAATATAGGTAAGACTTAAGAGGTACCATTGCTGATAGAGGAGTGCATGGCTCTGAAGCATTGCCAAAGAGTTGCCAAAAGAAAAAAAAAGTTGCCAAAAGTCACAAAATATAAATGTGCCAATGGACCCGGGGATCAAACCTATGTTGCAGGTGGTGAGGATTTAACCTGCTTTGCTCACTCCAAAGATAGTGAACAAAGTAGATGAGCTACCAGACCTGCTCATACAAGCAGAGACAGAGGTTATATTAAAAAAAAAAAGGAAAAAAAAATGTATTCTAGGGCGCACGAGTAGAGCGCTAGTGAGGAGCTAGGGACAGCAGGAAAGGACCAAGAGAGAAATGGAGCAGGGATTGCAAGGGAGAAACTGAACAGAGAATGTTAGGGAGAGAGAGATTGAGCAGAGACACAAGAGAGAAACAGAGAAGTAAACAGAACTAGGAGTTACAGCGATAAACAAGGTGAACCGTGTGAGATGAGTGAAATGACTAAGGACGGATGGGAACATGAGAACAGGTAAGTAAAGAGAATTACGGACGGAGGTGCAATGGATAAGGTGAGCACTAATACCAGTAGGAAAGGAGCTGCAGGAGAGGAGCTGACACAGAGGGTGAGAAAAGAGTGCTGGTGAGCACTGGCTGCAGATGGGAAATGCAGAATGCAGAGTGGACCCTTGTGCAGCGGGGATGTATTAACACGACAAACTTTAAAAGGTTCAATGATACAGAGTGCCAGTTACCAGAATTCTACATGAAGAGGTAAGTCCTTAGTAGAGAGCCACCCCATTGTTCTACATGAACGAGTGGTCTGAGCCACCAATGTCAGTTGTTGCAATGTTTGGCCTGAAGTAGTTGGGAGCAACGAAGGTACCTTTCTGCCAAAGGTACCCCTACCTCCTCCTCCTGATCACTGAACATGGAGGAAAGCAGAGTGATGTAGAGTGTTGTGGGCGTATTCAAAACACATCAACTGCATGGACCAGGAGGAAGGATTAGCCAATGCCAGGCACCTCACATCTTCTCACTGCAGCATCCTCAGTGCAAGAGTTTGATGGATTCCAGGGTTAGCGGTGAAACTGGAGGAGTGACCTCACTGCAACATCACAGATCAAGCTGTGGTGGGAATGTGGAGGCGACTGGAAGGGCAAGCCGGCGGAGGATTTGCCCCATGTTGGGCGTCTCAACACTTTGGGGCAGCTGGTGGCCTAGTGGTTAGGGCGTTTACCCTGCGATCAGAAAGTCATGGGTTCGAATCCCAAGACTGCTAATTCTTTCCACATTACATTTACTTCAGCTATATTGTCTGTGAACTGTTAATGGCAGAGGTCACATACCCATCGTCAATTTTTATTACTAGTCCAGCGTTGTCTTCAAAGGTTAAAGAGTATGGTGGTTTATAAATATTATTCTTTTGCAAGAGGTATCATTTGCTAAACATATATATGCAAAACATTTTCACATACATGACATGTCCACACATGCAAAATACCTCTACATGCTTAATTATAACTTAATTAATGGACTTTTCAGCTATGCAAGCATACAACAAATTTCTCTTCCTTCTCTTTAATTTAATTTAAATAATTTAATAACTTTATTGCACAAAACGTCTTATGGGTCAACCTGGGGGCACATTTCACTAAATATTGTACTTAAACAAAGAATCTTGAAATCTTGAAACAGAGAAAATGTTGCCAAGCACACCAGACATCACTGAACAGCTGTACCTACAGCTTAGCCTTTAGGAGGCATTGGATTAGCTTGGAAATTTCAAACTCAGCTTCTTATAACTTTAACAAGTCGTTACCAGATCAAGTGGGATTATATTTTAATACAGCAACAACAATACAGTCCAGCTCAGTAGCATAGGAGTTTAAGTTGTGTTTATATGGTAGCTCGGTTACAATGGTAGAAATTATACATTGATGCATTGATGCATTTACTTTCCTGCATTTGAAATCACTCCCCATTAAATAAATAGTGCACTACATAGTGTGTCAGCCATGAAGTAAAGCTGTTCAAACTCTCAATTTTAAACCTTTCAGTCATTTAATCTTTATTTTCCAATCAGTTTACAATGTAGCAAGCACTATATACAGAACATTAAATGAGTTTACAAATGAACCATTTATATTTATGCAGTTCCGTGGTTTTATTCATGTCTGCTTGTATCTGTCTTGTGACAAGCAATAGCTACGAGACGCTATGCTTTACCATGGTTGTCACACATTACGAAGTAGGGTAAAATCACAATAACAAACAGCCATAAGTAGCTTACTGCTTTTCCAAAATGGAGAAAACTTGGTGCAAAATTAACGTGTGTGGTCACATGTGTGTATAAGGTATATTGTTCATAATCAAAGCAATTTTGAATAGGAGATACAATACTTCATTCTGTCTTTGGTCTGGTTCAACATCTTTGTTCCATGTCACAATGCACCAGTTCATTTGTTTCTTTCTATTCTCTGACTCTGTCAAGACCAGCAAAGTTCATGTTACATTAAGAGATTTTTTTGGCTGTCAACACATACTACTGTTAAATAACAGTGTTCGGCAGCAATGCTTACACGGTTCACATGACACTTAAATGCAGTGCTATACCTACTGCCAGCGGAAGGAATTAACACTGTCCTGTTCAAGTGAGAGATTCAAGAGATCATATGAATTACGGTCTCTCCACTTGCAGTTACTCCTCTGGAGTATGCATTCAGTAACAGAACTGCAGCCAGTGCCCTGCCATCTGGTTGCTGTTTGAAGCTTAGTTCTGCATCACTGAATGAAATATTATTGGGTTCCATTATTTGGCATTACCTTTTGTCTCTGAACCACAATGGCACTGACAGCTTCTGTCATCTATGGCTGCTGCACCCATAGACACACAAAAATGTGTGCGCACACACAGAGTTCACGTAGATGCACAAAAACTAATCAGTATTACAGACTGGCAGAAAGAAGCAGTGCCACATTCATGTGATGTATATGACCACCCACCTTTACAGGTGTGCATTGTTAACACAAGATATTTAACAAAAGAACAGACTTAACTTTTGTAAAGACTAAACTTTTGGTAAGACTTTTGCAGCTGCCCATTTTGACAATATGTCCATGTTTTATTCACTACCATGCTACATACATACTGTGGAAGGTCTTGTGTGTAGACTAAATCTAAATGTAAAGCAAGGGTGGACAGAAGGAGTGTCACCAGTGCCAGGAGAGTAACATTTCTCATCAACAGAATCACTGTGTTTATACATGTAAATGCACTCATATAGAAACTCTGGCCCCATTGTATGCTAGTATTGTTAAAACCTGAGCTTACCCACATCAGGTAAATGACCAAGTTATGGCTAGAAGTGGAATAGTGGTATATATTCAAGACCAAAACAAGGTAATTATGTTGTCAAACTCACAAAAAAGTGAAGGCAGCTCGTCCTTAGTTTGCATTCCTAATTTCCTGATAAATTCTCTGGGAGGACATCATACATCACTGCAATGAGATTGCTATCTGCAGTTAGTTTTGGCTTGGGCAAGTACCCAGCTCTCACTCCCACGCATGAGAAAGGAAAATAGCACAGTGACAGTAAGCGATTGCACAACGTGCACAGGTGTCATCAATCATACCAAGACAGTGACTGAGCACGCAAATTTCCCCCAAGCCTTGGAGAAAAGGTTAAAGATATAAGAAAGAGGGAGGGTGTAGAGCAATTTGCACATGATTTTGATGATTGAGATGGTGCATAGTCAACATGCTTTTGCAGTTCTAATTGAGGGCAACTGCCACTGCCATGACTATTATCAGTATTATTATAGAAGCACAGCTGCTGGCATCGTTGCAATGAGCCATTCAGCTCCTCAGGTTATAGTCACACTTAAGCTCCTCCAAATCATGCAGAAAATGCCTATGGCCTCATGTATTAAGAAAGAAAAAAGCACCAGGAAAGTTGTTCTTTGTGACATTTACACGTTTGAGTGATTGGAGACAGTAGTAATTGGTTTCTCTCAAGTTGGTGTGAAACTTAAGAGAGAGCATTGCATGATATAGCCTGCAGGCAGACAACAGTAATATGTTGAACTTGCCTGTAATACTTTCTTCATCACGCCACATGACAACACAGTCTAGTAACAACACACTGCTGCCAGCCACCCAAGATATTTATCAAAAACCTCTGAGATAAATGATCAAATGGTAGCACACTGTGTAAAAAGGTATTGCAATATTCAAATACCTTATTAAAAAAAAAACCTACGTATAAATGATGACACATTTCGAGTGAAGTTTTCACATGAATTTCTGAGTGGGTGGTTTAGGGGTTTGGGCATCAGTTTTCGTGCTCACACCAGTCCTGCAGCTCAGAAGTTTGGCTGAGTTCCTGACTGAACCAGTAGAAAGTTGTGCAAACCCTTATCGTTCCTGACGCCTCCATTCTCACTGTCATGAATACAGCTACTCAAAACACATCAATGTAGGAATGCTAAACAAATGGGCAATGCTGCAGCACTGCCCCATTTGTCATCCTGTGTAACAATGCGAATCTGATTAGCCATCAGAACTGCTGACACAGGCATCAGGCTCCACAACTGCCAGACAGACACAGATATTCATGTATACATTTACCTTTTTAGGTAAATTTGCTGTGCTATCCTGTGTTGTGTAAGAGTTCCAAATTGCGTCTGAAAGTAACATCAGTACAAGAACTGTGCATCGGGAGCTTTATGAAATGGGTTTCAATGGCTGAGCAGCTGCACACAGACCTAAGATCACAGTGCACAATTCCAAGTGTCAGCTGGAGCAGTGTAAAGCAGCTGCCACTGGACTCAGTAGCAGTGGAAACGTTTTCTCTAGAGTGATGAATCACACTTCACTAACTAACATTCTGGTGAATTAATCTGGGTTTTACAGAGGCCAGGAGAGCACTACCACAGCTTTAGTGCTGTGGACCAGCTGATAAAGCAGGGATGATTGGGCTGGTTTTTTTCAGGGTTTGCGCTAGGTCAATTAGGTCTATGAAAGGGTAATGTTAATGCTTCACATTAATGTCCATGGGTTGGAAAGGAATGTTAAAAAAATCTCTCTCACACACAAACCTATTACCTAATACTACCTACAGAAGCATAGGTGGAAAAAGAAAATAACATGGGACTGTCATACTAATTAGTAACAGGAGATTGTCACATGAGAATGTCATACTAAGAAAGTACCATGAAATTGTCCTTCTAATTACTGTCAAGACTGGCTACCGTCATTCCTAAAATACATATTTGACCAAGGTCTGGTACAGGTAAAAGCAGAGAACAAACTCAACAAATGTTTGTGTGGATATGTCTAGGAAGACAGAGGCAACTGGCAAGACATATTACTTGAAATAACTTTACAATGGAGGAAAGTCAAACCTGAACACAGTCAAACCAAATATTTGGATCTAATCCTGCTAAACTGTAATTGGAATGTAAATGAAAGGGGTACCAGGCAGATCTGTCAAAAGTATAAATAAAGTTAATTTGGGGGAGAAAGATATGAAAAACACATTTCAAGAGGAAGGTACACACACAGCAAGGGATACTAGAGGGCAATTAAAGGCTTTCACAGAGGAAAGAAGTTCATTAATGCAGAGACAGGCAGCCATTAGGAGCAGTGATTTATGCCACTGCTCAGTTCTCCTCAGCAGAAATGAGGACCACGGATCACTCCTCTTAACTGCTATATAAGCAAGAAGGGAAAAAAAAAATGAAAGCGAGTAATAAAGCTTTAATACTGATTAGTGTTTCTGTGTTTGAGGTTCACATGGTGAAAAGGTATAAGGGTGGAGGTGAATGAAACTATAAGAGAAGTAATAAGGATAGGGGTGTGATAAAGAAGATTAATATAATGTTTAAGATATTAAATAATAGGTAGATTAATATAATGTACATCTGTTTTTGAAGACCTCCTAGCAGGTTTACATTTTTGTTTTGTCTTGACTCCCAACATATCTGAGGCACTTATGCTGATGCTTCCTGTGTACTGGAACTCTAAATAAATGTCTGACAATCCTGATATAGCACATTTGAATTGACCGTTTTTGTTTCGTTTTCTTCTATTAAAATGAGACCTTACACAGTATCTAAATGGGAACCTTATTATAAATTATTTCTTTTCATTAATAATTGGTTTATTTATTACCTTCCTTTCTAAGTAAACAATCTGAAGCTCCCAGTAAATTGCACACACTGCAGTTAACTGCAACATCCTAGCATAAAAAGTAAAATGCACAAAACAGAATACAAAATAAAAATAAACAAAATCTGAAACGAAAATCTATATTACAGTGTACCATCATAGACAATTTGTCATCCAGCACTAGCTTATGATATCTGAGGTCTTTTGTTCAGATGCACAACTGTTATAAAATGGAAAAAAATGTTATCAATAGATCCAAAGAGCAGGTGGTGTTTGTTTTTAAACTATACAGATCATTATCGTCATCCTGTCATTAGGTCTTTCAGAGAATAAATCAGCCTCAAGTACCTCCACCAGTGAGTGATTAGTGTGTAGTATCTAGGTACATTTTACATTTACTCAGTTGCATGAGGTTTTCTGAATACTGTTGAGTGATAAAACTTTTATTTATGAGAAAGATTCCACATTAGTCAATCACATTGATACTTTCTTCTCTGTCTTTCTTAATTTCACAGTGTTCTGATGATTCATCACATGGACTTATTTCCTGTTGCATGCCCTTTCCCCTTTAAAATGCATTATCATGCTATTTTAGACAAAAAGGTATCCCATCCCAAAAAGAATACCCCTTTAATAAAATCTTAGTTACAAAATACCTTAATAGTTTTATGATAACACTGCTTTCCTGTTTTTCTTATGTCCAACTGTTTAGCTGGGCTCTTCAGTCACAAAACAGCACTCAAACTCCAACCACAGCAGCTAACCCCACACTACTATACTTTTCACCTTCTTATAACATTATTCTTAACATAATGACAAATGAGACAAAAACAAATTGCAATCTATATATCAGGCATGACTAACACAAGTACCCAGAATTTGACATAGAAGCCTTAACCCGGAAACAAAGCTCTTTACCAAAAGGAGTGTTTCTCAATCATGGTCCTGAAATATCACTACCCTACACACATGATGTAACTTTGAATAGAACTAGCTGCGATACTCCAGCACATGAACTAGTCTACAGGTCTGTATAGATGATTCTTAGGATAAGACCCAAATGCAGAACTAACCAAACAGAAGCGGATGACTGATAAAGGAGAAAGGGAGAGGATTATACTATGCAAATCTTGATGTAACTGATATTGACAAAAAACATCCCCTACAGAATCCTCACTCATTCACTGGAAAACTTATAACCAAATGAAGTCCTGGCAATTGGTGCTGCCTCTCTCTGTTGACTAAATGACTAAATCAGAAGAATTTTAAAGTGAGGGAAAAGCCCCCCAAACACATCAGTACGGGGATAACGCAAATGAGTCCACAAACAAGCGATCTAAATTAATTCTTCAAAATGTTTCGAAACATTTCAGGTGAGGTACATTATTAAAAAACAATAAAAAAATGCATAAAAATACTGATAAAACATAAAACCATTACAATGCTATTATTCCAGGCAATAAGGATGCGGCATTACACTTAAAACTAACTCTAGTATGCCCTGTCTCTGTATGTCATACACATGTTTATTTCCCGAGGGTAAGATTCTGGGGGAGATAAAAAAAATGTGGTTTTTCTTTTTAGGATCTGCGTCTGGCGTCAAGGCTCAACAGCCTGTTGTTCAGCCCTCATTGACAGAACCTCAAAGGTCAGATAAGGCTGAGCAATGTAAAGCAGCCAAAGTAGCTGTTCCTGGTGCTACAGCTTGCCATGTGCACAGCCACCACTCACATTTACATCTCTGTTTCCAAAGAAGGTGCCCTTGAGACCATGATATAGCTAATAGGGTATATAATTTATCAAGCTTAATCCTTGCTCAATCTGAAATTTGATAGGTTTGCAGCTCATCAAAGGCAGGAAGATACATCAGAGTCAAAATGTATGGTTATTAGTAATGTGCAGAGGAGTCCTGTTTATGTTTTGTGGTCTTACAAGAGAAGAGGCAACAAACTGGGAGGATAAGATGTGTTAGAGTTTGTTGGTAATTTTTAAAAAGGTAATCTTTGCAAACAGAAATTCTCTTTGACAGGTGGTATTAAAAACAGCTCTTATATATATATATATATATATATATATATATATATTGGAATTATTCAATTATTATTTTTTTTCCAGAGCTGTATACATACATAAATGTATATATATGTATACAGCTCTGGGAAAAAATAAGAGATCACTGCAATTTATTTTTAAATCAGCATCTCTATGAGTATGACAACCATTCCATTCCAGTATGACAACCATTCCGTGTCTGTTGACACCTCATTTTGCTTTATGAGGTACTGATTACTGATCACCTGAATCAAATCTTATTTAATGACAAAAAGCATAAAAAACACTGCTGTAATCAACACTCTCCTCTTGCAATGTGATCAGCTGGATGTCAAAACACTACTAGAAGTACGTCAAAGGTCATTATTGCCATTTTGTTTAAGAGTGAACAAGAGATTTGTTTTATTTGAATTATTCAAGTTTTGTAAACACTGCATCATTTCTCTTATTTCTCTTATCTATTGTCATTTCCTTTAAAATTATGCTCTAAAGAACAATATTTTTATTTGGAAATTAGAAGAAATATTGTCAGCAGTTCTTAAAAACTAAGGCAAAGCTGTTCAG